>VXBJ01006365.1:378004-449184 GCA_013400055.1 Nycticryphes semicollaris
AAACAAATGTACTTATGTCTGTGAACAATGCTACTATTTTATAGCTATATATTTTATATATATATTTATCTTATTACTTTTATGTTTATTTATATATATAAAAACATAACATTGCATTTTGTAGGAGGAAAATGAGAAGAAGAGTCATCACAAGGACCACTCAGACAATGAATCCACATCTTCTGATAAGTAAGTGTGATAATTCTGTAGATGGTTTTATGTAGT
Organism: Nycticryphes semicollaris; assembly: GCA_013400055.1. Lineage (NCBI taxonomy): Eukaryota > Metazoa > Chordata > Aves > Charadriiformes > Rostratulidae > Nycticryphes > Nycticryphes semicollaris. The sequence goes on from VXBJ01006365.1 coordinate 378,230, forward strand.
TTTTTAACCTTATTCCCATTTTCATGTTCACCTATTACATTTCTTCATGTTTGCAGCTCTGGGAGGAGGAAAAGAGGACCTTTTAAAACAATCAAGTTTGGGACCAACATCGACCTGTCAGATGACAAAAAGTAAGTTGATTACAGGTTCTCCTGTTCACAGTGATGTTCTACAGTATTATACTGCTCCTGGAAAACCAATACGTCCTTCGCTCTGTTGATAAACCCAGTTCCAGTTGCACACTCCATTTCCACAATTAAATTGTTACCTTTGGTGTTTTAACTGTTATTAAGAGCCCTTCTTGATTTAAAATCTCTTTTCAAGCTTTTCTTTCTAGCATCCTTATTTTTCCAAAATGAACTTAAATACCCATCAGAAACTGTTCTCCTTCCAGTACATTTACTTTGTTTCATTATGAGGCTTTAAATTGTTTGCTTACATCTTTAATTACTTCTGACAATACCAAGGTCTCAGTCGTTGCACAGAAGCTGTAAGATCTAAGGATTTTTCATCTTTATTTCTCTGGATTTTTGTTAGGTGGTTTTTTTTTTTCATAGCTATTGCTTCTCTATCCCTGTGCAGGGTTTAAAATGCGTAGTAAAAGACCAGGCCAGTGCTTACCTGTGGGTAAGAATCGATACCTCTGCCAGAACCTAAAAAAAAAAAATAAAGAAAAAAGGGAATCAATTGTGTATTGTTTAGACTGCATATCTTTCTGTGAGTAATGAAGATAGCTCAGAAAAACATCAGAAAGTATTAGAAATATTCTGCAAGCATTTTTTTTTTTGTGCCCAGTAATGATTTTTTTATTTGGTTCCATCTCTAGTTAGCATATATATTTCTATAAAAGATCCGGCATGTTTAGGCTGTTAGTTCTTCCAGCTGCTGTACAAAAATCCTGATCTGCTTCACTCATTGGAGCAGTCTTTGAAATTGGGGAATAAGGCCCACTTAAGATACTGAGGTCTTCTGTGGTAGTCACTGAAAGATCAATATGTATGTGATTAGAGATTGTTCTAAAGATTTTTAGTACTGATACTGATTTTTTTAATTATTTTTTAAAAAATTTAATATTGATAGATACAAAATAATTGCTAATCAACTAGCACCCAGAGCAAACCATGGGGAGACAGACTTTAAATTAACCTAAGCATAACTAACCTGAGGCTTATAGGGAATTGGATTTTGATACTTGAAAGAGTTCTTGTAGGGGCTCAGGTAGATGCCTGATCTTCTGATCTGCAGTCTCAGCTTTTGCTACAAAACTGTCTTTGCCCTCAATTAGTCTGTCAGATTTGTGATTATATTTGGATATAGTTTAATAACACAGATACCTGGGTGACATTACAGAGCTCCATACTTAAGTTCTGGGATTTTTGTATGTCAAGATCTGTGTTTTTATAAATTCAAGTGTTCAGTTCCATTAGCACATGCATGTAGTTAACTTCATTCTTGGCCTCAGCAATGTGTGCACAGGCTAGGGTTTATTTAGACACTCTTCTTGACATACGTTGTAGCACAATACTGTTTTGCTCTTGAAAGCATGGTTAATAGTTTCTTGACTGGCTTAAGAGTGTGAGGAGAGCACAGCTCTGTTTTCACTTGGAAAAGATATACGCTGAGGTGTAAATTGCAAGCAGAGCTTTCTTGGCAGTATAGCAGCAGACCAGCTAACTGCAAGGGTGAGTCTGGTCACCCTGGCTTTTGGCTCACTCTTAGTTGAAATTGTCATTTAAATTTTTGTAACTGTCAAGTAAGAGTATTGGATTGCCTCAACTTCTCTCTTAAGAAATACTAAGTTACATAGAAGTGTATTGTTGGCTCTTTTGTCTCCTGTGCTAACAAGTTTTTGAAAATGTTTATACTTCTCAAATTCTCCTAAGAGTCTTAGGGATTCACAGTTTGTTGATTTGCTATTTTGCTGCAGGTGGAAGTTGCAACTCCATGAACTGACAAAACTTCCTGCTTTTGTACGTGTGGTATCAGCAGGAAATCTTCTAAGCCATGTTGGTCATACCATCCTGGGCATGAACACAGTGCAGTTGTACATGAAGGTTCCAGGAAGTAGAACACCAGGTGAGTATAATCTCTTTGCATGGAAAAAAAAGTCAGGTTCTACTGCTGTGGTATTGATTTAACTGCATTGCAAATTTTCCATGTTTTACAGCATGCTTAAACATGATAAAACTGAACTTATTCAGTATTGCTTTAATTTCTTGTTTAACTGAACTCTGTGTTTATGAAGTACTAAATTACCATTATGGTGGAAATTTCTGGATTTCTGCAGTGGTGGATAATTACCATACTAACCTCTTGCATGCAACACTGGGTTCTTTAAGGGCAAAAAGATGGCAGGTTTATATACTTGGACAGTATTTGTATTTTGCATGTCTCGAAAGTTTTCACAGGCTTCCAAACTAGGTCTTGTGCAATCACAGAAATCAGTATATTTTTACTTTTTAGATTCTTTGTTGTCTGAGGGATAGCATTCAACCCTCTGTAATGAATAGTGCTGGACTGAGACTTGAGGGATCTGGACTAAATTTCAGGGTCTGTTTTTTCTGAAGTACAACTTCAGATAATTCCATTAGGGATTATGGCTCAGTTTTCCAGCTGTCAAAGGAAGATAAAATACTGGCATTTCTACATTGATCTTGAAAGCTCTTTGGGACAGATTTTATTACTACTTGTCTATTCAGTGCCTGAAGTCATGAAGTTTTGCTCCTGACTGGGACTGTCAAGAGCTATCATAAACCACAAAATTTAAGCTTTAGCATCCTGGAACATTCATTTCTACAAAAAGTACTGGTCAGATTGCAAGACTGGTAGTTCTAGCTTTTCATTTTCCACAAACTAAAAAAAGCAGAATTCTCTAGTCACTGGTAGTTTAATTGCATTTCTGCTGTGAGGGCTCCAAGTAGTTTGTATATGTGTCATATAAAAATATGTACAAAAACAATGATGTGTAGGGCTTTTTAGTAATTCTTACTTTGCATTTTCGTAGTGTTATTTTAATAGGTCAGCCTTACATGAATTGTGTTTATTTTTTCTCTTGAATTCCAGGTCATCAAGAAAATAACAACTTTTGTTCCGTAAATATAAATATTGGTCCAGGTGACTGTGAATGGTTTGTTGTCCCTGAAAGCTATTGGGGTGTCATGAATGACTTCTGTGAAAAGTAAGCTGAGCATGCTGTTTTTCTCTATTTATATCAAGGGGGAAATTACTGATGGTGCTGAAAGAGGACATTATTTTTCCAGCTTTCCATGTAGTCAGAAAAGTCTTTTGAAATAAGTTAAAATGCAAAATGTAGAATGTATACAAAATATGACACTTTTACAGTGTACAGAAACTTGGATTGTCTGCGATAGCCTTTTCTCTCAAAAAATAACATTAGGCCCATTATTTGGGGTTTTTTCCGAACACAGGAATGAAGGAAATACAAGCAAGAGATTGGTGGTAGCAAATGCTCATCTAGGTTCAAGATTCAAGATGCTACTTTAAGGGGGATCAGAAGTTTAGTGTAAGCATAGACTGTCTGATATCACTGTGTATTATGTGGCGTCAATCCAATTTCCATAGCAGGAACGTTTCCACATCAGAAAACCCGTTGTAGCCCTTGCTTTTTATCTAGGCCACTATCATGCATATTAAAGCTGGCATCTACTATTGCCAAATGGCAATGCTTTTATAATGGTGTTAGGGCTTTCTAGAGTTATTGCAGTGGACTGATGGAATGAAGTTGGGGGTGAAGGATCAGGGGTTTGTTTTGGGTTTTTTAGGAGTGAGGTATGCTGTTAATCTTCATTATGATTAATGTATGTGTTGTACACAAGCAAGTACAGAGTCACTGGTATTATGGCAAAGTTTCTTGCTTCATCTAGAGGGAGAGCTTAGTTTACTCAGGCTGCAGGACGTGTCATAGCATAGTTTATGGACACTTGCGTATTTGTAGCTTGCTGGAAAAGTTGAGGTGCCCTGACCGTTGGGGAAGTACTCTGCCAGCTCTAAGACTGGGGTTTCTATGTTGAGCCTTGTGTTGAGTGAATGCTTTAAAAACAAACAAAACACAAACACACATGCACACTCAGCCACCACACCACACTACACCATCAGCACCCTACCACCACATCCCAAAAAGGAAAAGAGGAGGAGCAGTTGTGTCCCCTAGAAATGCTTGTGTTCAAGCAGTAGCCTCTGAAGCTGATCTTACAGGAGTTTTTTCTTCTTATCTTGCCCAGTTAAAGCTGGACTAAGCTCTTGACTTTGCTTCAGAACTCTTCCAGAGCTCTGCAAATTCATCTCAAGGTCTCTATACGTTCTGTTTTCTGGCCGTCTGCTGACAATTTTTCATATTCCATCCACCTTTACAAAAATTAAGCATCTCAAAATTCTAATTCCGCTCACGGAATTGCAGTGTCTCTGATGACAGTATGCCTCTTACCCTCATGATACTGTCCTCCTGAGGGTGACAGAGAAACTAAGCTCTTGATAACTTCACAAAATGCCTAGAGTGCATAATGGAGGCACTGAATTGCCCTTGAAAACAACGAATTGCGAATGATCTGTCATGGTGCAGTATAAAAATAGTATAAAATTGGGTTAAGGATTGGAGAGAAGTACGTATTTTGCATAACCATAGTGGAAGAGTTTGTTCTTAGGAAATCTATATGGAGGTGTTTTTTCATGCTTCTCATGAGGGTTGATATTTCTTGGCTGAATATAGCATAGACCTATGGATCACAGTTGAGATGGCGCCAACAGGTTGCTTGTTGGACAAGCTTCACTTGCATAGGCTGCCAGTACAAGTACATGGTTGGCATTGTTCAAACCAGAAAGCATTCTTAAGAGCTGGTACAGCTGGTACAGTCTGTGTATAAAATCAGTGACTGGTTAAAAAGGCAGCATTTGGCATCAGTGTCGCACTATATCTGACCAAACATTAATCTCTGCCCCAGTATTAGTAAAATACAGGAACATTTAAAAGTAAATAGAACATAACTGGAAGCCATAAATGGACATCACATGAGTAGCCAGATGGTTAAGTATTTTAATGTATTGCAGCAAGTGAACTGTGGAATTAGGATCAGGAATTTTATAGATGAAACTTTCCTTTTGACTAGTCCTCCTGGGTCAATGATCAGATGCAAAAAGCATTTATCACGGTGACCGGTTTTTACAGGCAATTTCATTGAAGTATGAGCCATTAATATGTCTGCGGATAAGTACTAAAGACTTTCTTTTTCCTGTTGTTTCAGGAATAATATGAATTTCCTAATGGGATCTTGGTGGCCAAACTTGGAAGATTTGTATGAAGCCAATGTCCCAGTTTATAGGTTTATTCAAAGACCAGGCGATTTGGTGTGGATAAATGCTGGCACTGTTCATTGGGTTCAGGCTATCGGTTGGTGCAACAACATCGCATGGAATGTTGGCCCTCTTACAGGTATGGTTGAATAGTGCTTGTGCACAGCTATGTAATTAAGTAATGTTATACTAATTTGCACAGAAAATATCATTTCTTACTAATTTACCATGCTTTACTAGATTAAAAAAAAATGACTGTACTGTATTTTAAAAGATTATGTGCTGAAGCCTTAAGTAATTCCATTGGTAAGAGGAAGAGAAAGCAGCAAAGAATGCAGCTTTTGCACTTGTTCATTTAATGGACTTAAAATTGTGTAGCGAAAACTAGGAGAATAAATTGTTTAGATTAATTCATACAATCTGTCTTGCAGACAGGGCATTTCATAAATTTTTCTTCCAAAATCTGTTCTTCCCAGCAAACTGCTCTATAGCTTGCATATGAGTTAAGGACTTGTCCGATCTAACTTTCTCAGGACAACGGATACCTAGTTCTCTTTAGTGAAAGCATCAGGAAATGCAAACAGTTGTAAAATTTTGTTCATAGAGGAATATTTTTTCAGACCTATTGCTCTAAAAGTCTTTAATTTTAGACCATTGGTTTTTAAATATGAGAATGGAAGGATATTTCATAGCTAAAATGAGATTCTGTCAAAGAATGTACTTCCAAAAAACCTCCAATTTTCTTAAAAAGTTTAAGGTGTATCTTTACTTCATTATGGTGCAATAAATAGTATCTATCCAGGCTGAATGACTGACTGATACAGAACGCACATGTTCAGTCACAGTAAATTTTGTAAAATACTTGTTAAAAAAGGGTAGGGTGAGTAGGCTGCTTAATGAAAAGGTCTGACTCATTGCAACAAATCTCTTGAGTTGCAGTTTTCCTTTTCAAGACAAATTATATACCATAGTATTGTTAAATTATTACAAAGAGTGACGAGAGTGAGATGCAGACGTTTCAAATTTAATATTTTTAACAGAAATACTTGAATGTTCTTTAAATAACCTTTTTGAAATATTGTTTTCTGCTCACCATAGAAATTGAACATTTGTCAGTAACAACATATTTTCACAGACAGTTGTTGCTGCTGTGGCATTGTGCATTCTTTTAGCATCATTAATGCACTTTTTAAAAGAAATTTTATAGAATTCATGTGTAGTTGGAATGAAGTTTAAGGTTCTAACTTTTTATTATAATAAAATTATATTGGCTCCAGTTGATAACTGTTTCTTAACTTGAACTGATTGCTTCTGTAATTTTGTTTCTGTATAGCTTGTCAATATAAATTGGCGGTGGAACGGTACGAGTGGAATAAACTGCAGAGTGTAAAGTCCATAGTACCCATGGTTCATCTTTCATGGAATATGGCTCGAAATATCAAGGTCTCAGATCCAAAGCTTTTTGAAATGATAAAGTAAGTTTTACTTATTTGAACATTTACTGTATGCATTTCCTCTTCAAACATAAACCAATAGTTGGTTTGTAAGCAATCCTTTGTAAGACTTTTCCATTCCTGACAATGAAGCCAAAATTATTTCACATTCCATTTTTCAAGTAATCCATTTATGAGTACAATTAATTTGATGTTTTGTGGTGTAGCTTTGGAATGATCTCGTTAACTGTTTGGTTAAATATGCCATAGACTTAATACAGCAGTTTACAGAAGCAGTTGACTTGGATGACAAAAGCTGTTCAGAGTACTGTCCCGTAAGAAATAACAAAATTGGATCATCCACCCAAATACTTGTAAAAAAGGGCAAAGAAAAAGAAGTTATTTTTTTCCTCCTAGTAGGATTTATTGATGGCATCTGAGACAGACACCTTTTCACAGTAGGGGTTTAAGTTAGGCTTGAACATCTCTTGCAGAATGGCGGAATTGGTGAACTGGTAACTTTGTAAGGATCAAGACCATTGAAGTTGAAGACAGGGAAGTTTGTAGTCACTGTATAGCTAGGTTTTGGAATAGCATTTATGCGTGAATACTCTCTTAAAATGTAATAACTAATACCTAGAGTAAAGAAAATCTTAGCTGAAGGCTTGACAGTCCAGCCCCTTCAATTAAGCTATTAGTGCTCATAGTCAGGGTGCTAGCTGTCAAGAAAGGGAGAGGAGAAACTGAAGAGTTAGAAAAGAGAAATAGGGGGAAAAGAAGCAAGCTGTGGGTGAGAGGAAGCCAAAAAGTCCATTTAAAAAAAAACAACCCACAAACTTATTTCACAATTATCTTTATGTATCTTCCCGAGCCCAGCAGGCATCTATCCTAAAGCTTGAAACAGCTCTAGAATGGTCTTGGCAAAATACGGTTTTCATTTTTAGCACCTGTATTTGCATGTGCAAAAGTTACGGGGTTTTTTTTTGCCATGGTTTAGGCTTAAAAGGAGAAAAACATGACTGAGCATCCTTCTACAAGAGAGTCTCTTAAAATGTGAAGAAATACAACAGATAAAATGGTTATTTCCTGTTGTTTTGCTGGCTGAGAGGAGCTGAGCTTTTTCTAGTGAGACACCTAAATTTTAGGTGTACGTTAGAAATAAAGCTGCTGAGGAGCAGATAAAATTGGTCTTTCACGCGTTTGCTTTTTCTAGTCTACTGAATCCATTTCCAGTTTACCTGAATTAAACCCTCCATCCCAGTGAGTTGTCAGACGATTCCCTAGTTCCATACTGCGTGCGTGGAAGGGAAGAAGATCCAATGATGAGCTCTGATCTGTAACATCTAGTAGCAGTAACTCTTCATACTGGTCACTTCTGTAGCCGTGGTGTAGCTGTTACTAGAAATGGGTGTCACCAGAATAAATAGTCCAGTATCTGACCTTAGCTTTGTAAGCACACTGGAAATGCAGAAACTTCCATCCTTAAGATGGGAAAACAGTTGAGTAATTTTTTGTATGGACTACTTGTCTGTAGGAAAAAGCACCAGCTGGCAAATAGCTGTTGTCCATTGCTCCTGGATTTTATCATGTACAAAATAGAGACATTTGTGTGTGTGTATACATTTGTGTACACATGTGTATAAAACCACTTGAGAAATAGTGATTTCTGATACATCTTAAATGGCTGGTTTTTATCACTGGGCAGGGTGGGGAGGGGTGGGAAATGTATCAGTGACACAGCTGTCACCTTTTGGCCAAAATGCAGGTCTGTATCTAAAATTGCACGTTGAAGATACCTGAAGTGTTTAGGTAGTTTGACTTCTCTCTCTGGGCTTTCTTAGGTATAAGAATAGTACAAAAAAATAGCTCCTGGAAAACAAGAAAAATTAGTTTGTAGATCCAATTTGAAAGATAAGTACAAATCTTTCTTACTGGGTTATGTGAGAGTAACCACTACAGAGGCAATAAACTAAAATGTAAGCATACATATAAATATTGGAAACCAGATTAATGATGAAAAGAAACCAAATAGCAATAGGAAAAAAGTAATAGAGGGAAACTTTGCTTTTGGAAGAAATCTGAAGCCTCTTTATATTTTTAGTTAATAAGCAACCTTATTAGTTAATATGGTGCTGTCTTGCTAGACAAAAGACAAAGAGCAAAATCTAAAACTTTCTCAGTAGGATCACGAGCAGGAACACAGGCAGACAGAATGATTTAAAACTTGACTGAAGGGAGCACAACCCTCAAGAAAAGAAAAATTAACCACAAACCTTAGATGGAAGCTAGAAGGACTTTTACAAATGCATCTCGGGAAGAAAAGATTTTTAGAGGTAGTGGGAACATAGTAATAAAGGCTTAAAAAATTAATTCCAAAGTAACTGAAATGCTAAGTTCTTGGGCAAAAATAGTTTTAGAAATGTAAAAGAACTTGACAGAATCGTGGAAGCTGGATAAAACGCATTTGGGTATCAGTAAGGAAGATGTATTACTGAAAGATACAAAAAGGTCAGGTCTGCATTGCCATTGGGATGGTCTTCACACTTTGAACAGTTTTACTGGATATCTAAATATTCAAACAGGTTTATCACTGCCCTTCTAGAATAAATCAAGATGATGTCCATTTAAAGGTCTTGTTCTCTTAAATATTTGAATTTAACTGGACATGATTTACTCGTATTCTTTGTGCCATACCTGTGAAGAATTTGAGAGAGAGACGGGTCCAGATTTTCTTTTGACTGAATTCTCACTGTACAAGAATAAAAGCAGACCTACAGTGCTAAAAGCCAAGATCAGATAACTTATACATGGTGCTCTGCTAACCACCTTTTTGTCTTTTTTTTAGGCTTCCCATACTTCAGGAAATTGTGCTGCATTTTCAAAGCAGTAGTTTTTATCCTTTTCCCATTCTTTGACGAATGAAATAGTTAACATTTATGTCTTCAAGTGCCATAACTAAGATCTGAATTTTATCCAAGGAGGGAGAATTCACCCTCTAGCTATTGTTTTTGGCTTTGGTTTCAAATTTGGCAAACGTTGCAGTGGTGTTATATGTGGGTTACATTTTGAGCAATTCTTTCTTCACAACTGTAACACTAGAAAACGCTTTGAAAAATAACACTTTGAAAGTCTTTGGAAGTCAGGAGTGGAGAACAATGGTGGGAAGTGTGCAAATGTGCTTCCAGTTGCTCTTTGGCGTACCCAAAGACTTTTCTGAATAACAGCAGAGGAGAAGAATGGTAGCTTTTAAGTTCCTTTGAAATCAGGCTGTATTGCAGAAAAGAATGTTATACCAAAGTTACTAAACTTGTCAGAAGCCCATTTATGTTAACCCAACACTCAAGTGAATTAATATGTGATCTATCGCATATGGTCGGCCTTAGCGTTGTAAGTCCCATTAACATCAAATTTTGAAAGTCTTGATGGAGTTACGGCTAAATGAGCTGTTTAAATTTCTTGAAATTCAGCATATGAAGATAGGATGTTTAACATAGAAACACACTTTCAGTTTTGCATTATTTACAGTCAGGGTATTAATGAACCTAAAGACTTGTTTTTAGTAAAGGTGAACAGTCTGAGTGTAAAACATCAAGAGGGAGAGTATCTCAAAGTAAGCCTAAGATTCTATTAATGACTTGGAAACACATGAAAGACATGTTTTTTTTTAAATACAGAATGTATATATTACATGTTTAAGGCTTTAAAATGGGAGACGGATCAAGTTGAAAACATTTTGATAGAACTCTTGAGTACTTTGTTTTCTCTCCAATGTTTATTCTTCCCCTTAGATTTTTTCAATCTTCTTTCTGCATCTAACGAGCGTGTAATGTAACCACCCTGTGGAGGAGAAAATTAAAGGCTGTAAAGGCTGCAGCTCAAATAAATAGGATGGCTAAGAGCTAAAAATTATTGTAAATAACATTGTAATTTAGAAATTCGGTGACCTATTTTGCCAACTTTTTTTAGAGAACATGTGTAGCTCCTACAATGCTAGAAAACAAGTTAGATTTTCTAGTACAGAAGAGAACTGTATAAAATTGTGAAGATAAAATTATGGGGGGTTTATGCTTTACAGAAGTACGACTGGGAATTGTTGCTTTTAATTTAACATTTGACCAGTTCTTTTTTCTTTTATAAAATAAGAGTTAATTTTTTTTATTCCTTTTTCAAGCTTTTTTTTTCCCCCTGTGGAGGGGCTTGCTTTTCTAACATGTCTTTTTGGTTTTTTCCTTTTACATGGAGGAAAATACTTCCAACAGTGTTTTTCAGATGTTGATTAAAACAGTTCTTGTATATGCTATAGTAATTTATACAAAAAGTAGTTTAAACTGCCAAATTGAAAATAACTTTTTTGCTGCTAAATTTATAGCTCAAAATAAAATACATTAATTGCTTTTGAAAACACATTGTTTTATTGTGCTTCAAAGGGCCTTCACGCATTCTAACCAAAAACGAAAGACAAACCGCCAGTTTGCAGGGCAAGGGGGGGCAGTACTGAAATGGAGCAAATTGACACAGAGGTCTGTAAGCGTGTGATCCAGCTTCTACCTAAGTCACGGGTCCAGGTCTTCTTATTAGCCAGCTGTTCCTGAAATTCCAGAGGAAAAGGGAGCTCCAAGTTACAGGGTCTTGGAAGAAATTTAGGTCTACTTGAATCTTGCTACGCAGTTGAATGTCAAACTGAACATACCACCGGTTTTGATTGCAGGTACTGCCTGTTAAGAACTCTCAAACAGTGTCAGACGCTGAGGGAAGCTCTAATTGCTGCAGGAAAAGAGATTGTCTGGCATGGGCGAGCAAAGGATGAGCCAGCTCATTACTGTAGCATTTGTGAGGTCAGTAAAATATGTGTGGGGCTTGTGTAGTACTATAATACTTATTTGAATTTTGTTCTGTCTTTGGTTGTTACTGATAGTTTAACTTTGCTTTTAAGTTGCAGCATTTACTGTAAGAACGTATAGGTGATGCAGTACTGCATTCAAAGAGCTTATAAAGCTGTTTTTCTAGACGTGGGCTGTATTTTGCTGTGGTCTCTTCCACAGTACTTCACGGCATTGTTATGCACTAGGTTGATTTTCAATTCTCAGTTATTATAAAAAGTTGTTATCCCTCCCTGCATATAGTTTGATCTGCTGAGCTTCGTTGTAAAGGTGTGTCTGTCTTCGTTTCAGAAGTCAACAACAGCCCCAAAAGAGAGAGAATTTAAGTACATTTTCTTCACAGGGCATACCCTTTTGCTGAAATTTTTGATTCTGCTCTCTGTTAATAGTTCCTTTAAAGTATTGGTTAACAGTTTTCATGAACCTGAAAAGAAAATCAAATTTTCCTGCCCCCTGAAAAGAATTTTCTAGTTATTTTCTGACTGAGCCTCTTGGACAGGAGGATCACGTGACTGAGTAGTAAGGAAATAAATCACAAACTTCTATCGCAGACAAATTGGAAAAAGGAAAATGAAGTATAATTGTTATAAATCCCCACCTTATTGAGTAACCCCTATTTAGAGTATGAATCCTGCTTTGTCAATATTGATCAAAAGCTTTCCCATAGTGCTGTTCATGCAGACATTCTAAGTGTAATATTAGTGGGTTTAGAATATTTCACATCTCTGCTTGAGCCTTAGGAGGATAGATTTTCCCCGAACAAATCTGATTTTTCTCTTTGCATGCAGAGGGTAAGGGTGTAAATATTAAGACAATGCAATTTTCACGGTTTAACTTTTGAAAAAAGAAATTGTAACGGCTGACTTTCTGTTTCCTGTCTAACAGGTGGAAGTCTTTGATCTGCTTTTTGTCACTAGTGAGAGCAATTCTCGAAAGACCTACGTCGTACATTGCCAAGACTGTGCACGAAAGATAAGCACGAACCTGGAAAATTTTGTGGTGCTAGAACAGTACAAAATGGAGGACTTGATGCAAGTCTATGATCAATTTACATTAGTAAGTCAAATTACTAAGTGGGCGCATAGATACATTGTTTGTAAAGCAGTTGTAGACTGTCTGGGTACTCCATTGTATGAGTACCGTGGACTTTCTGATTCCAATGGAGGTATGGGTTGTGTGTGATAATTACAGAACAAAACGCTGAAGAGTCAGAATTATATGAAATAGTAGAGTAACTTACTGCAGAACATAACCGCTCAGTTTTCAGGAAAAGTATGATGTTACAATTCATAAAGTTGTGGCTTTAAAAATCCAATAGAGATCACCTGAAGACCATAACTGGATCAGATGGAGATGGGAAGAATCAGGACAGTGAAGCTTGGAGAAACTAGCACCAGGTTCAAGAGCATCTCTAATACATTGGTTGTGGTATGAAGTCAGTATAGCAGCAGAGCATCCTATGCACTCAGACCCCCTCCTTCCCCTTCCTTACCCATCCCCTTCCAAATCAGCACTGTCCTTCTGCTTAGCAAGTGGATGCTCTCAAAGCAGTTCTGTCTTTTGGCTTGGGGCCTCCTTTGCATTTCAATTTAAAGCAAAAAGCCTCTTTGCCATTATAGCTCTGTGCTATATATGGCAGCCTCCTGCTTTGAACTGTGTCAGCACAACTGTCCTAACATTTCACCCAGGTTTCGTTGTTTCAGGCAAAGGTGGCTTGTTTGTAATCACAATGAAAGCGATGCTGGATTTATATATAAGCCTTACCTTTCTGTCAAAGGAGACAAACATTGGACTAAGCGTTACGAGAATTTCATGTTGAAATAAATACAACAGCCCAGAAACGGCTGTGCCTTTTGATTCGTTTCCAGGTGCTGCAGAAAATGTATGTTTAGAAGATTATTTCATGTAATGCTGGCATGATAAGTGGTGACCTTCTGAGCTAAGGCCTCAAGGTTCAGGCTGGTGAAAGTACAGGACCATGTACTCTGAATTTAATTCTCTTCACTGGTCCTACAGAGCCTGAGGTGGTTGAACTTCAATTCATACTTAAATAGTTTGTGAAATGCCACAATTTCAAAGTGATGATCTGTTACAGAAAAGCATATAAATAAACACCTCTTCTCAGATACATCGTCCAGTTGAGTTGAAATGGGCAAGAACATTTCTGTATGGAAAAGAGGGAGAAAGGGAAGGGTATTTTGTTGTCTGTGTTTCTAACATTATATAGGTACCGGTAATGATACTGTCCTTAGAACAAGGATTCTCAACCTGTAAGCTGCTCCTTCCTCCACCGAAGCCTGTACCTCCAGTCTCAAAGGGCGTTAATAACTGCTCTCTTTGTTTGGTTGTGCACGTTCATTTATTTTAAAGGACATGCAATCTCAATTGGTAAGAGTTAAGCCTAAAAGTGACATTTCTCAGATCTAGGAGAAGAGGTCAGATTTGTTGCAAGTCACAGGATGAAGATAATCTTAGGTGACAAAGGTGCAATAGGCCTAACATAGAAGCTCTGAGTTGGGGGTGAAACATTGGGAGCAAAGAAGGGGATCAGCTAGTGGTAGTGTTTCATAGGTGGGTACTATGGTATGATTAAACTGACTTTAAAGACTTTGAGCAGCTTCTTGAAGGGATTCCACGTCATGACAGGACTGACGAATGGGGAAAGGGAAGGAAATGTCATCAAAGATTCAGCATTTTGATGGTAATGCCACCAAGTGCCATATTGGAAAATAGTTTGGTGTCTTGATCTTCATCTCCTGAAAACAGGCAGGAACAAGACACCTAGCTGACTTCGTTCTTGGGGCAGTCTGCTGTTGTCTTCCAGGATTAAAAACCAAAGCAAACAAACAAAAATCCCCACAAAACCCCCCAATTAACTCCGTCTTGTCAGAGAATCTGAGACCCTTTCCACAAATACCGTAACTTCACGGGTATATGTTACTGCTAGAGTTGAGGCGGGGTGGGGGGAAATGAAGGCCACAAGGCATTTGGAGAGCCACAAATCGACAATGCACATACCCGCCCCTCACAATCCCATTGGTAAACAGGTTGAGAATCCCTGTTTTAGGGTATATAAAGATATATCCTTACTGAGCCTACATGGAGCTCTCTGCTGCCACAACGGGACTTGTTTCAGCAGCTCACATTGTATTAACACAGACATTGCCACAGCATACTCCAGTCTGCAGTATGGGCAAAAGCCTAGTGCAGAGTAGTCATAAAATATGTGTTGTACTTGAGTAAGTTGGGAAGGGGGGGGAAGGCAGTATCCACTTGAAAAAGTCCCAAAGTGTAAAAATAGTCTTGCGTGTGACTTTAAATTCTCATGGTTGCCATTTGTGCAGGTCTTGGTTTAACAACTGAGTTTTACACCTTTGTAGCAAAGGTAATTTAATGTTTTCTTTTTCAGGCTCCTCCATTGCCATCCTCCTCATCTTGACATTTTTTCATGGACATTAAATGAAAACTTTTCTGATATTCAGGAAGTGACCCAGTTCTGCACCACTGATTTTTGTAGCTATCCCGTAAGGCTGCTGGCTGAAAGCTGTGTCTATGCAACCTTCCAAGTGCGGAGTGTCAACCAACTGGACAGGAGAGAGCACTGCCTCCTACTCCAGAACTCAAAACAAATAAAGCTCATCCAGCTGTACTTCAAAAAAAATAATTCCATGTTTTGTATATATCTGACAAAACTGGCAACATTATACAGACTACTGACTTGAAGACCACCTCTTTTGTATTTCTCTGTTTCTGGGCTGATGAGTTGGTTTCATCCATTTTTCCCCTTCAGAATTTCCCTTGGAAAAGTACTAGCTTAGCTGGTCATTTCTTTGTAAGGTAGTTAGAAATTTTAAGTCTTTCTTTGGGCAACTTCTTCTTTCCTTTTTTTTTTTCTTTTTTTTTTTTTTTTTAAATGTGAAGAGTTAGGTGATATAAATTTTTTACTGCTTTTATGTTTTTCTGTCTTGTTTTGAAACCATGACGGTTACACTTTTGGTTCCTAAATAAAATTTAAAACAATTAACAGCCAAGTCACAAAGATAAATGGGTTGCACATAGACTAAGGAATAAACTTCAGATTTGTGATTTTTGTTTCTAATCTTGATGTAAATTTACACTATTTATAAATACATATTTATTGCTTGAAAATATTTGTGAATGGAATGCTGTTATTTTTTCCAGATTACCTGCCATTGAAATTTTAAGGAGTTCTGTAATTTCAAACACTACTCCTATTACATTTTCTATATGTAAATAAAACTGCTTAGCATTGTACAGAAACTTTTATTAAAATTGTTTAATGTTTAAAGTTTTTCTATTGTTTGAGTTTTAAAAAGATTTTATGTACAGTGCCCAGTTTTTGTTCTTTTTTGAATCTGATTATATATATATTTTATATATACTCTTGTGCTTGTGTATATATATAATATATATAGAAACTCGAATATAAATATGTGTATAAAGATTTAGAGACTAAATTTTTCTCGTTTTAAGTTTTACATCTATGGTAGATTTGAGGTGTCTACTGTAAAGTATTGCTTACAAAAGTATGATTATTTTTAAAGAAATATATGGTATGTATCCTCAAGACATAAAATGACCTTCAGACTGGTTTATTGTTAAATTGCACTTTTTGCAATAACAGACCAATAAATAGTTGCTGCCAAAATGTAGTAGTAGAAAATAAGTAACGGCTAAACTCTGAAGCTCTTTGAGAAAATACCGGCTTTGACAGGAAGTTTGGCACTAGTTTTAGAGGAGGAATGAAAAAGGGGAATTTGAGTTTGGGTGGGGATATTCTCTAGAATTCAACCAAATTGCAACTTATATACTACAATATGTGCTATTAACAGTTTCAAAAGTTAAGACTGAAACATCTCGGCGTCGTTGTTGACCCCCAAAAAGGACGTTGTTTTGTGGTATACTATTGTATTTTCACATATTTTGTAATACGAATTCACTGGTAAATTTTTGAAGCACTAGGTTTATTTAGGACAAGTTTATAATATATCATTGTAACAGTTTGCAGTTTTAATGATGGTATTTATTTTAAGTTGCTCCTTTCTCATTAGCTTCTTGAAAATGCATTAAATCTAAATTTCAAAATGGGTAGCTTTCGTATCGATCAGAGTTGACTGATGCAGGAGGTTCTGCGTCAAACAATGGCTCATAACTTCTCATTAGTGGGGTATGTTAGTGATTGCGTTGTTCAACTTTTTGTAATGGATGTGAAGTGTTAAAGGCACAGAGCATGCTACTAGTTTCCTTCGAACAAGAAGAACCGCCTCTTGCATTCGTAGCTTCAAACGAAGGGTGTTCTGACGAAGAACCGGCACGGCTCGTCTAAGGCTGTTGCAACACTTGAGCCGTAGTTGCAAATGACTCTCTCGCTAGTTCTTGCCACACTTGGACACCAGGGTGGAGAGGTTAAGTATAACAAATGCTCACGCCAGCAAAGTTATCAGCTAGCAGTTAGGAAGCCAGTATTTGCAGTTTTGTAAAGATGTAAGTCTCAGCTCTTGATAACGAACTCTACAAATCATAATTTTTTTACTTATGTATTTTATGCAGTCGTAAATATTGTAATCTTGACAAACCATGCTGCAACTGAAAAGCTACTCCTTTTACAGTAGTCTTAAACCCAAATAAAAGCAAGATAACTTACCTCAACTAATGGTAAACAAAAAGACCTCGTTTCTCAGTGCTGTAAAAGACTATTGCTAATTAGGGAAAGGGCTACTGTGCACTAGGCAGAAGGGCTTTGCACCTTTTCCTCCCCTTTGGAAAAGAGGAGGAGGTGCCATTCCCGAGGAAGAAAACGTTGTGTTTCGCCAATGACCAAGTAGACCAAGCGAGCAGAGCGTCAGGCAGCGTTGCTCAAGCGTTGCTTGAAGGTTTTGTCGTGGATTTGAACTGCTGCAGGGCTTTGACATTTTGCAGTTTTCACACTTCTTAATTACCCCGTGCTCCTTAATTACGCCGTGCTCCTTAACCGGTGGGCACTTTCGATCTATAAGCCGCTATGGTCTAGGATGCTTTTGTTTCGTTTTATTAAAAAGGCACAAGTTACTGGTTTTTAGCAGCTGCAGTCCTTACGAAGCACTCCCGCTTCTTAAACTCTGAAGCACGCGCTGGAAGCCAAACATCCGTGGTCTCTGGGTGTTTGCAAGCGTTAGCAGTTGGGCGGGCCGGGGGCGGCGGGAGTCCTGAGCCGGCTGGAGGGGGCCGGCTCGCTTTCCAAGGAACTCGGCAGCCTCTGGGGCCCTTGAGCTCCGCAGCTGAGCCATCTCCTGCAAGTCGGTCGGATTTGCTTGCGGCTACCAGTTACTGTAGCCAGCAAATGAAAGATCCAAGTGGAAAAGGACGAAAGTGGCCAAGACGTGGCGCTTCTTGCGAGGATTTTTGGAAGGCCCAGGCTATTTTTTAAAAACAGCGCTGTTAGGGGGGTGGATAAAAGCAGAGATAAAAATGGGTGGTTTTTTTTAAAAAATGTAGTAAAAAGTTGGATTAAAGGGAATTAGAAATAAAAAGCAACGTTTACTATTGACCTGTGGACCTCAGAGCTGTCCCAGAGGAGCGTGACAACAAAGGGATCCCATAAACGGGGAGTAGGAATTGTATGTTTCTGAGCTTGTTTTCAGTTCTTCCATACGTATATTGAACAGAGCATTTGATTTTTAAGGTATGTAACTTGGGAGCGGCACCTGTTCGCTTTTTTGGAGAAGTCCAGTCCTACCAGTAGGACTGGTAGTGATGTTGGTAGCTGTATGAGTAGGAAGTACCTAGAGAAAGGTTCACTAGAGAGTGAGAAAACTTCCTGAATCCGTAGGGCAGATAACTTGTTGGTCCCAAAGACAAAGTATCTTGAGTCTGTGCCTTCGTAGTTGGAAGAGGGACTTCCAAAGTAGTAGTAAAATGGTGTTGCTTTGCTTAAGAGAGCACAGCTTGGATCAGTTCAGTGCAGGATAGCAGATTCTTGGAACAAAGGTGGGCGAGGACTGGGGACTCCGCAGCTGGTGGTAATCCCAGGCACAGATAGATGTCATACATACAGGAGATGGAAGATGCAAGGAATCAACCGAGTTGACAGGGAGGAGGCCGCTCATCCGTGGTTGTTGGGTTGCCCTGGTTGCCGAATTGTTCCTGGGGAAGGAGGCTCAAGTGAAAATTGGTTTTGGCATAGAGGGATTTTAAGCCTGAGCTCCCCTAGGTTTTGTCTGGATCCATAGCACGGAGTCGTGGCCCAACGATCCAATGGCCAAGATGGGGCCAACAGATGAGGCTGGTGAGGAAGCTTCATCTTCTGTGGCTGCTTTAGCCAGTGTGGGAACCAGACGGAGGAAGGACTCCAGTTGGTTGACCAGCAAGGGATGCAGCGTGGGGAAAATGCTGATGAAGGTGATGATTTACTCCTGGGGCAGGTCAAAGCCAAGCAGCATTGACTGCTTCCGTTGTGCAGCAGAAAACGGAGGGACGAAGGTGATGCCCAGGCAAGTTCAAGCTGAAGCCCAGGTTCAAGCAAGCTTGGTGCAGGGTGGCTACCTGCAGGGCATGGGGTGCTAGCAAGGCAGCAATGTGGGCGTGGGGCCTACCGAGCCCCAGGGCAGCCTCCCTTCCAGGAGAAGCGGTAGCATTCCTCCAAAAAGGGAGGAGCAGGACGTTGGCAACTGGGGAAAGGTTGAAGGGGGGAGATGACAGATTGTCATGTTGGTGCCAGGCGTTACATGCAAAGCTAAAGAAAATAGCAGGTGGAGAGAGAGAGCAGCCTTAGCGCTGCACCTGGGGAGAGCCCATGCTGCAGGAGGTTACCTGCGGTGGGGTAGGATGCAGTGCCATCAAGGATAGGAATACAAGGACAACCCCAAGGCCTCACAGGAGCTGTCACCCTGGGTCTGGGGGTGAGCCAGAGGGCTGGAAGAACGTGACTGGGTGTCAGTTAGTGGCTTTGTGCTGGAGTGGTGCTTGGTTACCCCCCAGTAGGCTGGGCTCTCCCACTGCTTCTGGTGGGAAAGCAGGGGGGTGGTAAGGCGGGAGGGATTGGGCAGTTGCCCATTAAAATATTCTGTGTGGGGTGAGGTGTAAGTGTCCTTATGTACTTTAGGAAGCCATAAAAACATCCTGGAAGGATGGAAAAAGGGAAAAGGCACCTCTTAATGACAATAGTAGGGAGAGCTCAGCTTCCAGCTTCGTGAATTGGGCAGTAACGTCAGCCATGCGCCTTGTTAAAGTGTTAAAATGCAAATGCTGCTGCCACTACTTGGGTGTTGGGTAAACACAGCAGTTGGGACACATGTATGGGGGTGGGATAGAAATGGATTCATCATTAGAGCTCCTGATGAGGGATGGTCTTCTCTCACTGAAGGACACGTGCTCCAGTTTCTAGCAGGATGGAGCACCGCTCTCAAATGACACATCCCACAATTTTTTTCCTGGCAGGAGGCATTTTCAGGCCTGGTATAAATGTGCACTGTTGCCCAGGATATCGGGAGTGATAGGTGGCTTGGGACTGAAGCTGGTGAAAAGGGAGATCGATCCAGAATGGGCATAGGAGAGAGCAATTTCAAAGTGCCACAGACCAGGCAGCGATTAATAGGTGGATTAATGGTTAAACGAATGGGCTAAAGCGATAACCTTTAATTCATGGAGCTGGGAGATGCTTGAAAGAATCCCACCCAAAGCCAGAGCGTACAAACCAGCCATTGCCAGTGTCCATGGGAACACTGAGAAGTGGTTAGGAAAGAGCTGATTGTAAACTTAGTGCAAAAGTGCAAAAACTTAGAATGATTGAAAGGGGCAGAAGGGACACCACAAGAGAAGACTGAGAGAAGTAGTGTAAGATGTGTCCAGTGACATGTGGCTGGGCTGTCATTTATAGTAGCTGTCTGGACACAGAGAAAGATGTCCAGGAAAAAAAGAGTATTTTCAACCTTTTCCTCATCTATACTTTTCAGCCCCAAACTGGTGGGAAACAGGGTAGTCCTTTGAGGAAACTGGGCTTTTCTTGTGCCATCCTTAGCTTTCAATGCCATATATAAAGTGCAATGGGTAGTTCATGTCCTGGCTGATGCTGGAGTTTTAATCTGTCCAGTTTTAAAGTATAAGAGTTTTAATTTGTTCAGTTTTAAGATACAGAGATTTTAGGGGTGTGAAGTTTGGGGTTTTTTTTGCCAGTACATCATTGCTAGTGGGCTGTCCCACAGGCTGGCTGACCTTCAAAGGATGGTTCCAGAGCCTGGAGAAAACTCAGGAGTTGGAAATGGGTGCAAACAGGCTTTGGTCACCTCCTGCCTGCAGGCAACTTTCAGGTGGGTGCAAAAATGATGTATTTAAGAACAAAACTGGACTTCAGATACAAGTGAAATTTGGCTAGTGGAGAAGAAGTGAGCCACCAGGAATAACCTCACATGTGCTGTGAAAAAAACCCAAGAAAAGTAACTAGTAGCCAGTTACAACTGCCACAGTTGGTTTTTTTTCAGTGGGAGAGCAAAGGGTTTTTTTGAGGGCAGTAGCACTGGGCAGGGTGTCCAGCAATGCAAGAAGAGCATCTGCTGTTGTTCAGTTCTGGGACTCCCAAGGCCACCTCGAAGGGCAAATGTCTTCATAGCTGAAGATCCGGAATTGCTTTCCAGGGGCTCAGGAGCTGCTGGCAGGCTTGGAGTAGGTTTATGGCTTTGTATTGATGTGCAGAACCTTGTCTTGCTCATGAGATGCCAAAGTAACCTCTGCTGCCCTGGATTAAGTGCTGGTGATTTGGGGATGTATGCCCTGCCAGCTCCTCTGTGGGGCATCAGGAGCAAGGAGGAGCAAGGGGGAGCTAGCTCTGCTGGGTGGTGGAGAGCAAATGGCACCAACCCTGCTCATATCCCCTGTGGTGCAAGACCCTTTTAGCAACACAACATCAGTTTTGCCCTGAGTCCTGCTTATTGAGGACCCTGGGATGGGGCTGGGGGCTCACCCACATCTCCTGGGGCTGGTTCAGCATGGGCAAAAGTACCAGCGTGAGCTGCAAGATATGTTGGAGAGGATTCAAGGGCTGTTGCTCCTGTGCCCAGCCTTTTATCTACTTATGATTCCCAGGCTGATGGAACCCTGAAAGCATTGTGAGAGTACGTGGGGAAGCTAAGATTTTAGGTGGTGAAGTGATTGTGGTTATGCCTGAGGAGGCAGAAGTGCCTGGGCAGCTTAGGGATGCTGATATGCAGTCATCAGACGGGTATTAAGTATCCGCACCCTTGTCTGGCAGACTTAAAAATAAAATAAAATTGAAAAAAAATTTTGTTTTAGTGACAGGTTGCCTGAGTGTAATGTTTCTGGGAAACAGCGGTGTGGGCTCAGCCCAGTGGTGCCCTATGGGGTTGCCATCCTAAGCACTCACATGGCACGATGCTAACATGTTTTGCAGTAAAATACTACACTTCAGCCAAGAACTAGTAGACAGCAGATCATGGGCTGGGAGACATCTTAGGAGAAAAAGACCCCGGGACTACATGGATTAAGTTTCTTTCATTGTTACCCATCACAGCACTCAAATGCAACATGAGATCTTGGCATTCCTAAACATGGATGAGGGAAATTGCTGTGTCTGTGTGCATTGAACCCTGTTTGTACCATGTGGCTGTAAGTAAAGTTGCAGCTTGACGTTTAAATCCTACTTCAGCATCTTTCAGCTTTTACCTTCGTGCCCCAGTCAGGAATTCTACCGGATTACGTCTGAGATACAGCAAAAAACATTTCCCCAGAAGAAGAAAAATTAAAAGAACGGGGGGAAAATATCATTGGTTTTATGAGAAAGTGTCTTGGGGATGCAAGTACACAATTTTTTAAAGGTATGAAACCAAGACGAAAAGGAGCACAGTGTAGCAGGTCAAAAGTCTGGGCAGGCAAAAATTTGTCTGGACGAGTGCTCAGTGACCTTCCCTCAGTTCTGGTGAACAGAGCTACAATCTGTGCGTCAATGTTTGATGAGACCTTTGAAAAGCCACTTCTTCAGCAGTTACTAAGTAAAAAACAACGGTGGGATGAGTTTGCCAGCATTGAACAAAATGAGCTGGCAATTATTGTAAGTGCAACTTCAGTTCCTAATTGTCAAAATCAGTGCAAAATGCTGTTTACAGAGCCTGATGGAGCCCTTAAGTATTATGAAGAATACTGCAGATAATGCTGTACATGACTTATTACACAATTACAAGATGGGAGAACATAAGACAGCATATGAGTGAAGTGTTGCTGTGTTGGAAAGGGTATCTAATGGCCCTGTGTGTGCCAGAAACTGGCTGCTTCAGTGCTGTCTGGTGTTTCTCCAGCCAGTATTCTTGACCACTGCTGGGTAAGAGCCTGAGGGCCTGACAGCACAACTTCGTTGCCTCTGGACTGTAGCTATAAGAGGCTTTGGGCATGATGCTGGACAACACTAAGCTGTGTGTTAACATGGAGACAGCACTAGAAAAAAACAATTTGGCTTTCAGCATGGAAATGTTCCCAGCCCCTGAGCTCCAGCAAAGGCCGGTCCCCTCCCCACCACTTCCTCTTTCTCAGCAGTTCATCCTGGGGGTGTCAGGGTCAGCCGCGGTGGAGGTAATGGCTGCTTAAAAAGGGTGCTGGGCAGCTTGACACTTTCTCTCCTCGCTGCTAACCACTGGCTAGGTTTCTGAGGGCTGCCAGGCAAATGGGGAACATGGAGACCTGTGAGGGTAAACACCAGGTTCTGCTGAGAAAGGGTCTTGGGAAAGGATAAAGAGGTTTGTGCTGGCAGATTTTGGTACTCGGAGGGAGGACAGAGGGGTGGAACCTCTTGCTTCAGAGTTTCTTTTCCTCCTTGCCAGTGATTACCCACATTTACCATTTCTGCCTTTAGAGCAAACCCTCAGGGAGCTCATGCAAACCCTCAGGGAGCTCATGCATTGCACACATTGCATACAGGGCAGTGGTAGATGTACAAGTTAAGAAAGTGGGGGTTTCTGTGGCTGCAGAAAAGGGAAGTGCATTTCTTCTCATTTTCCTGAAGCTGGGCTGGGTGGTGTGTCTGCTTTCAAAAACCTGAAAACACAGAAAAAAAATCTTAAATAGACAGGGAGAGCTGCTCACTACTCTGTGTCTTTTTTTGCACCTCCTTCCTCCTCCAATTACATTAGGAAGCTATCGATCTGCCATAGCAGAAATTCTCTTCCTCTCTATTCTGGCAAATCTCTTCATTTCTTGAACGTCTTGTATGCTTTTTGTGCTCATCCTGATGACTTCTAGTGGTTGTGTTCATCTCTCTCTCAGAAAGAGATGTTAAGAGACGTCCCCTTCTCTTAACATTTGTCTCCATGCTGGCATTGCCAATTATCCTTAGCATCAGCTTTCCATGCGTTGACCCTCTCCTTTTTTCTCAACCAGCGGGTTGGCATTAGGAGGAACTTCCAGGCCAGGGATATGATAAAGCAATTAGCTCGATACTGTGCATAGATCTGTGCCAGTCACTGACAGTGGCAAATCCACTGGGATACAAGAAAAATAGTTCTTTTTAAAATAGGCATTTATTTGTCTTGTTGGAAAGTGACTCATTTGCTTGGGCTGTCTGAGAAAGCATTTAAGTACTTAAAGTTTTAAAACCAGTGAAGGCTTAATGTCCCTCCAACGCTCCTCCGCCTTAGTCCCCATTGCTGAAATGGCATTTTAAATGCTGGTTTAGCTTGAAGTACTCTGTCATTCTTTATTTGGCTTCCTCAGGTTTGCCTCTTGCCATGCTAAAGTGCTCTGGCTAGAGTCATCGCTTCCTGGCTACACAGGTCATATCTTTCCTTCTCTTGCACCCATCCTTTATCCGTCATATGACTGACCTGAAAATGTATATGATTCATCCCCACTTCTCAGATGGAGCTGTATGGTCTTTCTGCACATATGTGTGCAGTTGTGTTTCCCCCCTCCCTGCTACAGCCTGTACATCTTTCCCCACCCATGAGGGGTTAGGCTTTGTACACCCCTGCACCACGCTCCCCTGCCCAGGACATCCTCCCCACATCAGAAAGCATTGCACTCCTCCTGCTGATCATCTCTGGCTGCTCATCTCCTGACCTGCTCCCTTGTGTCTTAGCTTGGGTTTAGGTGACTTCACATAGCTAATCTTTCAAGTCAATGATGTGCAGTTGACATGACATGACGTGACATGATGGACTGTGAGCTCAGCAGGCAGGGGCGTCTTCTGCTTCCAGGGGGCTTGGAAAAGGGCCGGGGGACAGGAGCTTTGTTGGAGATATCTTATTTTATTATGGCCTTTTCCACTAAGGTCTGCAGTAGTTATCAGGTCAGCAGGGAAAGAAATGATACAGTTACTAGGAAACAGACTAGAAACAGTTGCTTTTGCATTTTTTTTTTTTTTTGTTTTTTTTTTTGCAGTGAAAACTCTTTCAGTTTCTGCCTCCTGTGATGTATTTGCTGTTATCCATTTGAATGGCAAGTTCCCCCAAGTAGAGTTTATCTCTTCTGACAGGGAGCAGCACTGGCAGAAGCCCAGCACCTCACACCCCGAGGACCGAGTTCTCACCTCCCTCCCTTAATTAAGTTGGAATTGGAGGACCCATTGGTTTGGGTGAGAACAATCTTTCCTTAATTCCTCTCTTTGCAATCCGCTTTCATCTCCTCTGACACGCACCCGGAGGAAGCTTTTCCCCTTGGTGCCTCACCAGTTGTGGCGACTTCTAGGAAATAGTTTCTCTTCCCTTTTCCAAGCTGCCAAAGCAGCTCGAGTCTGGGTGATGGTGGGGCACAGCTCTTTTGCAACTGGGTCCTGCGGGCAGAGCAGTGACCTGGCAGCTAGGGCCAGTGGCAGTGGGGTTATCCCCTAGAAGCAGACAGGGTGATGGCCACGCTTCATCTCAGGACAGGGAAAGGTGTCCTCTTCCCTGCCTGCGTGCTCCCAGGCAGAGCTAGGGAGCATCATTGTGTGCTCACCAATGTCCACTCATGTCATTTCAGAAAACACAAACCTCTCTGTTTCCAGAATGACCAATTACCCCTTAACAAGGAGGCTGGGGTCTCTTGGTCCTCCTGGAGAAATTACTTGATCTCAGCAGACATATGTGAGCAAGGACGGTTAGAAGAAAAAGAAGCCATAGGTTAAACTCTTTCGGGTAAGACATGGTAGTTAATCTCTCAAAAAATGCAAGGAGAACACAAGGAGATAAAAGGAGGGACAAGTTCCTGAGCTACCAGGCTTTGCCTTGGAGGAAAGAAAGTTCTCTGAGCCCAAGGTTTTTTTCCAAACTCTAAAAAGCACACAAACATCAAATCATCTCTCTTGGACCACTTTGAATCTATGAAAGGAGAGAAACTTGTATTAAACCACATACAGCCACTGAAAGCTGCCTCAGATGTTGAAATAAAACATCTCTCGAGGGTCCCTGCCCTCTAAAATTAAACTGGATTCATTTTTGCCTGACAACTTCATTTTGATTATGACAAAGGTTTGTTCGGAATGAATCTTTCCAGGCATACAAGGAGGCGAGGCTGGCAAATGGACATTTGAATAGATCTGGGATCTCATAACTCCATGTGCTCTTACACTGCTCTCTCCATCCCACTCAAAAGTGATGATTTCTCTGGATCAGGATAAGCTTATTTCCTTCAAATTGTGGCGGGGTTTGTGTGGGGGTTTTTTTTCCTCTTTTTNCCCTCCAGAAGAAGATATCAGTGGAAAATTAGGCTGTTTTCTTGAGAAGACATTAGTAGCTATGTTGCAATAGCTTTATTCATAAATATATAATAAATACTGTTAGATCATTCACATCTTTAATTTTATGGACATCACAAAGCTAAAGACTCCTTTTCCACTGAGGAAGATGTTTCCTTGGTCATCGGAAGTGGATGCCTGGCCACAAGCTAAGACTTCCCCCTGGGCATCCTGTGACCTTTGAAATTCCCTTGGGCTGACACATTGGACCAAATCTCCAGTGTTGTGTTTGAGGAGAAATGGAAGCAACAAGATGAAGAGTGATCCTTCTCCTGTTATGTCCTCTCACTGCCCTGCAATCCCTGACATGGGGATTTCCTCTGCAGTCACCTCTCTTCAGGCTTATGATGCCTTGCAAGGCTGCCCTCCCCTGGGAAAATCCTCCCACCTCTGTGCTCATCTGGTTATTTCATTTTCTTCTGTGCTGTGCTCCAGAAAACCCAAATCTTTCCAAGTTCCTTTGGCAGGCTGAGCTCCCTGGAGCTCCTGCCTGAACTGCTCCTCTGCTCCTGTTTTTCTCCCCATGATGAACGTCTGACTTGAATGGGGTCATACTCACCCTGTGTGTCCCCTGCCTTGGCAGCAAATAACTGAGCAGGGTTTCTCACTTGTACCCCCTAGATAATACTTCCATCAAATACATTATTAGCCAACTTCCCTACAGAACAGCAGCAAAGTCTTGCACAGCTCCCCACCCTCCCCTGTGTGGAGGGTTACCCTCCTTACCCTGACAAGTGGGGAGACTGGGGTGGGTTTTACCTGATTTTGCTCTTAACAGATTGATTTAAGCTACTACTATTTCTTCTTCAAGACACTGCCTGTGAATAACATTGCAAAATACTGATTTCTTTGTTCCTTGGGGCTGCTTGTGCTGAGGTTGCATGCTGGCCACAGCAGCTCTTCTGGCAGGCTTTCTGCTTCTGATGTGTTTGAGAAAGTGTTTATTATCAGCCTCCATGCTGTAAGCAAGTAGCTCCTTGGGTTTCTCCTCTGGGGCTGCCTTATTGTAGTCTTGCATCTAATTTGCCTAATTTCTGCATTTGATTTCTACTTTTTGAAGGGTGTCTGTTTGCTTTGAATCCCCGCATTGTGCTGCTGTTTAGCCACCTGGGGTATGTGTGTATTTATTTTTTTATTTATTGTTGGTACACATTTGCTCTGAGCTTCTAATGTGGTGCCTTTAAACAGATACCACTGTTGCAGAGCTCTTGAAGAAAAGCTTGGGCAGACATCACAGCAGATCAGGCTTTCCGTATGCTTTCCAGTGCTCCATATATGACTTAAAAAATTAAGTCATGAAGCAGCTCACAGCTGTCCTTGCAACGTGCAAACCTGGCTTCCACAAGCCTCCCTCTGGATGAGCTCAGTTATCTGCCATGTAGCATCCCTCCATCCTCATCTGGCAGCTGGAGGTGATTTAGGGGTCTTCACCAAGGATCTTTGCCCCCACCTGCTCCACAAGAAGCTGGCCAATGTCTCAGGGCAGGAATGGGGGTGCTCACAGATCCAGATCTGCAGCAGGGAAAAGAAGAACTTCATACCTTTTGCAGTATCTCTTAATTTTTGCCTCTGTAGTACTGAGAACACTTTCTCACTGCCCATCAGCTAAATCTGTGTTTCTGTCAAATTTATGAACAATTCTTCTCATAAAATACCATGAACACTGAAATCCCTGGAGCTGACAGCCTTTTGAAGACTCCGGTCCAGTTAGAAAAATTCCAGTTGTTTCCACAGCATTTGGTCTTTTATATGTTCCCCTTGACTTTACCAGTGCTGAGGGGTTTAAACTAAATATATATATATACACACATATATGTATATATTGTGGAACCTTAAGGTTATGTTCATACTCATGTCCTCCATTCAGAAGTTACTCTTTTCTACCTTCCTTACCCGGTAACTTTATATTGCTGTATATATAATCCTTCAGTCATGCAAAAGCTGTATTTTTAGAAAGCTCTGCCTGGCTCCTACCTAGGGGAGTCCATCCATAAAGTTCAGCACTGCTTGGCCAGGCCTTCCCTGCTCACCCTGCAGCCAGACAGAAGTTGCCACTTAGGTGAAATACTGATAACCTCAACATTACCGTTGGAAAAAGAATTGTTGAGCAGCTTAACTTCAGAGAGCCTTTCTCAAAGCACGTTGACAAAACAAATCAATAGCTGTTTGTTGGATTTTCTGGTTGTTTTGCTCATAGAATTCGACAAAAGTGCTTCCTACCGGTTTTTCTTTCACATCCTTGTAGACACAAAGAAAAACCCCTGTCAATGTTTGTCCCCAGGCAAGGCAGATATTAGATGGAAAGCCTCTGAGCACTGGACATCACCCCCGGCCTTGCTCTTCAGGTGGCTGCTGTGGGTGGTCCTTTGGGACCTGGGAGGTTTTATCCTGCACAGCTTTCATGTGACAAAGGTGCCCGGCAAGGTCCCCTTCTCCAGTGGAAGGGGACAGGCAGAGCAAGGAACGCCATTAGTGGAAATGGGAAGGGATAACTTGCTTCCTGAAACCTGGACAGCAGTTCCCATTCCTTGCCCACTTGCTAAAGGGATTTCTGTTTTCAAGCACCAACAGTGATGCAACAACCCACTTCAGGGACATCTTAAATGGTGATGGGTGCCTTGACTGAGAAAAGAGATGTTTAATCCCAGCACTTTCCCTCAGCAGCAGCATTCTTCCAGCACCTTTCACCTCCTGTCCTTCAGCAGTACCTGAACTATACACAAATCACTGCTTTGTTTTGCTAGTAGAAACAGTGCAAACATATAAGGGCACTTACTATTCTCCATCTCCAGCTTAAGATAGTGGGGGGGGGGGGGGGGAACAAAAAAAAGTAAATGTTTACAGCTGCTCCAGCCAGAATGGAGCGAAAAACCAAAGGTGATCTTCTCTCTTGCTCTTTCAGTAGCAAGAATACAGAGGGAAGTTTTCAACCCTTTCAAGTCTCTGATCATTCCTAGTGACTTGATTATTTTTTTCAGAGCAAGAAAAAAACAACTACTTTAAGACATCACTAGAGGAATGATTTTGACAAGCCTTTATCCAACTGAATGGTTAAATTTTAAAAGGAAAAAAATCCAGCGTGACTGACAAGGTCCTTTTAAAATGCATAATATGCTGAACCTTACATGACACTTCCGTGGGTGTTAGTCTAAAAAGCTATCTTTACATGCAGTGTAGCAAATGAACTGTGTAAGACAAGATTTGTAGCTATATGCATCCTTGCTGAGTAGTACTATAGGATTGTAAAACCTGACAAACTTGTCCTCTTAAAGCTTCATGTCTCCCGGAAAGAGGGTGGTGTATTCTTGTTCTTTCAAGACCCTGAAAAATTTGTTTTAGGCTGACTGTTGCCATTTATACTCTATGTATAAGGAACAGAGTTTGCTCTTCAAAAACCTGCTAATCCCAGGCAGTTGATCCCTAAAGAAGTGAGGGGTTCAGGCTCGGAGAGGTACTACAGAGGGAGATGTTAGAAGTGAAGGTGGTGCAGCTCTGGCTCTCACTGGAGCTCATCGTCCTTTTCCCATTGAACAAACTTTTGCCTGATCGTTCTCCTCGAAGCTTAGGAGAGGACTGGGGGTCCTGTAGCCAGTCCCCATCCCAGACTGATGGTAGGGAGGGGTGAGAAGCTCAATGGTGGGATTTCAATGGCCCTTAGGGCAGGAGTGAGGAGTGCTGGAAGCAGCTGAAGGCACTTTACAGGGCAAGCACTGTCCTTCAGCTCCAACCGGAGACCTGTGGAGAAAGGGAGACTTCCTCTTTTTGCTCCAGAAGAGCAAAACTGTAAAATCCAGCAGGTAAAACTATGCCAGAAGCACAGTGTTTCTTTTTTCAATGCGAAAATTACTTTACTGTTGCTGTTTTATCCCTCCTGGTGGCCTGTGCACAGATGATTAACCCTACTATTTTTCTTCTCCGGATTCAGCCACCAACCACCTGTAACATCTCTTCATTTAGGAAGTCGTGTCTCCATGCAAGATGTGTGGACCACAGTTTTAAGGGTTGACAGCTCATCGCACATGATAGAAAGAACTGAGGTGGGGCTGTCTGGTCAACATAATGGCCACCCCTTGTACAGGTGAAGGATCTCCAGTGGTCTCAGGGTCAGTCTCCTGCTCGGTTTGGTGCCATGTTCAGCCATGTCACTATGGTCTTGTTTCCAGAGTCTCAGCAGTGGGGACCTTGGAGCTCCTCTATCCATTTCCATGCTATTCCTACCATGGCCCATCTAGCCTATTACCATGTAAATTCACATGCAGAACAGCTTAACCCCATCCTTTTATTGCCTTTTTAAAAAACTGTTTGAAGGTCTTTATCAGGTGACTCTCTCCAGCTTTCCATCTGTTTTTAATCCTTTTCTGGACCTCTGGGCCATCCTCACCTTTCCTTGGGGAGCAGTGCTAAAAACCCACCAACACCCACTGGCTGAAGCCATCTCATGTGGAGAAGAGCAGATGAACTTGACCATTTTTCCTAATTCATAAGGAAGAAACTGAGCTCACCTCCCTCAACCATTCTATGGACTTGCCATGAGCAGCTGTTTTAATTTAATTTTCCTTTCCCTGAAATTCATGTTTGTTTGTTTTCAATTTCAGGATGTCTACCAAGCTCCTTTCAGCACTGAATTAGAGAAACAGAGGATACAGTAGTGGCTAGACTCATTTATTAATCAAATTAATGTGTCTTGGTACCGTGGTACTGGCTCTTGTGGTTTCGTAACATCTCATGACATTCAGTTCTATTGTTAAAGCTCCACTTTCCATATTCATGTGATAATGGGAGAAGCTGGGAGAAGAATGGGGAAAGCTTTCTAAGCTTTCACTTAGAAAGTATTAGCAATAAAGTATCTGGAGCACCTGGCTGTTGAGAGTAATTGGCAAATGGGACCCAGGTGCATCCTAAAGTCTCAGAAAACCAGACACCAAATAAAAAGCACCTGCAAACAACTTGTTGTTGGCTGAGCTTGCTAGAAAGAAGCTTGCAAATAATGTGCTTATCTGGCTGCTCCTGTAGACAGGAGCTGTTGAGTGCTGATCCTAAGTTCTCCAAAATACCACAATGTTTTCTGGATAGCCCCTTGTGAGAAGCTGGGAGGGAGTTAGAAGGGATGCAAAGTGAGACAAGAAAGTATCACCCACAAAAGCTATGGAGTGGAAAACCTGGACCTCCAACCCTCCCCAGGACCGAGTCAGACGGTTTTGGTGTACTATCTGGTGTGTTACCAGATAACTTGATTTCAAATACCTGCATGGGCTTTCCTGGCAATGCACAGCATCCCTGCTAAGGGTATTGGTTGGGAGATGCCAGGAGGTGTCAGAACAGCCCAGAGTCAAGGGGCACAGACATACCTGTGATATTTGGGAGCACGTGCATCTCAGTGCCATTTCCCCCATGTATCAGCCCTGTCTGAGTAAGATGAAAGATGAAAGAGGGCAACAGTGTAGAGCAAATTGGCACTGGGTGCGTTGTTGGTGGAGGGGAATCAGTTTTTACCAAGTTTCCACTTTCTGTGATTAGGATCTGTTTCAGGCAACGCTGCTGTCTTTGGAAGTAGGATTGCATGAAAACTACAATTTAATGCCATCCTCAGCTGCCATTTCTTCCCGAGGGGCTGCGTGGGGCAGGGGGCAGCAGTGCAAGCACCACAAACACGTATAAAGGTGCTAAATGAAGATCTTCCTTAGAGAATCAGAGAAATACAGCAGGTGAAACTGGGACTGTTGTTTGCTACGGGTTGCCCATACACAGCCCCCATGCCCTGAGAAATCGGTCTTAAAATACGCAGCTAGACAAAATATAGAAGAAAATACAGTTTTACAAACCTTTTGACATGAAAACTTCAAAAATATCTGGGATATGGGGCACCCACTATTGGTACCTTATAAATGACTGGGTGTGAAGACTGCTGAAAACTACCCACAAATAAAGGAAGCTCTGAGGCTGACAGTGAGATTAGTAGAAGATTTCTCCTGCCATTCTTGTCCTGCTGTGGAAATGTTTTAAGTTGTTACCAGGAACAGTTTGCAAAGGATTACACAAAGCCACCATCAGAAATAACTTGAACACAGAGAGGAAAAAATTACTCGCGAGTTCTTTTGGGAAGGATTAGGTTTAAAATAATTGCCATTTATAAGTTAATTTCACATCCTTTTGGAGTTTGGCCTACTAGCATTTCAAGGTTTGACTGGAGCTGGCAGACAGGGTGGGCACCGATTCCAGGGCCTGACTGCCAAGAAAAAGACTAAGAGAAAAAAAATGGCAATGCAAAAAATCAGGCCAGGGAAATATAGGGAAGTGAGATTTAGTGTAGGAAAATTATTGTTCTCTGAGCCATGGACTGATTTTATGGCTGGCTATTAGTCACAGTCTTACGTGACCCTGGCCTTTGTTGTCGGTGTCTGAAGAGAAACTGGTGGTCAACACGTTTGATAATTTTTTAATCCATGATTCTGTTGGTTTTAATTTTTTTCTTTAAAAAAAAATCACATC
This sequence comes from Nycticryphes semicollaris, assembly GCA_013400055.1. Classification (NCBI taxonomy): domain Eukaryota; kingdom Metazoa; phylum Chordata; class Aves; order Charadriiformes; family Rostratulidae; genus Nycticryphes; species Nycticryphes semicollaris. The sequence continues at coordinate 411,049 of VXBJ01006365.1, forward strand.
AAGTCTATTGAAAGCAGTGGGGAAAGTCAGCTTCAACAACTTTGAAGCAAGCTATGTAAAAATAGATGTCACATGCCTCAAGACTTCTCTGCAGTCTTGCCAACTAAGTCTAAGGCAGAGTATGACCCTGACTCTTCCATTTCTACACCTGATATTTTAGGATTAATAGTTCTCAGGGCCTAGCCGAATCCTATGTAACACCTCTCAGTCCTTTTGACAAGTTGGATTAGACCTGAGAGACCTGGGCTTGCTCCTACCATTTTCTAAGACTCTGAGTATATGCATCCCCTCTGCATTTCCAAGGGCTAGTTCAGTAGCAGAGAGATCTTCTACTGCCCAGGAGACATTTCACACAGAGCCATACAGTAGATGAATGGCTCATTTCCAGAAGAAAATATGCAAAAACCACGTGGACGGGCTAGAGAGTGTCCAGAGAAGGGCCACATAAATGATTAAAGGACTGGGAAGCCAGCCACATGAGGAAAGGCTGAAAGAATAGGGTTTGTTCAGCCTTGATTGAAAAGAAGGCTTAGGGGAGAACTTATCACCCTGTTCCAGTGTTTAAATGGTGGCTACAAAAATGATGGAGACTGACTTTTTACAAGGAGTCAAATGGAAAAGATGAGGGATATTGGGTACAAGTCAATCCTGGGGAGATTCTGATCGGACAGAAGAAAATTTTTCATGATGAGAACAATCAGTCATTGGAATAATCTCCCCAGGGAAGTGGTGAATTCCCCAACACTGGACACTTTGAATATTCAGCTGGACAAGGTGTTGGGTCATCTTGTGTAGACTGTGCTTTTGCTAAGAAAGGTTAGACCAGGTGATCCTTGAGGTCTCTTCTAACCCAGGATTCTATGATTCTATGAAAGAAAAATGTCTGTGGTGAAAATGCACAGGACAACGGGGAGAGGAGTGAACCCAGTGTGGAGTCCTGTTGCAAGGGCTGCTCCTCCTTCCAATGCAAGTCAAGCCACTGCTAAACCAAAGAGGGCTGAACCAGAAGCCAGCTTTGAGTCACGGGGCAGACCATGGCTTGCTGATCAGCCCTGCTGGAGTATGGGCAGATCAAGCTAGTTCCTCACCTTAGCGTTTTTTGAGCATTTTGCAGTGTGTAATTTTAGTTACAACTGCATGAAGAAGGCTGCCCTCCAGCACTGAGAGGATGCTGGCAGCTCACAGCCCACGGTGGGCAGCACCTCACTGCTGACCCAAGCAAGAGCAGTGGTGTAGCAGGAGCTCCTCCTGCCTGGCACAAGGAGGCCAGCCCCTGGCACCAAGGTGGAGGACTCACCGGAGGAGAAGGAGCCTGGGGCTAACACCCAGCTCTCAGGTAAAACCATAGACTAAGAGATCAGAGATGCAGACAGATTCAAGAAAAACTGTTGAAAACAGATTGTTAGTCAGCCTTATGGATCTCAGTGCAGGACATGTTTTTCTTATTGGAAGAGAGCCACAATGTAGAAATAGACTGAAATTGAGAAAGAGGGCCACAGCCATAGCTTGGGCTATATATTTAAACATTTTTTGCTGTTGGACCATCTGGGCTTGGAGCTAAATTTACCTACAAATTATTTTCAATGTTTCTACTTCTTGAGAGGTGAAAGGTGTACTTTATACTTTATGCCAGCAGAAAAGTTCCCAGTGTCAGACCTGTGTATGGTTTTGGATGCCTGATTTGTCTGCAACACCTGCCTTGAACCCCATGCTCTGCAGGCACAGAGCTCCTCTGTGACCAACACAAAATCTTGACTTGCATTCCTCCTCCTGGTAACTCCATGCAATAATTAGCAATGCAAATGTACTCGCATATTTTTCTGCTTTTATGCTGTTACTGATTTTACTGATTTCTCTTTTTTTTTTTCTTTTTTTTTTTTTTTAACCATGGCATGAGGAAGACTGTTTCCACAGTGAAAATACTTATGGGGGATCCAGAGAGTCTAGTTCCTGACTCAGTTCAGTCAAATTTTCTTGGTGACTGCCACACACCTGGATCCCAGGAGAAAGCCTCAAACCCAGGTGAGGTCCCTAGACATCAGGGAAGGTTTGGCGTGGGCCTGTGATGCTCCATGGGGAACACACGGGATAGGGACTGACAGGTACTGGGTGAGGAAGTTGTGGTTTGCAACAACCTTCCCTCACAAAATGAGGCACCTGCATTCAGCCCTGGGTTGGCCACTGCTGTGAAAAAACAAAGTCCACCACCCCAAATACTAGGTGCCTGTGTCATTCCTTTGGAGACTGGCTTACTGACGCCTCCTTCAAGAGGTAGATAGATGACAAAGGCTGTACCTCTTGCTGGTCAGGACTTATACCTTCCTAGCTCTTTAGGGGTGCCCCACTGCTCGCACTGAAGTAGTGAGTGTTCAGCAAATCTCATCAGGCTCAGGGTAAACTAATCTTTTATCCTCTGCCTGTGTTGCTCCTCCTCTGAAGGTAATTTTCTAATTTAAATGGTCTTGTGCAAATGGTTCCTTCAGTTTTCTTTAGAGAAAAATATGTGAAAATATCTACTGGACAAATGCATCCCAGAGTTGTTTTTTTTTCTGATCTTAAACCAAGAATAATTATTAGTCTCTAATTACTGCCCCTCCATTCAGGAAAGACTAAAAGTAATTATATTTGGAAATTAGAGAAATTAAGTCTCAAGAGACATGGGGCCTTTCAGCTTTTTGGTACTGTTGATTGTCTTTCTGTTCTGTGTGCCATAAAAGCAGTAAAATTTAAATATTTTATAAAAGTGACCTGTGATTGTGATGGTGTGGAACTGATCCAGTGATTCAGTTTATCTATGATTTAAAAATCCCCACAAGGAAAGTCTTAAATGCTTCCATCCATCCCACATTATGAATATATCATCTTGATCAGAAAGACATTCTTAGTAATAAAGCTCCTCTATCTAGCTAGTTATGAGTGTGCTGCCTTCAGACAGTTTCTTTTTAACGGATGGCATGGAAAACTCTTCCAAGGCCAAAATATGTGAATAAGATTTATTAATCCTGTAGCTCCTGTCGCTCATGATAATGCTAATAATCCATAAGCCTTACAGTCATGTCTAACATCCCATGTAACAAATGCATCTCTGGGAAATGAACAATAAATCCCATGTGCCCTCTGCTTCCTCATCCTCCGCCTTGATGAGGAAGCCTCAGATTTGGTGCAGCTCTTCCCAGCTATCCTGATTCCTTCTTGCTTCCTGCACTGGCAGGGGACTGGCACTGCCCCAATCCTTCTCGGGGGGACTCCTTCTTTGAAGCCGTCAGTATTTGTCACTGTATTTGCAGTCAGGGTAGCGGTAGGCAAAACGGGAATCGCAAGACCGTAGCGGTTTCAGGATCTCCGCCAGCTCTGCAACTGCCTCGTTGACGTCCTGGTCATCAGCAAGGCCATTGGCGCAGCGCTGCAAGAAGTTGTCTATTTTCTCCTGCACGGGCTGCAGGAATTTCCCTTCCAGGAGCTTAGGCAAAAGCTCTTGACACACCATGACGAGGCTGTGCTTCTCTCTGATGGAGTTGCAGGACACAAATGCAGACTGGCAGTCCACAGTCAAACAGCTAAATATATCTTTATACTCCTGTTGGCCGTCAATCAGCTGGCTCCCTATTAGAGATAATTAAACCAGTTGTTAGAAGCATGGGAGTGAAATTATGGATAATCACATATGTCTGTACCTCTGTATTAATGCAAGGTTTGTTACTATCTAAAGGATACTGCTGTCTCACCACAAAGTAATCTGTGAGCTATAGCTGTCTATGGGCCAATTTTCTCACTGCTGAAATATATATATTTTTCTGAATGACAGAACTCTGCAGAACAGCCTGACAGAGGAATTGGAAAGGAGCCTGTCGAGTCAAACTGATTCAGAAAAAATGAGAAAAACTGGAGCACTAACTGAAAACATGGAGTTCCTATAAAAAACTACCACAAATTGTCAAAACCATAATTTTTCCATGTTACCCAAAATCATTAAATTGCAACAACAGCTCATCTAGCTGGAGTCAAGTCAACAGTAATAGCTGTTGGGACAAGAAAAAGAAATACATTGGAAAATTCTCTGACAGCTGCTTCTGAATATTTGAGGTCTGCTCAGCTGAATATGTGACCTGAGCAAAGGCCTTTTGAAAATTTGAATATTCAAAATTAAATTGTTAAATTATTGACAGAATAGTCTTTGACTAGCTCTCCTTCCAGGAGTAGACCAATGTAACCTGTGAAAAGGGAATAGTAACCCTTGATTTTATGTAAAGATGACAAAAGGGGGATTTTGTTGTTATAATAATAATGAGGATTAGTTAATTAAGTAAATGCACCTAAAAAGAGTCTGATTTGACCCAAAGCTTGAAACAAAGGATGTTATGAAATTTCTACCTTCAAATATTGACATTTGTGTGGCAAAAGTTTTAAAAGAGGTGATTTAGGAAGGCTTCAGGTGAGACCATTTGGCACCGTGGACCCTGAACGGTGCTGTCAGCCACAGAGGGAGCTGGGTAGGACATAAGTGCCCATGATTGGTTACCAAACCATTGACCACACAAACAAAACACTGTCTTCCTGACTCAGAGCCAGGATGGCAGGAGCTGCTGATGCTTTTGCTGTCAAGTAACTCTCTCTGTGAACTTTTCATTATTTAATTTAGTGAGCAACATTTGGTTGATTAAAAAAACAATCAGCAGCAGAGCGTAGCAGATTTGTTCCCCCTGCCCCGCTATGCTCTCCTGTGACAGATGAGCAGCCATGGAGCCTGCTGAGTACCTTCCTCCTTGTCGATGATCCCCAGTGTGCTGGCATCCCGGATGAACAGATGCCCGTTGCTAAACACACCAAAGGTGCCAGCATCCACGTGGGTGAAGTAGAAGAAATAGTTGAGGTCATTGGTGCCCATGGAGCGGAGGACAGCGAGGAGCTGGAGGGCCAGGTCAGCGGCCACCTCGGGGGCTGCGCCGTAGAAGTCACGCAGGGGCCGGGTGCTGGCACTGACCACCAGCCGCCCACAGGAGCCCAGGTACCGTGGGAAGGGCCATCCTTCCACATTGGGGAAGATCTGCCAGGGAGAATGAGAATGGGGGCATGGCCCCTGCCCTCAGGCCACTGCACTCTCCCTGTGGACCCACCTCCCTCCCAGAGGACTTTCAAGTGCCCCAGATGGCTTCAAGCAGTATTGCTAGTATCATCTTTTGCTTTCTAAAGCAGCCCGCCACCCTTCCTCACCCCAACCTGCCCCTGTAGCCAGGGAAGGCACTGCTCCATCCTGGAGTAGCTATGCTGTTTTTTTTTTCTTCTTTTTTCTATTTTTAATTCTTCTTTTATAAGAAAGGAAGAAAAATCTGGTATTTCAAGACGTATTTCATGAGGGATACAAACTGGAAAGTCCAGGATAATAATAGAGTTCAAATTCATGAAACTTTTAGGCAGTGAAGAGCTAATTTTAGGTATCTCTGATGGGTCCCTCAATGAGCACTGCATAGCTGAGATCATGGCTTGGAACTGAGGTGGGTTTTCGTTAACTTGTAAGAACCACCTGGCTGTTTCGTAAGAGATTTTGCGGTCTCAGGGGAAGAAGTGCTGGGTGTGTGCTACAGTGGGGACATCTAGGCTCCCTGTATCACTGGAGCTCATGCTAGCAAGACAGTTAGACCAGGTGGAAACCAAACTGCATGGCTGCTGAACTGTGCCGACACAAAGTTTTCTGGCATTTACACTATAACACGTCTGTCTATCCAGCACCCCTAAGCCCTGCAGAGGTGGGAGCTATGAGGTTTCTCACCTCTATCAGCTGCATTCTTTTATTGTTACAGTGCTGAGAGTTGCAGCCTTGTGCCCCAGTGAGCTGTGGCTGGGCTGGCTGAATGACCCCTGGAGCATGAACATCATTCCCCCTCCCTGGGACCAGGTAGGGCCTTGTAGGCTGCTGAGGGCAGTGGTGGCCTGGGGCAGGAGATAGATGCTGCCACTGCCTCTCTTCATGGAATCTCAAAGCATTGGAAGAAATAGAAATGAGGACTAAAGATGGGGTGGTGGGGGGGGAAGGGTGAGACTACTTCCTAGGAGATAAGTATAAGGAAAGAGAAGAGCCACACGCCAGGAGTGTCAGCAGGGGACCAGGGGAGTGATGCGAGCCCTCCCAGCTAACTTCAAACTCAGAGCTCAGTCACGTTTGGAATTCCACCAAACACCTCTGCAAAGATGCACTTTGCCACAGAGCTAGTTACCAGTGGCACGCAAATGGGAGAAAGAGCACTGACACCTGGAGCCTGGGAAATCGGTGCTCTCCAAGTCCATGTTCAACCACAACACTGCATCTTGGTCCTCCCACACTAAAGCGTGCGCTTTCTCTTTTATAAACAGGCTGTGATTTTAAGTAATACATTAGCAATGCAAACGTAACACTGTGAAGTATCGGGGACATGTAAAACCCTGGCTTTCACAGTGCCCTAGTGCAATAACCCATATGTGTTCTGTTTTATTTAAGGGGCTGGCCGTCCATGTGTCTCCACAACTTCACAGGCTGATGCAAGGAGCACCGCAGGAGTCCGCCTGGCTTCAGCCATCCAAACCCATAGAAGAAACACTCTTTATGAAGGCTAGGGAGATGACCAGAGGACAGGGCTGGAACGCCACTGCAGCTGGGGTCTGGAGCACATCTCACATGAGGGTTTGTTTGCAAGGGTGGTGTTTCAAGCTGGGGTAAGGTGGTATGTACCTGTAACAAGATGGGGTGTGAATTCACTGAGAGAGTGTACAGCAGGCGCAGTTTGTCCCGGTCGGTGAGGTGGTCCATGTAGATGCTGCCAGCGTCTGGCACCTCAGCATAGCGCCGCACTATCCTGTCCAGGAGACGCTGGGACGGGCAACGCAGCATTGGGCTAGACAGGCCCTGGTGAGAGGGGAAAACACAACCAAAATATGTTTATTTTCCAGCCTGAGGTGTTGCAATGTGCCTGGGCCACTCTGGTGGTACGGGCACCTCTGTGCTCTGCTCCCTGTGGTACAGCTGCTGATGGGTACAGGCACACAGAAGAGGGGTTCTCTACAGAAAGACCCTCCTAGTAAAAAAACCTGTGCCATCTGAAAATTCATGTTTACAGCTCAGGTTTCCAAAATGGCACCCCAAAAGTTTTTGCGGCACCACAAAGTCCGTGGATGCCGCAGACCTGCTTCATTTCCCTCCAGCTGAGTGGCACCACGTTGTTCTGTGCCAGCAGGCCTCTTCTCTCTGCTTGGGTTTCCATCCCTGGCAGCCCAGCTGGCTGGTGGAGGCCTCCCCATCGTTAAGTTGGTGAGTCACTTCCCTTGTTAAATAGTGTCTCCAGATCACTTCGCTATTTGCTTAGCCTGTGAGCAGCTTTCTTGGAAATACAATTTGCTGAGGTCAGTAAACATGCTTTAAAAGTGTAAATAAACACTGTGTGTGGATACAAGCACAGGATATATCCTCTCTCTTAAAAACTTGCATATTAACTATCAAAGCAAAATTATAATAAACCGTACATAACTTTTGTAAATAGCAGCATTGAATAAAGAACTAATGCAGTCAACCATCACTGTATTTTCGTTTTTTAAATTTGGAGGTTTGGCTTGTAAAATTGCAAAAGGCAATCTATGGCTGCGATAAATGCCATAGAAATTTATATGTTTATAGTTAAAAAAGATCTTTGTTTTGAAATCAGTCATCCTTAATAGTCAAGGAGAGTGGATGTATGGAGACTTGCCCACAGTGATGCAGAAATGCTGCCCTGTCACGTCTCTCCTGGGGAAGAAAATTGGGTTTTCAATAAGTTTTTTTCTTCCAAAAGATCTGATTAGCCCAATTCACTCTTTTGAGTTTTCTTTCTTATTTGATGGCTGGGAGATGTGCTTCAGAAGAAAGGGTACTGGAGCTCACATTGCTCCCTGCCATTCTTTCACACTGAGAGCAAAGATTTGACTCGGGAACTCCTCAAGTCATTTGGTAACTCTGAGGTAGGTCTCTCTCAGCGCCTTCCTGTGCGAGCTGTTCATTTGGCATAAACCACTTAGTTACCCAGCCATGATGAAAAAATGAAGAAACGAGGAAAGGAGTGTGCTGCTCTCACAGTTGCAGGTGGAAAGGGGGGATTGAACCTTCCATTCTTCCTCCTCTGCCTCCCTGCTGGCCTCAGAGTGGTCTCACTCGCTCCTTCCTTGGCCATTGGTGACATGAAACAAGCCCTGAGTGCCAAAAACTGGTCAAAACTACCTGAAAAACTCAATCCCAACTGGAGCAGTGTTTCATCATTTTTTTCCCCAAGAGTATAAAACATCTGTCAAAAATAATTCTTCCCAATTCTAGTTACAAGTCTTCTTACACTCCTCTCTTCTGGTGTAACTTTATCAAGGAAATATTTTTTTTCAACTAATTATCTAAAACCATAGAAAGAGGGAGGAAGAACTGGTTATGGGTTTCTGTCTCGCAGCACTTGCAGAAATGTGGCTGACTCTGTCACTTTCCCTTTGGAGGAGAAGTGAGAAAAACTGAGCAGAACGGAACTGTGTTAAAAACGAGATAAACAGTGGAGAAACTCTCTTACTGCTCAGCGTGTATGCAAATATTTGCAGCCAAAGTTAGAAAGTCTTGCTGCCTCCAGGAGCATGCAATGCAAAAGCTGAGACCCTTAAGGGTGTACAGCAGGAACAGAAATCACGGTGGCAAAAAATGCATGAAAGCTGTAATTGGGAATTTTTTCCAAGGTCAGAGTTCATCTTGTTAACACAGACATGGACTTGTGCTGCATGTGGTGGTCATGGCTGCTCATTTCCCAAGGAACAACTTCAGGCACACCAGGGACAGTGTGGGAGCAGAGGAGCAGGGCTGGGTGCTGCCATGTTTATACCAGTCATCGCTGTGGCTTCCTATGACTTAATGAAGCCCCGATCCATCAGTGCTGGGCAGTGGGGTGAGAGCTACTCATAGAGTTGCATAAAGCTCGGCATCTGCTCAGGTGTTACGGCAGAGCAGGGCCTCCCCTTCCAGCTGAACAAAAGAAACATCCCTACAGTGGAACAGGAGCTGAAGTTGTACCACCGTCAGACAAAAAAATGTCAACAGAAGGAAAACCTGAAGAATACATACTTGAAATGCTGGAGATACTGATTTATCTGAGAAATTCTTAAGTCATTTGCAGTGTGACTTGACAGATAGTGTGATGTCTTGTTTTTGATTGATATGGAAAACTTCTTATTTACTTTGATTAATTTGCCACTTTTTCATATCTGACAATGAGTTCCTGCAATGGCTGCCTACACTCAACTGTGATTTCTTTTTTCCTACTGCCCTGTATGTGACATGGTTTAAAGACCTGTGTCTGCATATGTATGTGTATCTAATGTGGACTCACCCAGATTTCACTTTGTTGTAAAAAAATTACTTCTGGAAGACAACTTTTCCTCACTCCACTTCATCTTAAGCCAGGCTGAGGAGGGACAGCACAGCTCAGGAGCACTACCACATGCCACTGCCTGGGTACAGCTTCACCAAATGACCAAGTCTGGGGTGAGAGCCAAGGGGAAACATTTGGGCATAGGTGTCAAAGCACCCACAGCTCCTGGATCTTTGAATTCAAGGGTTTTTTTCACCCCCAAAAGAGAAAAACTAAGGATGCCTTGTGAAGCTATGGGGCTCATCCCCACCGCAGACACTGCTGCTGTCATTCTCCTCCAGCAAAGGTCTGGGTGTGGTTGGTGCCAGCAGGTTTACTGAAGCAGGTCTCTGATAGTGAAGTGCAGGCTCAAAGAGGTATCAGGTCTGGGAGATGGCTCTGGGAGCTCCATAAATCCCATCCTTCCCTAGGAAGGCTGCCAGATCAGCAAGTTGCTGCCTATGCGCTGTGAGCAAAGTGATAAGTATTGGTCACATAATCATGGTGCCAGCACATCTGCTGAGGGCTGCTGGAGGTGCTGGTCAATAATTTCAAATAGTACATCCTAGAGAGAGGGGCTGAAAATGGCTGGCTTTTCTCCTTGCTACTGCTTTTGTTTGCCTGCCTTCAGCATTTTCCAGACTGCTTTGTAGGCAGGGCTGTAAATTTGCCCTGTGGGCGATCTGTGCTGAAACTGTCTCACTTTTTTTGTTGTTCTTCCTCTTGAACAGGAAAAACACAGGGCACGGTTTGAGGTGATGGGCTCCTGGGTGAAGCAGCGGGTGGCTGGCTCTACCATGCAGGCTGAGTCCCTGCTAAATCCTGCTCGTCTCCAAGGAGGGCTGGATTTTCACACTGAAGACTTTGCTGTGTCCAATAAAGATTTTCATTGTGGCGGGTGAAATAATCACTGTGGCAGGCAGCTCAGCTGATAGTTGGGTCAGCCAGGGCAGGCAGCGTAAAGAGAAAAAGCATTACTTCATGGTCTGGTGTTTAGATTCAAACATGTAACGGTTTGTTGAAATTCTCTGTTCTATAAGAGAAAACTACCTGAGCTTTTCTTGGTACTGCTCTATACGCGAAACTGTGGGGAGGAAAGTACAGATACTGCTGGGTGACTGTGAGTTTGTGAAATAGGGTGGACATCGTGTTGAGCATCAACAGTGGTGTGCTGTTCATGTCTCCAAAAACATGAAGGGGGGACATGAAAACCAGTGTTGCAGGTAAGGCTTTACAGTGACATATGGTACCCCCCAAGAAACAGTTCTCCCATGGCTCCTGGGTTACCAACATGTGCCCTTCCAGCAAACACAGCAGGAGCAGCAGTACTGGGCTAGGGTGCAGGCAGAGGTGCTCCTGCAACTTTCATCTCTGAGGAAGGCAGATAAGGTGGGTAGAAAGGAATGGCTGGGAGGGGGCACCCAGTAACCTGTGGTGGCCCATGTAATGGGGCTGGTGAGGGGACTCACATACAAACTCACACAATGACTGAAATATTGCCACAGGCTGTCTTTCAATTCACACCACTGTGACACCAGCAGTCATTTTGCAGAGCACTTGGCTGATCTTAGACAGTGATTGCTGCTGAAATTTGGAGGAAGGGGGGAATGGGGAGTGTAGGACTTGGAGCCTCTGGATTGCTATGCTCCTCTGTATAATCAAGCCTGTATGCTATTAGAAGGGATTTATCTCCTGATTTACATTTCCCTGCTTAATATTAAAGAACCAAAGAATCATGAAAATATGAGCGACACAATCCTGAGGCCAACATGCAAAAGTCTGGGCCTCCCTGCAGCTTTCTGTTCCCTCACCAACTGAAAAACTGCAGGGTTTGCTGAAATGCTTCAGGGTGTTTGTCTTGGGGCATGTCACCCCAGGCTGACCCTGGAGGTGGCTTCAGAGGTGCCCTGGAGCCAGGGTCAGCTCAGCTTCCCATTGCTGCACTGGGAAATTTAAGTGCCTGTGAGAAACCGGATAGGTGCGAGGCCAGGGTACCCCAGCCAGGGTCTCCACATGGTGCTGCTTGTGTGTGTACGTGTGTGCATGTACACGTGTGTGTGCATGTCTGCGTGTGTGCGCGATCATACCAGCTCAGCTGGGGATTGAGTTTCAAGGAGGACAGTATAGGGAAAGCTGTACAGCACATCAAGAGCCTTTTAAGGAGAAGGATTTGGGCTCAGCTAATGCCTTAACTTTGCAGCAGATCTGAGATCTTACAGAGCTACATTTCCCCAGTTACTTTTTCACTCAGCTCAGCAAATTTAAGCTCTCGACTTCTTCTGTTTCACATAGCACTGCTGTGGGAGACAGCATGATTTTGCACAAACCCCTTGGACACTCCAGCAATCCTGGAGGGCATTGGCACCCTGACTTGCCCTCCCGCAGCCCCCTGCAATGCTGCCTTGGGGGACAGTAATGTCTTGTGGATGCCTGGGAAGGTGCGGGGAGGAGGTGTCCCTTCCCGCAGCCCACAAGCTCAGGTAAGGGATGCTCTAGGTGGAAGTGATGTGTATTTGCTCCCTCTCCCTAGCCCCTCTACTTCAGGTACTAGATAAAGTACAGTGTACCTTTGCTTCGAATAATTTTTTCCTGTTCAGCGTGTGTCATCCTGCCAGGAGGGTGCTGGCTTTGGGGTGACCTGCCGTGTGGGGCTGTCAGTGACTTGAGAGAGTCCCTCTCAGAGCAGCTCAGGCCCTAGCATCAGTGCTGCTCCTGCTGCTGCTGCAGCATGGGGTCTCCCACTCTCCTTCCTCAGGCGTGTGGCTTCATGGGGTAACAGAAGCGGAAAAACTAAACCAGCATATATTTAGCACTCAGCAAAGCTGAGCGGATGCGGCAGCATGCAGGCAGGAGGAAGCAGTTGCCTTTATAGAAAAAAAAAAGTCCCTTTTTCACAGCCACTTCGCTCTTGAAATGGGAGAAGAATTACTGGAATAATCCTTCTTTGCCTCTCAGGGTCTTGTTTAGAGGATACCCTGCCTCTACCCTGGCCCTTGCCCCTTGCCAGGAGATATCACAATGCTTTGTTGCTGTTTGGATGGCATGGGGGAAAGTGTATGCATTTGGGGAGGGGTCTTTTGTTCTCAGGTGCAAGCCAGCTGCTGCAAAACACACTGGTGTGCCTGGTGGCTGTCCCTGGCTGCCTGTGGACAGCACTCAGTCACCAGCTCTCCCCTGGAGCCTACCCACTCTGTCCCTTCATCCCTGCCTGCATGTCCATCTTTCCACACCAAGGCTGCTTGTCTGCCTGGTGGCAGTGACCCTCCACATGCCTGTCCTGGCTTCACCTGTGACACCCCAGGACTGCAACAGAAAGGGCAGTGTGCTTCTTCGTGTCTGACATCATCTGCTATAGACAGCAGGGGGATGAGGAATCCGAGGCTCCGGCTCCAACCAGCCATGCCCCTCGCCCTGCTGGCCACAAGCAGAGGGATCTAAGCTGCGCCAGTCCCTGGCCCAGAGCAAATTAACTTTCAAGGAATGGGCTGCCCTTTTGGGTACAGTTTTGTGACCTGCCCCCCTCCCCCCTCCAAAAAAAAGTGCAAATAATGAAGAAAAAAAAAAGTAAAAAAGCACCGAGACATGATAGAAAACTGGAAAAACACCTGGCAGAAATATCCCCGCTTGAGCTGTAGCCATTTTTGTGTGCATGGCTCTATATTTTACTAATGCCTGAAACCAGTGGGTGGTGCAGCTTCCCATGGACCTACAGCCTCAGCCTGCATGACAAGCCAGGAGCCAGTGACTGCCTTCCCAGGGTTGATCCCCAGCCCTGGACAGGCTGGCCACGGTGTTGCCTATGGCTGTTGGCTCAGGGCCTCAGGCATTCTTCGTCCCATTGGGGCCTCATTTTGCCTCTCCCTCATGGTGGGTGGGCTCAGACAGGGAGAGGACAGAGTTGCTTCCACACCACCAGGAAGGTCAGGGTCAGTCATTGCCCAAGCTCACCCTCCCCCTGGCAAGTCACGAGCATATCTCCTTCAGACCCTTTCCCCCACCCCAAAAACCACATGGCAGCCTCTGAGGCTCCCTCCCCTTGCTGGTATGGGGCGTGGGGTTGCTGTGAGGCACAGACCTGGACCAGGTCGGGGGTGAGGCGCTTGGCCCTCAGCCATTTCTGGAAGCGTTGTGTGCGGCGCAGGGCGCGCTCCAGGCTGCAAGTCTTGGTCTTCAGCAGGGAGGTGCAGATGCGCTTGTCAGCCCGGTCATGCCGGTACTTGGAGGTCAGCCGGGTGATGTCGACCAGCCGCCAGCTCTTGGCATCATCGGTGTAGTTGCCCGAGTAGCTGAGCAGGTAGCTGGGGGGCAGCTTTAAACGAGAAGAAAGCCAGGTGTCAAACCTGCCAAACCAAAACAAGAGCCCCACGGAGAGCGGGTTAACAAGCTACACAGATATACGCACAGCTCCAGCACCACCATGGTTGCTTGGCCAAATGTTGGCCTGAGGCACTTTCTGCCATTGCCCTGGGCACTGGGGTGAGGAAAGACAGCTGAAGCTGTTGACTGAGGAAATGTTCTTTGGAAAAAAATGTACATCTTTTCTTCCCTCTTAAACCACCCCTTGTCATGAGCAGTGCCATGAGATGGGGGGGCGAAACACCCAAATGGGGCCTTTTGGGCCATGTAGAGAGAGGGAAGGAAGGAAGGGAGTGGGCTGCAGGGTTTTGATTCATAGGGAATCCCTGGCATTTAAAAATTTCCTTAACCTTAGAGAAAGGGGCCAAAAAAGGAGCACTCGAAACTTCAAGGGACCCTGAAGAACAAAACCTCCTGACAATAAATGCATTTGGGAATATCAAAATGTTTTGTTTTGAGGTGATGGCTTTACTCAGTACTGGGGTCAACAGGTATCCCCTGACATTACTGGCTGTATTTTAGCAGCTGGTATGAGCGAACTCCCCAGGCAGTAGCAGAGTTTGGGGTGTGATGGGAGGGATGGGGGAACGTGTGCCCTGGGCATGCAGCACCACTGTAGCCATGGAGATCTTACACTAATTTACTCCCCCTACACAGGCACAGGAGGGGAGCATATGGGCCGGGTAATTAGGCTGTGACGATATTTTTTTTTTTTTTGTTTCAGCAGCCCCCTCAGCCCTTCCCACACACACGTCGCACATGCAGGAGTTGAAGAGCGTGGTGCCTGTTTTGTAAGTCCGTCTGTAACCTGCTCTTGGAAAGCAGCTGAACTCTGACCTTTGTTTTGGGCAACGTCATGCATTCCCTGCCTCTAAAGCCTCCTGACCTAGCCTCTTTGCCCGAGTGCGTAAGAAAGCACGTCCTAATTTAATCACACCATAAATTAAGGCCGATAGCTCAGAAGAGAAACAGGAGAGGCAAAATGTTCCCTGGAGGATCAGCTAGCTGGCGTTAGATGAAAAGACATTATCAAATCCCAAAGTTGAAGCTGATCTAGTGTGAGGAGCTAAGCTTGTATCAGAAACAACATGGCCAGCAGGACTAGGGAAGTGACTGCCCCTTTGTACTCAGCACTGGTGAGGCCGTACCTCTAGTACTGTGTACAGTTTTGGGCCCCTCACTACAAGAAAGAGATGCTGGAATGTGTCCAGAGAGGGGCAATAATGCCGGCGAGGGGTCTAGATCACAAGTTTTAGAAGGAGCAGTTAAGGGAACTGGGGTTGTGTAGTCTGGAGGAAAGGAAGCTGAGGGGAGACCTTACTGCTCTCTACAACTACCTGAAAGGAGGTTGTAGCAAAGTGGGTGTCAGTCTCTTCTCCTAAATAGCAAGTGATAGGACAAGAGTAAATGTCATCAAGTTGGGCCAGGGGAGGTTTAGATTGGATATTAGGAAAAAGTTTATTGATGAAAGGGTTGTCAAGCATTGGAACAGACTGTCCAAGGAAGTGGCTGCATCACTATCATGGAGGTATTTAAAAGCTGTATAGGTGTGGTGCTTAGGGACATGTTTTAGTAGTGGACTTGGCAGTGTCGGGTTAACAGTTGGACTTGATAATCTTAAAGGTCTTTTCCAACCTAAATGATTCTATGATCTTTCCTTTAGACCTACAGTTGGGAAATCGGCACAGAGAATTTTTAGGGGGGCTAATTTCCTCTGATTTCAGGTAGATATCTGATTTGGTGACAATAATTGCCCTCTGCAATCAGAAACTGACTGGCATCCTCTGCATGACTCCTCCTGAAGGCAGTATCTCACTTCTCTTCCCCACCACAGACCCTGTGCAGCTCAAGTCCGGGACAAGCACGAGTGCCTGTGGAAGGAGAGAATGTCTCCCTGAAATGCTGGTCATTGCCCTGCTTTGGCTTTTAGCTCTAGCCATGTGGCTCCTTCAAAAGATTTGCTGTGGAAATGCAGTTTGACCTGAAATGGAGGAACTGGCTACTTGCACAAGAAGGTTGGGGGGTTCAGGCATTTCAGTCAGTTAGGCATTTTGCCCAGTATGAAATTGAAGCTTCCCTGCAACTAGGGCATCTGACATGCAAATAAATGCCTTCTTTTTGGTTGGTTTGTTTTTTTTTTGTTTGGTTGGTTGGTTTTGAGCTAATACCAAAGAAGAGAGAATACTTGCTAGGCCTCACTGTGATTTGTTGTGAATCACGACCCCTCCCAGTGCCTAATCTGCAAAGCAGGCATGGTGTGCCAGGCACGTACAGAGAAAAGATGGCTATGGGCTGGATTTCTCTCCCGCTTTCTTTTTTTTTTTTTTTTTTTTTTAAAATTTAAGCACAAATGTGCCTTGTGGTTCAGCTCAAGCGTGTGTGTTGAGGGGAGCTCATGTCAGGCAGATACCAGGAAAGCACTGTCTCCCTCATACAAGCAGCACATGGATGTGTGAAATCCAGGGCTGAGCGTTAATTTGAGTGCGGATGGAGCGATTTCCTCCACGGGGCTCCCGGGGGAGAGCAGCACGGGCCTTGGAACCCTCCATGGGCCGCAGCAATTCTGTATTTGGCATCGTTTCTGGGCAGCGCAGCACTGGCTTGGCACACGTACTAGATACTTTCAAGATTCATCATTAAGTTGTGCTGTAACAATATTTCAGTTTTGTGTGAAGCTTTTTAGCTCAGGGCCTGAATGTGCTTTAATTAAGACTTTCACTAAGATCTGTGTGACTAACTGAGTCACAGATTATGGATTTTAGATCAAACTAGAACTAAACATTGAAGACAATCAAACTTGTTTTTCTTTTTCTTGGATGAAATTAAGTATTTTCTTTCAGCCAAAATAATTTTGCTTGCATTTGGAGTTTTAAATTAAAAAAAAAAGTTAGGTCCTAAAACCAAAAATCAAGAAACACCATGTAAAGCCCCATCAAGTTGGAACATTCCAGCTTTTGTGGACTTCCTTCCCATTACTTTTAGCCAAAGCTCATCACCAGGGTTGGCACAAGTCTGCAAATAGTTTTGGTCAGCTCAGTTTCTCAGTGTTTTGAAATTTTGCAAAACCTTTCGCTGCATTCTGCACTCAGGACAGTTGGTAGTTGGGCTTTGGTATCCTCATTTACAGATGGATAAAGTTGGGCAGAGATAAGGGAAGTAAAGCACACTAGAGCACAAGATGAGTCACCAGCCATTCTGGGAACAAAACCCACATCTTCTTACTCGTTAGTTGAGTGTGAATGCATGTCACAGCTCCCGGAAATGATGGAGAATTAATGAAGCATGTTCTAATGAGGGTTATCACAGAGAAGCACCAAGTGCCATCCACCTTTGTGAACATGTGAAAAGGTACACGGGGGTGGATCAAAGAGCATAAGCAACACTGAAATTTCCCCTGTTCAACCTTCCACTTGCCAAAATACCCCAGCTGTTCACGAAATCAAGTGGGAGAACAAGTTTAACCCCTGCGAAGAAAAGCCTGAAGCTGACTGCCTGTTCAAGAGAACATTTTAAAAGCTTACTCTTCCCAAAGCGCTCAGAGCAGAACTGTATATTACCACTTATTTGCGTGCTGCACTGCTTGTGGTGACTACAGGCTCACAAGAGAGAAAGAGAAGTCTCTGGCTGAGGAAGTCTTTCTACTTTCCCTGAGGCAGGGATTGTGATTCTGCAATCCCAGATCCTGCTCAGACCCTCTGCAAACCCACAGCCCTTTCCTGCTCTCCCCTCCCCGAGGAAAGCCAGTGAGGGAGCCTCCTGTTTTAGCTCACGTAGTGCCTCTTTCGCGTGCCCCGCTGCAGCATGCAGCTGGCCACCGGCCAGCCAGAGGCAGTTGCTTGTTGCAAAGGGCTACTGCTATTTTGGGCAGGGCTGAAGGAAGCTGCACAGCCCCAGCCTCCCCAGTGGCTAAGCAGGAATAACCGAAATGGTGCACCTGCAACAAGCTGCATGTGCGGAAAGCTGCTTTGTACCTGGTGGCAGGTCGCTAAAAAAAAAGGAACAGGCACAGCTGAGTGACAAATGGGCTGCAGCAGGTTGGGAAACAGGGCAGGAACCAGCTCCTGTGCCACCCTGCTGCAGAGAATAAAAGGTAGAGCAGCCTGTACCCCGAACACACCCCCAGCGCCTGCAGACTCTCACCAGCCCGTGTCAGCTATCAGAATGCACTGATTGCAGATTCATCCTGCCTTTTGGGACAGGCTGGGAGAAACCCAGAACGGCTGACCTGTCCCTTTATAGTACCCCTGTACCCTACTTACCACAAACCCTGGCATCACCCTTGTCACAAACTGGGAGAGACAGAAAGCCAAGAGGGAAAAACTCTGAGGCTGGGACCCCTGGTGGCCCAAGACAAAGGGTGCCCTGGCCTAGCAAAGCCACAAGCTTCTCTTTTCCAACAGCAGCATGGGAAGGATGGATGTTCAATATTACAAGCCCATCCCAGACAAACCATTATGGTTTTACTAGGCTACATTTTTTAACATAGTTTAAGATAAAAACGGTGATTTGTCCAATATTATACTACTTACATTATAGTATTAAAAATACAATTTTGCTATAATAATTTCTTCTCCCCCAGGCTTTTATATCTATAAAAGAAAGTGCATATGGCTCTATAAATCATATCAGACCCAATAAACCCTTCCTCTGCCAAGCACTGCCTTTAGCTTTCTCTTCAAATACACTGCCAACATTTTCCCTGCTGTCGTCAGATATGCTCTGCTTTTGAGCCTAAAACTATTGGATCGGTCCAACGACCACTTGAGCAGCATCTGTCTCTTTGACTTTGAGGCAGATGCAATTTCTTCCTCTGTCTTCAAGTTCTCACAGAAACCTCCGAAAACTGTACTAACAGTTTAGCCCCATCTATTTTTGAGCATGTAGGTAACCTGATGTGCAAAAGCCCTCATGCCTCAGGCAGGTTTAGATCACTTTTGATCTCAGTTAATATGCATGAGAAATTCTGCGCATTTGTGTTGTTGCACCTGGTACAAAATTATATAGCATGTTTATATGTTTATAGTTAACAGTCTAATGGGAGCATACAAAGCTAAACCCCCTTTGCCTTTACTCAGGTGCTCATAATAAAATACTTCCAGTACATCTAAACGAGCTGATTTCTTCCTTCCATCTTCCCTTCATCCATCATTGCCTTGAATTGTTTCGGAGCTGCATTCAGTGCAGAAAGTTGTCTTTTACTTCTGCTTCCAAATTATAATTCAGGGCTGAAGCCTGATCATGTTTATGCAGCTTTAAAAGAAAACAGAGACAAAGCAGCAGCTCATAGACAGTAATTAAAATACTAGGCACTGTAATGGAAACCAGGCGCTAAGTTAGTCTTTGTATTGTCGTTCAATAAAGTACTTGGAAATACTAACAGGCAACTTTCAAGTTACTATGCAGAATGCTTTAAAAGTTACTGTGCTGAGTTTCTGACCTTATTTCTTCTTTAAAGAATTTCTTGCAAATGGATGTCCCAATGCAGGCGTTGCATTTATCAAGTCCCAGGAAAGTCCGGCCAAAATTGTAGCTGGGTTTGATGTGGGGCGCAGACGGAGAAGCTGTTGCTGCTCTGGAAGGGTTACAGCTCAGAGCCAATACCAGGAGCATCATCAAAGAATCTGCAACTCTGGAGCAAAGGCAACATATCCAGCGCCCCATCTACAGTAGCAGAGAGCTTTGCCTTTTGCAAGTTGCCCCTCTCTATGCTTTCGGTCTCTTTTAAATGACCTCAGCCTGCAGCAGTGAACCCCAAAACACAGCAAGACACACTGGTTGTGGGAGACCCTGCCATAGTCCCCATCCTGCCAGCTGGTCACTGGCTCTATTGGCTTGAAGTTTGGGTGGGAAAGATATGATGTAGGGTGGGGAGAAGGAAATACATGGAGGATGCAGATAACTTGAGTTGCCATGGTTACCTTTCCTTTACTTGGTGCAGCTGCTTCAGCCCCTGCTGACCCTCCCATCGGCCGACTTGGAAAACAACACGAAGAAGTGCTCATCTGCACTTTGTGCAGACAAATGAAGGATATCCTGTCGCTGAAGCAAAGGGCATGTGCGGGACACTTAGTGAAAACTGTTTTGGAGGGAGTAATAGTGTGACAGAAACGCACTTTTTACCAGAAGCCAGACCCTTAGCCTTGCTTTATTCCTAGAGATTTGCAATGGTGCACTACTCAACTTCTCGGATGCTTTCTTGGCTCAACTTCTCCTTCTCACAGAAGTGCTGAAAAGACTGTCAGGTGGAATCATCGCTGTTTTGTTTCTTGAAAATAATGTTGTTTAAAAGCAATTGCACTGCAGTGTTTCAGGCTGTAGAAAGCAGGGTAGCATGAAGCTTTCCAAAACAGCCAGCTAACTTAACAGCTCAGTCTCTAAGCTGCTCTTAAAAAATGAGGCTTTTCAGCAAGACTTGCATGCTTTTGAATACCTTTTCCTGATGATCCTGGCACTGGAAAGAAACTAGAGAAAGGGACAGGAGCTAATACAGGAGCTTGCCAGAAGTTTTGAATGCACTTAGAAACTGCTGTGATCACACCCAAAAGCTGTTTGTGCTAGGCCAAAGACTTGAAAGTTGCGGAAACTGCTGATTACCCATCGTGGCTCGGATGCTGGATGCAGGACTACGCCTCTCTCAGGCCCAGAGTGGCTTGGCTGCAATCATGGGACCTGGGCAGGCTGCTGCAGGCAGCTGCTTGGGGCCTGCAAAGCAGACCTTGTCCCTTGCTGCACTCTGCCCCCCAGACAGTACAGCACATAACGCACTGCTGTGGTGGCACCAGGCTTTGCTCCTCTCCCATCCCCAGCTCTCATGTTTTGATTGACAGGGGAGGCTCTCCTGGGCTGTGGAAGCAGGGAGGAGCAGACTGAGGCTTTGGAGACTTCTCAGCCTCCTAGCTGGACCACTCACACTATGTGGGTAAGCCATTTCCCAGCACATTTTTTAAAGGGAAATAAAAGGTGCTCTGGAGCCATCCTTTATTATCCCCTCCGGCATTTAACTGCAGGCTGGTGGGACTAAGGGACACGTGAGCTGCAGGGATGCATGCTAGGCTCTGCAATCACCCCTCACTTTCCTGGGGGGCTGCTAACAGAGCAAGCCATCTCTTTCAGCACAGATGCTCATTAGTTGTGGCACTTGGGAGATCTGGGGTCTCTCCTCAACTCCATGCCCTTGTGAGACGTTACTTCATCTCCTGGTGTGTTCCTACGGGCAAAATGGAGATAGTGACATTTAGGGCTTGCCTACAGGGTGCAGCAGGGACAGAAAAGGATAACAAGCCCTGCTGAGAAGGAAGGGGATTGTAATGAACCCTGCCAGCACTGCAAACAGGAGGGGCTAGGCGGTGCTGGTGTTGCCAGCAAGTGCTTTCACCGCACAGCTCTGCATTGTGCCACACTCAACAGCTGGTATTATACCCCAGTATAAAGCTCTTTGAAATATACTGGTAGAAAGAGCCATAACAGAGCTATATACAAGCATTAACCACTTCCCTCATCCAGAAGTTCTTCCTTGGCATTTCCTATTGCCTGTACACTGCTCCTTTCCCCCCTGCAGGAATCAGCCCTTCCCACTGTTTCCTGCCAGTAGCTCTGCAACACTGTCTGTGTTCACATTGCTCCCTGCCCAGCTATTCCCTGGATAGTACCAAAATTAAACATCAGCAATCTGTCTTTATCTTCATTATGTAATATATAGAACACATATCCTTCCATTTCTTTAGTATTTTGATTGCCTGCCTTTGGTCTTCAATTTTCCTTCGTAATTTTAAGAGCAGAGACCCAGGGTCCAGACTCCTAGTGCCTTAGCCTGCACTGCCCCATGGCGACCCATGGACAGGAGAGGGCTTCAGCCTCTGGGGCTGGTAACTGGGCTTTTCCCACAGCAAACCCTGTATTCTGGCACAACACCCCACTACATGGATAGCAGGGTTTCTGTTCTGATGCCTTGACGGCTGTGTTCTTAATGCACTTCTGCGTTGTTTAGGCATGTGTAAAGCAATGTTTATCTTTCCCTAGGAACAGCAAGTGTAATTGTGGGTTTTTTTACAGTATACCACACCTGCATCACCTTGAAATATTATAAAGCAACTTTTTACTGAAATGGTGGGAGCTGCTCCGTCATCCCCACCTTGAGCTTGCTGCTGGCATTTGCATTTTCCCCCAGAATCTTAGCCCCCTTGTTCCCTCAAGCATTTTTCCATTTTTCCTCAGGCTGGGCTGTCTTAAGCACAGATGATGTGTGTAGGAAACACTCATTCCTGCTCACAGCACTGAAAACAAAGCTTAAAAATGCGTATGCACACCTCCAATCTAGCCTAAAATGGCAACTGGGAAACCATGGCTTTCTGGGTGTTGTGAGAGGGGCTGTGCTTCTGAGAGGTGGTTCAGGAGGTAATGTCAATACTGCATTTGTTTTCCTTTTCTTCTGGTAACACAACATGTAGGCATTGATATCAAGTGGCAAACACCCAGCTCCGCAGATGCCCTGTAGATGCTCTGCCCATACCAGATGGGAGTAGCAGCTCTGATTTCTAGGGCAAGGATTGCAGTGGTGTGTGTTGGAGCTCCTGATGGGTTGGCCCTAATGGCCCAATGGGACCTTCACAAACCTTGTAACAAGACACTTCTATGCAACACCATTAAACACATGCGAACATGGAGACAGTTGCCCTAATGGAAAGGCTTACATAGTTTTACAGAAGTTAAAATTTATAAAAATTTCTAAAATGGACTAAAATTCATATACTGCCCTATCAAAGGCAGACCAAGGGCAGAAAACCTTTTGAAATGGTTTCTATCAGCTGAGGTAAAAGGGCTTATTTAGCCTCTGTGCCCTGATCTTTCCTTTCTCCATATGCCATGAGGGGTGTAGAAATTCACTCCTGGCTGCAATCCTGTGGGCACTGGATCTTCCAGGCTCCCAAAACACCCAGTCTCTGCAGACCCCAATGGCTGTGGATTTCAAGGGGTACGACTGCAGTTTCTGGCTGCTCATCAAGGCAGGAGAAGGTCAACCTTTCCCTGTTGGTGGTTCTAGAGGAGATGAGAAGAAGGCAGGCTGATTTTCCCAAGGTATGAAATACACCTTCTATGTTACCCACCCAGTCCATTGGGTGGATAATCTCCACCCAATCCACTCATGCAATCCATCTGTTCCCCACTGCCTCTTTCTACTCCTGTCTTTCCCCACCTCAGCCTGAGCAATGCTGGCAGCCTCCAGAGTGGGTTTCATGCTGACAGAGCCTTGCAGCTGCCACCTCCCCGTCTCATCAGCGCTGCTGGCTGGGTCACATCATGTCAAACATTATGGGCCTGGATCTAACTGGCTCTGGATCTAACTGGGACACTAGAGATGGATTTGTAGATCAGGACACCTTTTTCATTAATTAGTTAATTAATTAATTCTGGCTAATCACCACTAAACACTTTGAAACAGACCAGACACAGAGGAGCAGAAGGTGCAGTACTGCTGCTCCTTGGATGATGCTATTGGAATCCTCACTGCTACCAACCTGCATTTGCTCATAGGGACCCAACTGCTTGGGACACCTAAGTGGCAGTTTTGGGTGTACCATCATCTCATTTTCCTCTTCAGCCCAGGTTTGCTGCTGCAAAAGAGCCCTCTCAGCAAGTGCGAGGTTGCTGAGCAACAGCCTTGTGGGCTGCAGAGGCTGCGTCTCACTGCCAGGCACAGAAAGGAAACAAAATACAGGAAAAATCAAACTTTTGCTGGAAGAGGAGAGGCTACTGCTTTTCCTGAGGTCTTCAGTGGGCCCTGCTGCCTGCAGGGCCCGGATAAGACCTTGGCTGCTGCACAGAGCAGCTTCGTGGGACAGGGTGGAAGTCAGTTCAGGGTGTGGTGTGACATGATTATTCTTAATAGTATTTTTCATTAATCACATCCAAGATAATCATTAAACTACTGCCAAGTAACAAGTACAGACTTGATATCGAGCTGCTTATCACTTCAATCCCAGTTCAGGATGGATTTGTGGATTAATAGCTACTGTGGCTTGACAAATTTTCGATTCTTTCAAAACACAATAAAAGTGTCTTTTTGAATGCTACAAAACTCATAATATTTGGGAGGATGCGACCACTTCCTTTTTCTTCATTTTCCTCCTGACTGCATGATTATGAAAGAAACATCTGTTTAAAGTGATCTGCAACAGAAAATTTTTGTTCCAGTTGGATTTGTAATGGATAACTTCTGTTATACACTCTTCTTCTCCCCACTCCATTTCTTTCCCTTTTTTTGCCTGCTAAAAGATGAAACAGAAAGGGAGAGGAGAAACAAGCAAGCAAACAAAAACCTATGCCTAGACAACAAATACAGACAAACAGGGGCCACTGTGGTGTGGGTGGTGTCAAACATCACAGCTGAGCTTGTGGAGCATGTTTGCACTTCGATTCACTATGAGAGGATTTGAAGTTTTGTGTGTGTACATATGGAGGTTTCTGCCTTTTAAATAAATGAAAACACAAAAACACAAATGAAAATTTGACATATTTGTGCCTCACCAGGAAATAGTTCCTATTGTTTGATAAGCCTGAATGTAATTAATCAGAAGAGTCAATAATATTCTCTATTGATAATACACAAAAATAGGTACTGTTCTATATCTGTGGTATTTTTTTTATACTCCCTGATTCCATTTTTCTGCTGCAGAAGAGGAAGCCTGCTGTTCAGAAATCTCTGCCTTTGCATACTGGTAGGCAGCTGGAGGAAAATCCAGCTCGAAGAAAAGCCTCAGGCACTGTGGCCAACAGATAAGGCCAGTTCTAGTTTGTGAACAGCTGAAAAATCAGTACAAAATGCCACCAAATGCTATCAGCTACTGTAGTGTTTGCAGCATTTATGGGAGATCAGACCAAGCAGTGAAAAGTGTGGAAGAGGATCCCGGATTTTGGTGCATCAGTGTCCACAGACAGAAAATGAGATAGAGAGATCTTGAGCCCAAGGGAAAATGATAGTGAAAAAAAAATAGTCTGCACACCAAGTCAGTGTGTGGGTGTGCTGGTCACTCCATGCACAAACCATGAAGGAAAGAGATGAGGAGGAGCTGTCTGGAAATGGAATGAAGCCCCCTGTCGAAGAGCACTTTCCCTCCGTTGACAGTGGCCTTACATACACAAGCAGCAGTGGCTCTTGTGCTCCTGGACTGCTCGTTCGGCAAAGCAGCTCCTTATGTGGAGTTCAAGTCCACGTGACTGCAATTGAAGCGCTGGTCCGTGCGTCATGATTTTCTTTGACAATACTGCAGCAAAGAAACAAAGCATTCCTCCCCAAGCAAAATAAATAAATAAATAAGATCCTTTTTCTATAGAAAAGGAGAAATGTTTTCACATCATACACTTTTCCAGAAGAGAACGACCTACTCACAATATTTTTCTTGGGTATGTGCTATTGATTCTGTGTCCAACACTGAAAAGGATTAAAAATAATGCAGACTTTTTGGTATTGTAACTTCAGATTTTCTATCAAATTCCTCTGTGAGGCAGAAGCAGGACAAAACCAGGTCACCAACAATAAAAATGGCATGGCAGGGAGACACTCTTGGAATGGGCTGCCTAATGAACTGGATCTGTTAAAATAGCATCCTGGTTTCCAAGTCTAAAGTGAAACACATTTAAAATATGGGTATATGAAAAGATTCCTTCTGAACTAGTTACCAGGTAAAGAAAAAAATCTTAAAAAAAATATACCCCCAAAGGTTAAAACACGACAGATATTTGATCCAGTGTCAGACTACTAAGTTTGTCAAACCATGTATTTCTTTCTAAATATAAATTATTTGGTCCCATTTGGTTTCTGTACACCAGATTGGAATCTTTGGTTAATTATTTTTGAGTGGGGGTACGACAATCCATATTTTTCAACAGCTGCATCATTCCAGCTGTCTGGATGCAAGGAGAGGTCAGTTAGTTTGTGAGAAAGATATGAAGGCTGCTTTGACTAACCTTGAGACTGGTCTCAACCAATACCCAGTGCTGGGACAGGGAATTGAGGTAAGAATTTTAACAGGACAGATGTACTCTAGGCAGTGACCTTTGTTTTTCCCATCTACCAAAGAATACAACCCTGTAGTCTGGAATGGTCTTGTTATCATGCAACTGACATCTGCAGGTGACAATAGCAGAGACACTATTCTACACTCATTAACAACTTTTAATATTCAGGCATCGATTACTGTTCAGGGGAGATCAGAGCTGATGCAGATCAGGTGATGTGTCTGGTGCAAACATGAGCATGTTCTTAAAAATCTGGCCTAATCTAGAAGTGTATTACTTAGAAGGAGAAATCAATCAAGACATGAATGTATTGATTTTCTTTGTAATTTTTCATAGCTCTCTTAAAACTCTGATTTCTATTCTCTTCTGTCTATAAATCTGGTATTTTAATGCTTTGGTAACTAGATGTGTGACCTAGTCTACCTCCCTTTTCTTTACTCATTTACTCCCACTAGCCTCCTCATTGCATTTCATAAGAAAGAGCAATTGAACAAGGGAGACTTCTCCAAAGTCCCCCAGGTCTAAGTAGATGTTAAAATCTGGAAAACCTTTTCTACTTGTAAGCATTGTTGTCTGGGGTCCTACAGTGTGGAGTAGTAGAGCATATACATAAATTATATTTGTTTGGGCTTGTGGAGGAGTGAGGTACACGATTCAATGCTTTAGTTCATTGGGGCTTAGGTGTCTGAATCCAGATTTTCTAGATCCTGTTAATGAAGCAGGGTAAGTGAATCAATTCCCTAAATTTAACTTAATCTTGAATCAAGTTCAGTCATGAAATCAAAGAAAAACTGAATAGCTCATGATCCATGAGCAGTGGTCAACCCCAGCCTCTACAAGCTCAGTAACACAGTCTGTAATGCTTTGGCTGCACATTACATTGCTTGTGTTACCAGGCACCTTTGAAGGCTTGTGACATACTCCAGCACATTGCCAAATTAGGAAAAAAAAAGCCAAAGAAAAAAAGAAAAACAAATGTTAAAATCTGAGTTTCAATGGTTTTATAGTCAAAATGGGGACCATACTTGGCTTTAGGGGAGAAATACACTAGAAAACTCCTGGACAGCCATTAGCAAGGAGGTGCCATTTCTTCTCATCAAGTTGCCTTGCTCCGTTACCAGTTTATTACTTCAGTCTTTAACCTCCATGTGGGCAATCCTGCATGTCAGCCTCCCTTGTGTCATGAACTTCTCCTTCCATCCTCTGCTGCTTTTGCGTCTACCACCTCTGCCTGCCCAGGTGCCGCACTCCCTGTGAAACACCTGCATGACACAGCAGCCTTTGTGCTAGCCAGGGTGCCCTGGGGACCAGCACTAGTTGCAGAGCAGAGCCTCATGGAGCTTCTTGAAGGTGGGTTTGTGAGAGGCACAACCAGGCAGCTCCAGGGCTGGGTGCATCCCTCCATCTTTGATACCGTCTCGGAGACTACAAACCTGTGGCAGAGAGGCTTCCTGTCAATGTAGGGACGTAAAAAACCATTCTTTCTCATTCTTCCTTAACTGTCCTGTGCTTTAGTTATTTTCTTGTGATTTTTGCCATCCTAAAAGTAAATCAGTGACAACTTTAGAGATCCATGTTAGAAAATGGAGCGCACGCATCACACACATGTGCATGCACACACATGCACAGGTTCATGAAGACACATGGGCTGCTCTTCCTTGCATTTTCAGTGACTGATATCTGCAGTTCTGGCACCAAATGAACCTGAAAGGGGAAAATCAAGAAAGGGTTAATTTAAAAAAAAAAGTGCAAACTTTGCCTTGTTTGCACTGATCTTACATCAGTTTCCATGGAAATGGAAGTAGAACAAGCCAAGAGCAGTGGTGTAGCCAACTTCAGCTGTTGGCTTCTAGTTCTTGCTTCTGTTTCCATGGAAATAGATGCCAAATCAGCAAAAAATAAGGTAACTTGTTTTAAAATACTAGTGTTTTAAAGGCTTGTCCTTATTTAACCTCAGTCAGGAAGATAGCTGGTGAGGGGAAGCAGCCAACAATAAAGTAAAAACTTTCAGAGGCTCTTTCAACGACTGACTGCTTGTTGAACTCTGTAGAGAGTGAATTCACAGGGCAGCTACCAATCTTTAGAAACATTTTGTAACTTTCCTCCATGTTGTAAATAAAATACATTTTTCTCTTGGCTTGGATAGTCACAGTAGCCTCCAGGAGGCCAAACTGACTAACAGCTCCTTGCAGTGCAACTGTGCAACTACTCTTTAGACTGTCTTTGCTTACAAGAGTTCAGAAAGAGACGTGCTTTTCTCAGACTTCTCCCATTTCAGAAGCAATACTTTGTGTCTCAAAGTTTTGAGGGAGAAGCAAAGAAGGATTAGCTGGGGGAATTCCTAACAGTGTTTTACAACAAACATCCCACTTTCTTTTTTTTTTCCTAAATGGGGAAGGCAAAATTTCACTGAGATAAAAGAAGTTGACCATAACCTATTGCTTCTAGCAAAATGTGGATGTGGAAACAGGAAAATACGAACAGAATCCAACAAAAAAAATCCTGCTGTAATTTCAAGAACTGAAATTTCATCCAAAGCTCAATTTATTAAAACCAGCTTTAATAGAAAGTTATTTCAAGGGTGGAGGTTGGCTTTTGATCCTTAACTATCACTGTGGTGGAACTGGCTGTAGGGAAGAGAATTGGGAAGATGTGTGAGGACAAAGATGAGAGTCCCATCCTTGGCACCATTCTTCTTTTTGTTGCTTGTAAGTTGGGCTTGTTCCCAGGTATCCTTCACCTCTTTCTTCCCCATAACCCCTTTTGCTTGCATTCTCCTCGGTTACTTCTTTAATAGGATGCAAACACACCCTAAGATAATGGATTGTATCACAGGTCACTTGTGTGCCCTTTTTTGGTAGCAGCATATCTCTGGAAGCAAAAAGTGTAGGTATATGTTTAAAAAGAAAAAAACTTGGCTGACATTTGAGGGGAAGTAAATGCAATTCTAATGAGACATTTCTTCATTTGCAGTATTAAATTTTTCCTTTTAATGACATAAAATCTGCTCTTGCAAGGACACGTGCTTCACATCACACACTAAGTATATTCCCTTGGGCTGCTGAGGAGGTAAATAAATGAAAAGTGCAGGCCAGCGTAATTTTAAATAAAAGGATCAGGCCTGGACTGGGGCCTCACAGTTGTTCATTTTAGGTATTATAAGCAATGCACTCATTTTCTGATGACTTTCTGTTGATCTTCTTTGAAGAAAGCCCAAAAAACATCAAGTTCTTTGAGAAATTGCCAAAAAAAGGTAGATTTTTTGCATAAGAAATAGTTTAAAACATGAGAGATTTTTTTCCTTTTCTTTTTCTACTGTACACAGTGTCTTAAAATTCAAGGAACTTGCTCTGGCTTTATCAAATGTTTATTGCTGTAGTTGCTGCTGTGATGTGATTGCTTCAAAGCTGGGTTTGAACTGTTGGGGTCCTGCTTGAAGGGGGAAACCCAGTGCTGTGTTACCTACAATCTTCCATGGCATTTCGCTAATATTTCCCCTAGAAAAGCTTTAGTCTCTGCTGGAATGAAAAAAAAAAATGTTGGGATTTTTTGGCAAAGCCAATTCATATGTTTTAAGGAGAACAGGGAGTTGAGAGCATCACTGCTCCCCAGGTGTTTGTAATTAAACTTTCAATATACCATTTTGACTCCCCATTATACAACAGTTCATCATCCTTCAGGCTTGCACCAGTGCTTCCAGGCCTCCAGGTCATTAACTCGCATAAATGTCATGCCCCTCGACTTGCAATGGTTAAATCATACAGAGAGTGAAATTTGCCAAGGATATATTTGCCAACTTTTCTGTGAACACCTCATAGCACCATAACATGACTCAAGGGGTCATGAGAACAAACTACACGAGCACCAAGTTGTGGAGCCAAATCCAAGGTGGGGGGAGGGGAAAGAAAAAAGAAAAAAATTAAAGAGCAAGGTCTGACTTGAGGACCTTGAGGCAAAAATTACATGCCTGCACTTTTCTGTGAGTTTCATAATGTTGGCAGATCAATCTTGCTGCACTAGTCAATCCAGGGCATACTGATGGCCCTGTCCTGGACATTCTGCTCTGCCAGCCTGCTTGGCCATGTGTCTACCCCCTGCCCTGGTGCTGTCCCCAGCATGCCACAGCAGATGGGCACTGAACACGGTGTGGCAGGAAGGATGAAAACGTTCAAAGCAAAGATGGGCCATCCTCTGCTTTTTCTGTAAAGTGACCATTCCTGGAGCAGACAGTGCTCACATCTGGAGGGAGTATCTCATCAGTGAAATGGAGCACTGGAAGGTACCAGGTACTTGCCCTTGGTGCAGGATATCACCATGCTGGGAATATCCCTCCCCCATTTGGCTCTGGCCAAAAGTTGCTGTAGGTGAAAACCTCTTCCCAGTGACACCTGGTGATGCTGGATGGTGATTGAATTATATGTAAAAGAGTGATCACATGCATCCCTGCTTGTACCCCATACTGAACAGGGAGAAGTGAACAGACAGGACGTGTTGGTTTGGTGTGCATATGAGGTGAGCACAAAGGCTGAGTTGAATTTGGCCTCTGCTACCTGCTGGAGCTGGCACCTGAGAGTGCTCCCGGGCTGGTCCAGGCAGTTGAGTGACCAGCCTTTCTTCCAGGCTCTGGTCCCAAGTTGTCACCCATCTTTGGCCAAGTTCCTTCCCTTTCCGGACACTTATTGCTCTCCTGTTTCTTGATGCAAGTGTCTTTTGGGACACATCAGGGTGAAAGAGCACAAGACCTTGCCCCGTGAGAGCCCCCTCTGCAACTAAGGCAAGTCTTAGCAAAGAGCAGATGTGACCAGAAAAGCAGTGTGATTCCTTTGCCCCAGACCTCAGCCTTGACTGGGATTCAACCTTTGTCCAGACAACTCACTGATGTACTCTTGCGAATTGTCTCAGTGTCTGCAAAATTTTTAGGTTAATTTAGCTCATTTGCTCATAAACTGTGGTCATAGGAATATAAGTTGTGTTGCTTTTTTTCCCCCTCCGTTATCCAAGAGTGGGTAAGGCTGCTTTGTGTATGGCTTGCATCATGTACCTGTACAGCTTTTTAATCTCTTTATTGTTTGTACTAATGGTATTAATTCTGGAGGTTTTTGCATTGGAAATGGAAGGTCTGTACCTTTCACAGCACAGATGGGAGATAAAAGCACCATAATCACAGAGCAGGGTCAATGAGACTTTTTCCATGAAGATGCTAAAGGCATTATTTGGCATTAACAAAGAAAGGGATAATTAGAAAATATGCAAAGAAGGTTTTATTCCTGTAATTAATTTCAAAGCTGGAAGTTCCCTAGTGCTCTTCTGTTCAAAAGTGACAGCACACGAGCCCTCGCAGAGCAGATATATCTTCATCATAAATCAGAAACAGGGGGGAAATTGAAACTTGCGTTTCCACAGACTTTGAAAAGAAAAAGCTGTAGTCAGGAATTAATGTGCATTCTGACTCTACATGAAGAAAATACAATTATATAAATAAGCATTGACATGTTACATGATAGGGAAGAGGAAGACGTAACCAAACTTGGTTTCCTGGGAGACTGGGCATTCCTCTCCAGAGAAATACAATGCTCAGAAGTCACGTTCATAGCTTAAGGCTGTGCCTACGTTTAGAGCTGCTTTTTTCACT
This sequence comes from Nycticryphes semicollaris, assembly GCA_013400055.1. Classification (NCBI taxonomy): domain Eukaryota; kingdom Metazoa; phylum Chordata; class Aves; order Charadriiformes; family Rostratulidae; genus Nycticryphes; species Nycticryphes semicollaris. The sequence goes on from VXBJ01006365.1 coordinate 442,429, forward strand.
AATTTCCTACAATTACTATCAGCTCCACTGGTGGTAGCAATGATGGAAGCAAAATTCTTCTAGCTCCCATCATTTCAACACAGTCAAAATTGCTTCTGAACAAGTCTAAATGGCTCTGATTCAAGAGTACCAGCAACAACAGACCTCTTGGTTACAGCCTTGCTCCGATCTGAATCTGCAACTTTTTAACAGGTAAGATTAGCATCTTACCATGCAGTAGGATCAAAAGTAAACAAAGGAAAATGGTGTGCCCAGCTTTTTATCCCTTCTGGCCCTCTAGTCCATGGCTGTTGACCTCACCACCATATTCAGCAGTTGCAGTATTTTTTGGTGCAAAGCACGCTGCTTGTAAAGTCATTGGCCTTGCTATAAGAGATGTGGTTTGATAGCTTTAGCACTGCTGGTTTTACTTGGAAACTCTGGATCCCCTCAAGGCAGTTGATGTTGCACACAGAACCATGCATTCAATATTAAATTTTAAATTGGGGTTTTTTTGCTTGGTTTTGGTTTGTTTTGGGTTTTGTTTGGTTGCTGGTTTTGTTGGTTTTTTTTTTATGTTTTATTTTGGCAGCTTTACAGTTAGACTTTTTAGTTTAATCTGAGCTGAATTGATAATGTTGGCTTTGTACTGTGGATAGCGCTGGCCTGGTTGATGAGTAGTGAAGGTGAACATAACCACAAGGAATTTACATCCTGCAGGCACTTGCCAGTTCACATTTGCGTACATACTTTAAGGGTTGACTCTAGAAAAATCATCTCTTCAGCTAGCATATATACACATTTATACATACCCCCACTCACGTGGAAAACCTGTGCACCTGCACGTACACTTGCTTGATCTCTTTCTAATAACTTTTGCACTCAGTCACTCATGAGGTTGGTTAAGGCTTCTCTCTAACGTTCGGCTCCAGCTTTTACTAGCTCTAGGCCTTCAGCCTGCTGGCAAGTGAACTTGGCCTCCTGGATTAAAAAACGCATATAGGCAAAATATAGCTTTATTAAGTCATATAGAGCTTTATTTTTTCCCAGTTAATTCAAAGACAATCCTTTCATGTTTACTAGCTTGTTGTAGGTCCTACTCTAAGGTTTCATTGCTTAATGCAAAGAAATATGTGCATGAACTTATCACAGTTATACACAGCCATTCAGAATATGCAGATAACATTTGATGATGGCAGCACCAATGGTGTATTGTGTATTTCTCAATGCATAGATAGAATGTTTTTAAACACCAGTTTCCTTTCTATTACTTGCTAATTTCTAAATTTTTTTTGTCATTGCATGAGCTTCAATGCTTTGCTCTCAAACAAGTGATGCTATTTAAATTCTCCTGGAAATATCTTTTGCACATGTAAGAATTAAAACGTTATTTGTGTGTCCCTTGCAGAAATATCTTGTGGAAATGCTAATGGTTTTCTTACCTCACAGCTGTATCCAGGGAACGTTCCTGTATTTACCACTTCAAATTACTACAGTGATGGCTTAACTCAAGACAGATGAGCCCCTCTCCTCCTTCCAATGAAATTATTTTCTCCTGATGTGTGTGGTTCAGTCTCATTCTTGAATGTAAGCTGGGAAAGCCACTGCACTCACTGTCATAAGTTAGCCTTTGGCTGGCAGTTGGTCCCTCGATACATTGCTTTGGATACAAAGCAGATGCCAAAAAGGACCCAAGTGCTGAAATGCTGCCTCTGTCCCACAGCTGAGGAGAACACTCACTCCAGCTGGGGATCATCAAGTCAGTGAAGACCCTTCAGCGAGGAAGGGGACAGGCCCACAAGCAAGCAGGATGCAAGGGCTTATCAGTTAGAGAAGGACTCTTCTCCTAGGACTTGCAGACCTTCTTTCCCCTGCAGCATCGTTAAGTTTATTTTTTCACATTCTGATCAGCGCCTTTGCTGTCTGGTTTTGGATTTCTGTCCAGTAAGAAACTGTTGAAGCTCCCCTCTGAAATCCTCCCAGCACGGTTATTTCTATTTCTTTTGTGCTTGACAGTTATTTTGTGAAGAATCTTATTCCTCAGTTTTTGTTATTTTGAACACAGTTGTAATGCAAATCTTTTTTCTCTTTTATTCATTTATCTCTTCACAGAATAAATTTTACTAACTTTGGCAGGAAGAAAGTTTTAGATTTTAAATGTACAGTCCATTTCACAAGGTAGCACCAATTATTTCTGTGTTGTAATAATAAACAATCAAGTTTGCAGAAAGGCATAGATATGAATGTCAAGGATCTGGGGCATCTTATAAAATACAGAATGAGACAAAGGAACAAGAGGCCTGGGAGGAAAATATTGATAGAAATATTAAGGCTCAAAAAATTACAATTTTCAAGAATATTCAGATTTTATAGTAACACAGGCAAAAATCTTTGTTTAGAATACAACATAAAGACATGACAACACACAATGTCATTCTTTTACAGCACATATAAGATATATTATGATACACCACAGTAACTGCAGAAAAAAATACTACAAAGACAACTTAGTAATACAATGATTAATGTAAATTTTATGAAGCATTCAAAAGGTTATTAACAGATTAGGCCAAAGTATAGAATGTAATTTTTTCAAAGATTTGCACAAATTTCATCCCTCTTTGTCAATTGTAAATGTAACATTTGGCTAAGTATGTTTTGAAACTTCCATATTCAAAACCTTTCAGTAATTGATCAGACTGTGGAATTAATTAATTTTTGCACAAATCGTCTTGAACCCTTCGATTGGCTTCCCAGTTGTGACTGAGAATTGATGATAAAAATTAAGGTAGCAAGCTTAAAATTATTTGAATGTCCCTAGAGCTAAGAGACAACTAAATTGTAATTTATTTTTAGTTATTGTGCTATTCCTGCTCTTTGCCCTTGCAGAAGACAGGGCAACATTTTGGTATCTCCTGGAAAGGAGTCTGGCTGGACTTCAGGCAACTCCTCTCTATGGAGGGACCCAGAATAGAAAACTGGCTCATACCCAAGCAATAGTTTCCAAGTGAACCAGAACACATCTCCCTCTCAGTGACCTCTTACTCATGCAGAATCAGACTTTGCCACCTTGTTCATGCTCACATTACTCCTTAAGAAATAACTCAAGCTACTTCCAGAAGCGAGCATTATTCCCTGTGAATAGGCTTAACACAATCTAGATCTTTGAAATGGCCTTTCTTTGTGAAGGTGGACCTCATTTGCTCCAAGCGCCTTGACGTCGCTGTCCTATTCAGCCTCTGCTGGACCACTTCTAATACCTTTCTTTCAGCCTGAATCATCGTAGCACTGCCCTGGTCATCAGGGAGGAGGCAGGTCTGTGCGGGAAGTGTAATCCATAGGCTGTCATGGGCTGGTCCCATCCCCTTTGGCAGATCTGACACACTGCCATGATTTATTGGCAAGGTATTTTGAACTTCAAAGCAAGAAAAAGAATTCAAATTCATGGTTTTCTTTGCTGTGAAAGGGAAATTAGTTTTTGACCCATTACTCCTCCTTCCGGTCTGGGATATGACTCAGTCACTGACAATTTAAAGATGATCAGAGCTGATACTGGATATCTTTTGTGAGATGTGTTGTTGCTGTACTAAATGCTTAGGATAAAAATACCCTCTGCTGAAGTCTGCTGCTGAACTGGAAAACAAACAGGACTTCTTTCTTTAAATTGACCATTAAGTAGCTGGAGGTAGATTGCTTTTCATCTAGACTTGAGTCAAATACGCGGTTTAGGACTTCTCATCTAATGCAATCTAAAAGTCTTGTAAAAAGAAACATACTTGTGCAATTTGGGTGGAGGTGCTAACTGGGGAATATACATCATGAGGAATGATTCGAGAAAAGTTTACTCTTTTCTGGGCTTCAAAAAGACAAATATCACAAGGAAACAGGTTTTGTGGTGCTAACAATGCCTATTTCTGAGGGTCTCTGGTTTCCTGTGGCACCTCATCCCTAATGCATTTCATTGTGAACATGTTGGCACACATCCTTTTCCCAAGCCAAAAGCCACTTGGCAGTTGCAACAGGAAGAATGAAAAGCAACATCCCACTTTTCCAATGGTAAATTCTCAAGCTATGCATGATTTGCCATAACAATCTACTAATTTACTCCAGAGATAAATTACTACTGCCTTGACAATGCTGTAGAAAGAAAAAGATTTCATAATAAGTCCTACACTTATACCCCAAAGCATGACAGTCTCTCCTGTATTTGAAAACATAGGAATATCTAAAACAATATACTCACCCTGTAGATTTTAGATATTTATGAAAGACTTCGATTCTGTCTCTGACATTACTTTTAACTTAAATTAATAATACCAGCAAACCAGCATCTTAGAGACACACCAAAACCCCCAAAATCATAACTAGTCGTTTCAAGTGTCTAGCTTACAATCCTCCTAAAGTTCATTTAATTTCTGATGGCTGGAACTGAGCACATTCTGAACACCAAGTATCTCCTAAAGTATTTTGAGTAGAAAAATCCCAAGGCAGGGAATTCACTATTATTATTACATGCTTTTGAAAATCTTGACTGGGAGTGATATTTCTGTTAGCTTGATCCCTTAACTCCAGAGACAAACCATCCCTATGTGCATATGTTCATGCCTTTTTAACATGACACTTCAGGTACTAGGTGCTTGAGCTCACTCATAATTCCCTGAATACTAGCTGTTCAATCATCACGCTAGTCCTTAAACATAGTAAACCTCAAGATGGCACTCTTGAACTACAGAGTTTTTCAGGGAAGCTGATTATGAATTTCTTGCAAGGAATTTGTAAAAAAAAAAAAAGGAGTAATGGTGATTGTGAACCTGTGCAGGAATGACCAAAGCAAATATCAAGTAGAACTGCAATATCAGATCAGAATATCAGAGTCTACTGGAGTTCATGTGGCAAAATCTACTTGAAAATATTGATTGCAATGAAAAAATGATTGTTGATAAAAGACAAATTTTGTAAACAAATCCATGTTTTGTTGAAGCTTCTTGCAATTTCTTCCTTGCTCACCATCCTTTATTCTCTGCTTCCTTTTTTTACACAGGATGTTTTCATGTTTCTTCACGAGTATCTTAAGGTTTCCTCAAGTAGAGCTTGGGTTTGGTTCAGACAAGAGGTAGAACGTTCACTATTTATGTGGATGGCAATGGTCTGTAAAGGCTGGGCCTCTCAGTTTCTCCTTCCACTCATCATCTCCTTGCTTGCAATGGAGGGTGCTGTGCTGATACGGAAGTCCCTCATGGCTTCACCCTGGCTTTTCCTGCTTTCTTGCAGCATGGGGGACGAGGAAGAAAGCCCCAATATCCTGGAGAACAAAAGGAGGGGAAGGACACCAACCCTCCCTATGTTTGGGTGCTGTAGAGATCTAACCTGCTCCTCACTGGCCCCACAGGAAACCATTGCTTTTTTCTTTTAATTTTTTATGTGTTGTAGCATCATTCCCTGTATCTCCGCCAGAATCCCGGGTGGAAATCCTGCACGTGGCTACAGAGAGGTTGTCTTAATGCCATTGAGGGGCTGGACAAGGCTGCTGTGTTGCTCCTGTGCGGCTATAGAGCAGCTGGCTCCAACCCAGGCTCTGTGGTGGATGTGGAAATCCTGGCACCAGCAGGCAGCCATCCGTGTTTCATGGGGAAAGGGGAGATCTCCTCAGCTCAAGCTTGTGCAAAAGCTGGGAACTGGGGGCAGCAGCTTTCAGGCCTCCCAGAGCTTTTCTCCCTCTCTTCCTCTTCCTCCTCCTCCTCCTCAAGAGGAAGTTATGCAGAAGTCAGAAAGATGTAATAAGAAGGATCCATGGGAGGGAGGAGGCAGACCATGGGGGACCTAGCATGCCTTGCAAAGAATTTTTGGGGTCTTTCTCCTTTCACGAGAGCCTTCCTTCCCTCAGCAGTTTTCCTCAGCTGTTGCTTCTATCTATGTTGACTTTGGAGACTCACAGTCTTGGCTGTGTCTTACGTGAGGTTAGGGTCACAGCTGGCACCCACCCAGCCCACCAGCCAGCTTGCCTTGCTTGCCGCCCTCGTAGCCACCACACTGGAGCCACTGCTGAGTACTCTTACGAAATCGTCTGTTGACTCACCCTTCCCTTGCTTGCCTAAGTGAAATCAAGCCTGCCTTTAAAAATCATATTGCAGCATTACATGACATATTTATCCCCTTCTTTCAGTGTCATGAACTGTTTCAGATAAGCAGATGTGAGGCTTCTGGAAAAAAAAATAGTTGGGCTTTATTGCTCTAGGGCCATTGAAAAAGGCAGAACACTTGTTTCTGCTCTGCTTGCTGGCATAAATCTGAATCTATTGACTCATCGAAGTCATTCCTGGAAATGCTGGGAACAGCCTTCTCCAGAGCTGGTGCAGGTGGGTTCCAAGGTGGGCAGCTCTGTTTTTGTAATGGCGTCCGTCTCTCACATGCTGTTTCTCTTTGGTATGTTGTGTGAGCACAGTGGTATAGATGCTTAGGGCAGCAGGTTGATGCCTCTGAGGATCTCACATCATATCAGCATCCTTTCCTATCATCAGCTCCCATTGCGACATGTACTCACACAGACAAATCTCTCTAGCCAAATTTGGTTTTGGTTCCAGTACTGTGAAGTATTTCACTTACTATGCCTAGATCTGAGACCTTATTTACTTTCACCCTATTTTGCAGAGCTGCTGTGTCCTGCATTAAATCTTTTTCCAAGCCAGACTCTGGCACTACAGGGACATTAGCTACCCAAGGCAAGAACCTGATGAGTGATGGATTTTGGAGACAGACAGACAGAAAAAAAAAAAAAAA
>VXBJ01006365.1:449192-605973 GCA_013400055.1 Nycticryphes semicollaris
GAGTGGGATGAGTGGGATTTTGCTTAGATTGAGCCAAAACACAAAACTTTTTTTTTGGGGGGGCTACTGAATAAACCATTACACTACATTTTGTTCAGTCCAAGTTTTGGTTTTGATTCTGATGTGATTACTTTTTGATTCAGTGTTGGTTTTGATTCTGATTCATGTGACACTTTTAAAACCTCTTAAATTACAAAATAGTAGGTTAATTTTTAAGTGGGAAAAAACCTTAATAGTTGAAAGCTCTGACGTTTCCAAAATTTCACAAAAAGAAGGTTGCTTTTTCAGAAGTAAAGCGTTTCAATCTGATTTTAAGAAAAATACCACCTCATTTTTTTCTTCAGGGAAAACTATTTGCCAATTAGGACAAATCTTATTTCTTTCATTTTGTGATGATTATTAAAACAGTAATGAAAGCATGCTTTGGTAAGTGATATACTACACCTTGTTTTTTCCATGCTACAGAGCTGAGTAAGAGCAGAGACATGGATACTTTTGGCTCTTCACAGACTGGTTGTCTCAACAGTGCTGAGAAAACCTTTTAAGCACAAGGATATTTTCAGTCCTAGAAGTCTATGTTCTACCATTACAGTACGTACTAGGTAACTTGGTCAGTGTCATGATGTTCCTGGCAATCTAACAGCTAGCTGCTTCCAGAAATACCTGTGCTGCCAGACTCTGCCTTCCCTAGGTCAACTCTATAGCCCCACCATCATGCCCCCTGGGCCAGCACCAACACTTGGTCAAGCCTGTGACAAGGAGGTGTGGAGAGAGAAACTACCAAAACCCAATAAATAGTTCTACCAGAAATGAAGAGTAACCTTCTGCCAGTTTAGCCCCCAAAGACTGCTTTTCATGGGACCCCTGCCAGGTACCAACACCAGTAAGGGAAAAGGACCATGAGAAGGACTGTCTGAGCAGCAGGCCAGTTCATCTGCAGCAGAGCCATGTACCCCAGAAGGCGGCCATCCTGTGGAGTGAGAGGACAGTTTCAAACTTGGTGTTGCACCTCTTGTTTTCCTTTTGTGATGCTGCATCACCTGATTTCCTGTTGCTTTCTTCTAGTGTTGAATTGCTAGATATGACCATATGCTTTGTCCTGTGACATCTCTGTATCTCTATAAAATTTTCAACAGCTTTAGTAGGTCCTCAAAAGCATTAAAAAGCTGTGGACTACTCATGCAAAGGTGTAATTCATCAGTTCAGATTGTTGACTTTTGGGGAAGGCTGAAGATTTCTTCTTTACTTTTAGAAAGTTGTCAATAAAGGCATTTAACAGTCTTCCAAGTGAAAGTCTTTCTATAACTCCTGTTACACTGGTCATCTCCATATCTCAAGAACATACATACCCTCACATTTCTATCTGATGGGAATAAATTCTGTGGGTTTTTTTTTTCCCATGTATAACACCCGCAAAAACTGCTAACACTTTTTGGACTTTGACACTAGAACACTTCACTTCCATTAGCTGCAAGTTGAAAACTAATGCTCCCCTTTGCTTTAGCTTGGAATACTGTTTTGCAGAATTTCTCACTGAAGGACATGGTGGATATTTTAAAATCATGCTTTTCTTTAATGTGGAGTACCATCTCTGGGAAAATTTTGCAAGATGAGGCCCACAGTCATTGTTTAGTCAAACTGCATAATTCTTAGGTCTTTTAATCTTTTCTCATAAATCAATCCTCCAATCCCCTTAATCGTATTTGTTGCTCGTTTCTGAATTCCTTCCAGTTTTGCAATTTACATTATAATTAGGGCTTAGTGAAACTGATGAGAAAGTGATTTTGGGGGCCAATTTTTATGCTGCTTGTAAATATTCAAAATCTTGCTTTCTGCAGGATCATGAGGGCCCCCAAACTGCTTGACAATGGCAGGGACCTGAGGAACACCCTCTCCTGGGGCAAGGACAGATGTTTTCCCAGATTCTCCCACTGTGACTTGCCACTAATTAGTATTCATCATCTCATTGATTTCCCTGGGACTGTAACTGCCTACAGCACAATTCACAGTGAATAAGGACAGGAGGATCTGCCCCAGCCTGCACTTAATATCACTAAATTGCTGCCTGATTTTACTCAAGGTGAGTAGTGCTAGGTGGCAGGCAGGGCAATGGGTTGTAATTGGGCTGTTTGGAAGAAGATAAGGCAGTGGAGAGTTTTGCTGAACGAATGGCTGTGCTGGTGGAAGACACTGCTGAGCAAAACACTTCACCTGAGTGCTTTTGGCTGCAACAACATACTCTGCAGGCAGCTGGGACAACTGGTGAAGTTAGAGCTTGCACCTTGCCATTGCTGCCCTGTGGCCCCTCCTTGCTCTCAGACCTGCAGAGGCACTGCTCTACTGCACTTCCTGGAACCATTGTCTGGAAGAGTTTTTATGCAAATCTGGTGGGACCAAAGATGGTTTGCAGGTGGGAGGCCTGAAGAAGATGTACAACTGGCAGAGGAGTGGCTGCTGCCACCGCAGCCACCTCCCCTGCTGCTGCTGGATTACCATGGGAACATCTGTCGATGGCCAAATCTTGCCCCCGCACTGCACGTGGAGTGGATGAGAGAGCAAGCATGACCCTTCCTGCTGGGGAGAGAAGCTTGCCATCATAAAGACTTGATGGATTTAAATTTTCTGAGCCAGTACAGCTGACTGGGATGTATGCATGTCCACAGGTGAAGAGGGTGGCTCAGGGTAAGACCATCTGTGAGCCTTTGTAGAAGAATCATGTGCAGAGAGTCCTTGCTGTGCCCCTCAGATCAGCTGCCGTCTATGCCTCTCGAGGTCCCCGAATTATTTCTGATGCTGTTTTTCTACCCTAAGAATTTCTTTTCTTATGTGGTGGCTGCAAAGAATTGGAAATCTGCCCCACTGGCAACAGACTTAAGACTCCTGTGAGAGTCTTAGCTCAAACACAAGCTACAGAACAACCATTAGAAAATAAATAGCTCAGTCCCTGCTTGCCCGTTTTATGCCCGTAGTCATACCAGCCATATTGTCATTTTGGTTCTGCTTCCTCTGAGTGCACATATGAAAAGCTACCAGCATATGTTTCTAGTCTCAGTCACACAGGTCAATGAAAATGAGGATTTTCGTGTGGCCTCTGCTCACTTTTCTTCAAATACTTTGAAGATTCTTATGAGGAAATATCACCTATTGCTCTTATAGTATTGCTTTGTGATAATAATAATTCTGTTACATTAAAGTACTCTTTACCTTACAGTATGGAAGCTAGAACTAAAACCAGAATGAATGTTCCTATGTCAAGAGAAAGTAGGAGACAGTGCACTTCCCAATGAACAGGCAACGCCAGTGAGGGACAGCAGCGTCATTAGCTCCATTCTGCAAACAGGAACACAGAGAGGTGCAACTCATCCAACTGATGTTGTACAGGAACTGGGCATGGGGAGGATCTGGAGCTGAGCCAGTTTCAACTCCTTGACTACAACCTAAGCAAGTCATTTTATAGACACTTTCTCACATATCATGTGCGGTCAAGCCCGCTCAACCTTCTTGAGAAAAGTCACCAAATTCACTGAACGATGTCCTGAATAAGAACAGGGTGTTCTCTCTGTGCCACGCTGCTGGGGAGAGAAACCAACTAGTATATTTGCTGTCCAAATGCATCACCATGGCAACTAAAAATTATAGCTAGGAATACGGTAGCTCCTTGTTTTTATTGTGGCCTTCAGGTTCTACTTAGTAATAAACACAGTCAATTGTTTTAGTATTCAAGTATGGATAACAGACTAGCAGTAAGAGCACTCTGAATATGTGAAGCCAAAGAGCTCTTCTCATTTATCGTTCTTAAGTTGGCCCCAGAAAATAAACAAGAAAAAGAAAAACAATATCACTCAAAACAGTGGAAATATTCTGCAACCCTAGAAGAAAGATGATGTTGTCCAAGATTTTTAAATGCAACTATTAATTTCATATGACTCAGTTTTCCTGTGTCCAAATTGAGATCTCTAAGCAATTTGTTTTCAAAAAGCCAGGCTTCTTCAACCTGCCTCATGTTGGATTCCCAGGAATCCAGTGCTGGAAATCATTAATAGTTTTGAAAACTGAAGACACTTCATCACTGTGCTGTGAATACAGCACTTGAATGGGATTTAAGAAATTTGGATTTAGTCCTAGCTCTGCCACAGACCTATGGTGTGGTCTTAAACAAGCCAGGCAATCTGTTTGAAATTCAGTTTTCAGTCTGAGAAAAAACAAAGGCAAAATTTCATTTTTCCTTTCCATCATTAATACTTACACTGTAAGTGCTCAGTGGTGATGACTGTCTCTTTCTACAATGTCTATCACAATAGCCTCTTTGTTCTGCGTGACTAATCACAACTAGTAAACAACAATGCAGCTCTGCACCTAATTAAAGCAGTTAGAGAGTTAGGTAAGTTTGGCAGACCTCAACAAGCTTTGCCCTGTGATAGCTGCAGTGTTGTCTGTATGAAAGTTATCTAGATAGTGCTGGTTAAGATATATGAACAACTGCTGCGGTCCTATTTTAAGACTGTGGTGTAGATATTAGTTCTTACTCGAGTAGTAAAGATTTTCTCTCCATCAGGCAGATTATCAGGGAGAAGATTATGCGAGAGACTGAAGAAGCAGAGGAGGCAATGGCATACCCTGCCTCAGCATCAAACTTGCATTTATCCAAGCCTACAGAAAGCTGCCTGTACAGATCCTTTTAGCCCAGTAACCCCATCACTAAAGGGGCAAAGAATAAGCTTTGAGAAGTGTGTGCATATGGTGCTGTGTCCCAAGAAAAGTCTTTGACAATTTCAGGCCTGTTTCCCTCCTGACTTGAACGGGGAGGGAGAAACGTTCCCATAATTGTTAGTTCCTGGTGATTTGCTTTTCATGAAGTGTTCTGTCTTTTTTTTTTAAACCATTTTGCTGTTTCTGCTCTTTCACCCCTTATCCAGAGAGGGTGTGGAGAGGAGTGGAGGAAAGATGGGATGAGGAAAAGGTTGGACACTCAATGCCTTCTTCTTATCAGTCCTTGCTAGCAAGACTTTCTTTCAGTGAACTCAAATTTCTGAGAGCAGTGAGAAAATCTGGAGCAATTGAGATTAATTTTTGATGGAGAAGGATCAAGCTAGGGAACATTTAGGCAGGTTAGACATATACAAATCTATGGTATTTGATGGGATTCTTCCATGAGTGCCGAGGGAGTTGCCCCATGTCCTTGCAATCCCATTCTCAATTATCCTTGAAAGATCATGGTGATGGGTGGGTGCTTGGAAGAAAGAAAATGTCGCTCTTATCTTTAAGAAGGACAAGAAAGACGGTCCAGGGAACCACAGGCCAGTCTACTTCAATTCCATCTCTGGGGAAGCAGGGGAGTAAATAATCTTGGAAAACTCTTTCAGATATGCTAAGGATAAGGTGACTAGAAGTAGCTGGTGTGGATTTATGAAGTCACATTTGACCAACAAGATAACCACCTGTGATGAAGTGCTTGGCTTGGTGAATAACATGAGAGCTGTGGATATTTCTCATCTTGGCCTTAATAAGATTTTCCATGCTGTTTCCTGTAATATCTTCATTGACAAAATGATGAAGTATGGATTAGATAAACAGTCAGTGTGATAGACTGAAAACTGTCTGAACTGCTCAGCTGACAGAGTTGTAATCAGCATCACAAAGTCCAGCTGGATGCCAGTCACCAGTGTTATACCCAGGGGTTGACATTGGTGCCAGTACTGTTGAACATCTTCATTAATGACCTGTATGCTAGGATAGAGTGCACCCTCTGCAAGCTTGCAGATGATACAAGACTGGATTGAATGGTGTACACTCCAGATGGCTGAGGTGCCTTTTAGAAGGCAGGTTAGAGAAATGAACTGACAACAATCTTATGAATTTCAAAACTGGTAAAAGCTAAGTCCCGCACTTGGGGAAGAACAACTCCAGGCACAGTGTGTGCTGAGGGATGACCAGCTGGAAGGTAGGTGAGCAGAAAAGAACCTGGAAGTCCTGCTGAACACCAATGTGGACATGAGCCATAAAAGTGCCCTTGTGATAAGAAAATCAACAACCTCCTGTGCTGCACTAGGCAGAACGTCACCAGCAGGTCAATGGAGGTGATTCTTCTCCACCACTCAGGACTGGTGACACATCTGGAGTCCAGTACTGGGCTCCCCAGAACAAGAAAGCCACAGACATACTGGAACAAGTCCGGCAAAGGGACAGGAAGATGATTAATGGATTTTGAGCATCTCTACTATGAGGAAAGGCTGAGAGAGCTGGAACTGTTCGGCCTGGAACAGAGAAGACTTGGGGGATCTTATTATTGCCTAAAAATAACTGATGGGATGGTGCAAAGGTGAAAGAGCCAGGCTCTTCTTACCAGTGCCCAGTGTCAGGATGAGAGGCAATAGCCACAAACTGAAATACAAGAAATTCCATTTAAACATAAGAAAAACATTTTCTTACTGGAAGGATTATTTAACACTGGAAGAGCTTATCCAGGTAAGTTGTGAAGTTTCCATCCCTGGAGATTCCCAAAACTTAACAGGAACAGCCCTGAGCAACCTGCTGTAGTTGATCCTGCTTTGAGTAGAGAGTTGGACTAAATGATCTCTAAAGGTTTCTTCTGCCTTGCCAGTCCTGTGATTCTGTGACAGGAGAGGAGAATGGTCTTAAAAAATGTGCAGTGTTCCTTCAACATAATTTCCTGTATCCAGCAAGTCTACAGTTTTCACAGGGATATGTTTTGCTTTGTTAATTTATTATTATTATTAAATTATATTATTATCACCATTTATTGATGATAGCAGAAGTAGGCTAGTTGGAAAGGATTCCCTGATATCTGTGGTTATTTGGATTTGGATTATGTGTTTAGTTTGCTGGGTATAAGACTTATAATAATCCAGAAGTGAAGTTCATAGGTGAGCCTCAGTTGCTGCCGAGGTTGTGATGGACCACTTTTTCAATTTTATTCATCTCAATTTTATTTATCTTGAGGCGAGTGCCTTCCTTGCATGGTGACAGAGTCAAATCTGATACATGGTGAGAAAACAACTCTGCATCCATAATGATTCATCATGGGTCTCCTCTAGCTGCTTTTCACTACCCTCTCTGCCAGGAGACTGCTTCTCTCACCTGCTTTGGGAAAAACAATCTGGAATTGTAAAACACAATGGTTTAAGCAATCCCAGGTTGGTATGACTGGGGAGGGTTAGAGAGGGCTCAGATGACCAGCTCTGCTGGCAGGTCAGGGGAGTTAGAGCCTTTGGCTCTAAGTGGTTATAAGCAGCTATGGAGTTGGTGAGGAACAGTGGTCTCTTCCAGCTGCCCTAAATGGAAGGTATTCAGACCCTCAGGTCAAATTCCTCTTAAATGCATCTTTGTAACCTCTTCCACCAAAATAAAGCTTAATCTCTTCTTTACACAAGATGCAGAAGCTTATAAAGGGTCTTTCCACAGAGCATGCTTATGGAAAACAGCAGTCAAAATAATGACTGCAAAGTTAAAATTTCAGTATTTTAAATCCTGTATCAATTTCTTCTGGCCTTCAGTAGAAAGGCTTGAATGGACAAAATTGCTAGTCAGTGCTCTGATGAATTTAAACAGGTGATTTAGGATGAAAATATGAGCTGGTAAATTGCTCATCTCTCTTGGGTTTTTTTTTTTTTTTCGTTTGGTTTTTTGGTTTTGTTTGTTTGGTTGGTTTGGTTTTGGTTTTTTTTTTTTTTTGAGGACTAGCATTAGTACTGGCACTTCCTGGACTGAAGCAAGGTGCTGTGTTAACAGCTGCAGAGTTACTGGAAGCAACTTTGTAAATAGCCTATATGTGCCAAGTTGCTGTAGCTGTGCCTCTCTCCTGAGCTACTATCTTAATCTCTGGAAACTCTGTTTTCATTTACAACACATTTACAACAGGGTTCCAGGTGCTTTGACTGGGATGGAAAATCACAAGACTGAGAAATTAAGGTAAGTAAGTCAGTTACAAGTCTGCAGACAGCTTGGGACCATAGCTTTATGACATGTGAAGTGACTTATTCACCTCATTGAGATATTTATTCAACATGTTCTTGGGACTGATATTGAAAACTCAGTGTTAGTCATTGTCATATTCCTGTAAGAAAGGAAGAGGATAATGCCAGATATCCCAATTTCAATACCAGGCACATCTTTTTTGGTGTCATGAGTCAGTAACATTTAAGAATAGCCACGATATATTACCCTGCTCTGCCTCTTTCAGTGTCAGGAAGAGACTGAGCCCAGCGTGTGCCTTGACATTCCAGAAGAGCAGATGCATTTGTCAGAGCTGGGTCGTTCAGAGGATGTTACAGCTGAATATGGCTGAATCTTACAATCCCTCTGTCTCTCCAGGTATAACTGCCCCTCTCAGATCAGCTAGTTCAGTTTAGCTATAATATCAAACCACAAAAGGGAGATCTGAGCAGCTTGAAACCTACACATGAGAATGGTTATATCAGATCAACAGCCTATTGCAAATGATATGTCACATTGGCATGCTGAGCTGGAAGCCAGTGATAGGAATGATGTGCAATGTTCAAGTACACCAAATATTGAAGCCTTTGAAATCCTGAGATGGTCTTGGAAAGCCCCTGACCAGTAACTCAAACCACAGAATCACTAAATGGTTGAGATTGCAGGGGACCTCTGGAGGTCACCTGGTCCAAACCCTCACCATCAAGCAGAGCCATGTAGAGCTGGTTGCCTAGGACCAGGTCCAGATGGCTTTTGAATATCTACAAGGCTGGAAGCTCTAGAACTTCCCTGGGCAACATTTGCCAGTGCTCAGTCACCTCCACAGCAAAAAAGGGTTTCCTGATGTTCAGGCAGAACCTCCTGTGTTTCAGTTTGTGCTTGTTTCCTCTGGTGCTGTTACTAGGCATCACTGAGATAAGCCTGTCTCCATCCTCTTTGCACTCACCCTTAGGGTATTTTTAGACACTAATGAGATTCCCCCTGAGCCTTCTCATCTTCAGGCTGAACAGTCCCAGCTCTCTCAGTTTTTCCTCACGGAAGAAATGTTCCAGTTCCTTAAACATCTTTGTTGTAACCTTTTGCTGGACTCTCTACACTATGTCCAGTGCTGAGGAGAGGGGAAGAATTGCTTTCCTCTACCTGCTGGCAATACTTTGTCCAGTGCATCCCAGGATACCATTAGCTGCCTTTGCTGCAAGGGCACATTGCTGGCTCATGTTCAACTTAGTGTATACTAAGACTCCATGCCTTTTCTGACAAGCTTTTTTCCAACTGGTGAGCCCTCAGTGTGTACTGGTGCATGCAGTTGTTCCTTCCCAGGTGCAGGACTTTGCACTTCTCCTTGTCGAACTTCACAAGGTTCCTGTCAGCCCAGTCCTCCAGCCCATCAAGGTCCCTCTGAATGGCAACGCAACACTCTGGTTTATCAGTCCTGTCTCCCAGTTTTGTATCATCAGCAAACTGGCTGAGGGTACACTCTGTCCCATCATCCAGATCATTAATTAAGATGCTGGAGAGGACTGGACCCAATATTTACCCCTGAG
Source organism: Nycticryphes semicollaris (assembly GCA_013400055.1). NCBI lineage: Eukaryota > Metazoa > Chordata > Aves > Charadriiformes > Rostratulidae > Nycticryphes > Nycticryphes semicollaris. The sequence continues at coordinate 458,690 of VXBJ01006365.1, forward strand.
GTACGCCACTAATTACTCTAACTAGGCCTCCAACTAGGCTTATCACCACCCTCCAGGCCAGGCTGTTCAGCCGGTTTTCAAGACTTTATAAGCTTGTCTATGAGGTTCTTATGCGGGATAGTGTCAAATGCTTTACTGAAGTCCAGGCAGATAATGCCCACTGCTCAGTCATTTAATCATAGAGGTTTCTCAAGCTAGTTAACCATGCCTTCCCCATGGTGAAGCCATGCTGACTACTCCTGATGACTTTCTTGTCCTTCATGTACCTGGAAATGGTGTACAGAATTAGCTTCTCCATTACTGTTCCAAAGATGGAGGTGAGGCTGACTGACCTGTAGTACTCTGGGTCCTTTTACTTGCACAGGCAAATAGTTGAACAGATTTGTAGATACTCAGCTTCACCCATTTTTAGGGCTATAAAAGTCTAAAATGTCAGTGTTTTTAACTGCATTCACTAAGAACAGAAATTAGACTAGACCATGCCTACCAAACCAGTCCCACTGGGTGTCTCTAGCATCTCCCCCAGCACAAAGGGATACTAACAGGTACATACATTCAGGACCTCACTACCTTGTGGAGTCTGCAGTCCAAACACAGAGCATGGGGAGTGGAGCAGAAGCACAGAGGGGTAAAGTCATTTCCACAAGGTTATGTCAGAGGACAGTGGAAAAGTTGCAAGGGGAACTCAGGAACAAAGCTGAAAATACTGAAAATAACAGCTGTTTTGTCACTGAGCAAGGACTTTATCACTATATTATTTTTTTTTTCACTGTGTGGTACAAAGACAGTAAAACCAAAAGACTTGACTCAAAACCAGCTTTTCAGCTGTGGGAGACTGGTCTTCTAACTGTGCTTGTGGTGCTATTGGCAGGTACTGCATTGCGTCCTGCACCTTTTGCCTAACTACCTACCTATCCATTTGCCCAAACTAAAAGAAAGGGTGAGAGCTTAAGAGTTACAAGGGGGATTTAAAAATTTTTCCGTACTGTTGACATAGGAAATATGGGAAAGGAAACTTCCCCGGGACAGGCCAGTGTTAAAGATCTGTTACCAGAAGGTCTTCCATACTCCATGCACCATCAGAGGTCTGTCCAGGGGGTGTCGAGTTCTTACGTTAGCATCAGTTTGGGGAATCAGCTGGGACATCCCTGACCTTTTTTTTCTGACCAGGTCCTACAAGCTGAGCATGACTGGTAACAGCATTAAGAGTGGAGGCCCCAATAGATCAAAAATTGCTTGCAAAGTTTTGCATTCAAACATAAAAATGGAGGAGAACCCTTGTTCCATCAACCCTTTTCCTCCAAACAGAGTTATTCCCAGCTATTTCACCACTTCTCACATTTTTTTCTCTAACATAGCTCTTTCTGATGGCAGATTGGCCTCTTCTGCCCCTCAGATGTGCTTAGCGCGTCTCCTGGAGTCTCTCCATCTGAGATGTTCTTGTGACAAACACCATGACAAGCTAGAAAAGTTAATCTAAAAGAACGTTTGTCATTTTTTTATACACCACTCTTCATAGGTAGGTTCTTTCCTCTACATGCTGCTTAACTTTCATATTAGGTCACATCACCCATCTATCAAAGCTGGTGCTGGCTCCTGGCACTGGCCGGTCCCTTCCGTGTCAGAGGACAGTGGGAGCTTCTTCCTCCTGTCCCAGGCTATAGTGGAATTAGGGAATTATGTAGTTCCAAGAAGACTAGGGGATCTGTGTCTGTGCTAAGCAAGATGCTGCTGATGGCAGAGAAGCAAGGGTTATTGAAATGGCAGATGAAAAACAAGACAACTTTCTTTTCTCTCTCATGCTGTCCTGTTTTCTTTCAGCTCAAGCTCTGGTGTGGGGCTAATCAAGAGAGGGAGTAGCAGAGAGATCATCTGAACAGAGCCTAGTATTTGATTTGGATGATGACAGTGAAAATGTCTTATTTTGCTTTAGTGGCCAAGTGACCAACCCCTACTGCCCAGCCTTCTGTGCACTACAGACTAGCCACAATGTGCTGGTGTGCTCAAAGTCACTGCAAAGGTCTCTCCCTCACAGCTGCCTTTGAGCAGATCTCCAGCAGGGGAGAGGATGAGAGTGTACTTTTTTGCGTGCAGGCGAGGGAATGAGGAGCAGTCCTGCAGTGAATGGGAGAGATTCTGCTTCTGGCAAAAAGTTTGAATTCTTTACCAAAGCTTGCCACAACCTTCCACAGCACCAGCCTGCTCTCTCTCTCCCATACTGCAGTTTGGCTCCCACCTTCTTTCCTCAGCTGCTGAGAAGCTCCCCCTGACCTTGGCGGAGGAGAGGAGGTCCTGGCTTGGGGCTTGACATGTTCCTGAGCTGGAAGGGAAGCTGCTCAGGTGTCCAGGGTGTTGGACTTGTTACCCCTGCTGCTACATGCCCTGTTGCAGGGCTCCACAGCTCCCATGGACACCTACTTGGGTGTTTAAATCCATTTCATGCACTATATGTTGTGCTGGCAAAGACTGTCATCTCATAGAATCACTGAATCATAAAATGGTTAGAGTTGGAAAGGATCTTAAAGACTGTCTAGTTCCAAAGTTCCAACCTTCTTCCATGAGCAGGGACAGCTCCCACCAGACCAAGTTGCTCAAAGCCCCATCCAACCTGGCTTAGAACACCTCCAGGAATGGGGCACCCACAACTTCTTTGGGCAACCTGTTCCAGTGTCTCACCAGCCTTATGGTAAATAATTTCTTCCTAATATCTAATCTAAATCTCCCCTCTTTCAGTTTAAAACCATTATCCCTCATCCTATCACTACACTCCCTGATAAAGAGGCCCTCTCCACTTTTCCTATAGGCCCCCTTTATGTACTGGAAGGCTGCTATATAAGGTTTCCCTGGAGCCTTCTCTTCTCCAGGTTGATCAGCTGCTCTTGGCAGCATCTGGTCAAGAAATGTGGGAGCTGCTCAAGGGGCAGCAGTGGAGCTCAGGAGGCCAATAGATGTGCTCAGGGTGAAAGAGCTGCTCAGACCTTGGAGGCAGGAGTCTGATGGATGAGGGAGCCAGTTTGATCTCTGCAAAGAGGAAGGAACTACTTTCCATGTCTAAAATGCACTTACCTAAGAAGTGGATGTAGGCCATTTTGAATTAGACTGAGATTTAGGTGGAGTTCTGGGTGATTGCTTTTTTCTTTATAGGAGGATGTACCATAAGGTAGGGTAAGTTACAAGGTGTGTACACTCTCTTTGTAAAGGACTCTATCTAGCCTTAGAAAATGAATATATTTTGTATTAGTAAATTAGGTAGTATTCTTCCCTTTGGTGTATGTTTTCTTAATCTCTAATTCGCTATCCCATTATGACAGTGAGTTTAGCTATTTCAAAGCATACATATGCATAGATATGGCCATATGCTGTCTCCTTTTTTAAAGCTTTTGTCTTTTGGTGATATCATAGTTGCTCTGAATGAAAATCCCTTACGAGGTGTTCCAAGAGAAACAAAGATGTTTCAATCAAACTAAAAAGAAAATGCAAATTACATGTAAGCAGAGTAGAGTTGTCCCGTAGAAACAATGATTTGCCCCCCTGCACGTATTTTGGAAAAACTGATCTATGCTATTCTTCACTCAGGGATGCAATATCATTATTTTGAAGATACGTATTGTCAGGGCTTTTTTTCTTTGTTTTACAGAGAAGATGTATTCCTCACAGAAACTTTTCAGAGGAGCAATCAATAGACAGGATGAATTATCTGTTGTTAGATCCGAAATGCATGCCTGCAAACAGTACATGTTTTCACTTTATGGTGCTCTAACAAGCATCATGGTTGAATCATAATAAACATTTGATCCCCCTATCAAAAACACATATACACACACAAAGAAACACATTTTACTCTACCTTCAGTGTCTTTGACAGCATCAAATTTAAATGCCTGAAGGAATTTATACAGTAGTTATAATACAAAATCCATAGCCAGACCACTAGAATTCAAATATCTCAGCCTTTAGGAAATGGAAAATAGACAGGCAGCATTCAGTTGCTTAAATGCTCCATTATTTTTGCTTTCCTTGCATTCAGAAAGAATTCATAAGAAGATGTCCCCTCATCTGCTATAACCCCACCTGTAAAGCATGCTTGCACATTCTTTTAATGTGCACATCATTACCGGGGATCACATTTTCATATATGCATATGAATCTCTTCCTCCCCATGCTGGTTCCTTGCTTCTGCTTAGGAAACAGATCTGGCACAGTTGGTGGAGGACTACTCTGATGCTCATTCTTGTGAGGACAGCTATGGAACAATTAGGAGAGCACTGTCTCCATTCACACCCAGTCAAGGTTGGTGGAAATTATCACTTCCACTAAAAAGCTAGACTGGAGCTCATCTGCTTGCCCTGAGAAGATGAGGGACCTTGGTGGGTTCCTGCTGCTCCCTAAGCAAGAGCTTTCTACACACTTATACTCCTACCCCCTCTCCCTATACTGAAAATTAAGTATACTAACTAGCTAATAATTGATGTTGAATTCTATTGAACTATTTTCCCAAGACAAACAAGTTAAAAGACTTCTGTCATGATGAAAAGCTCAGTTCTTTAAACTAGCCTTAATTAAATCAGCCCACTGGCCAGCATGGTATATTCCTCCACTACAACCGTCATTTTTACTGTTCTGTTTTGACATGGCAACACCTCCGTTTTGATCTCATTAAAAAAAGTTTTTATTTACTCAGTTTGGAAGTGCGGAATGGGCAGCCCTGTGATCCATAAGGGTACAAACACTTGCTGCTCATTTCTGAATCCTACCTAGGCATAAGTTTTTTGCTTAAATGAATCTGAAATTTGACATTTCAAAGCATAGTCTTTTGTAAACTAGAGGGAACTGAAACTGTTAGACTTGCAATCTGGAATCTGTTAGACCTACAGGGAATGTACTTCTCTCATCTGCATTCCCAGGTTTACAGACAGTCCTCAAAAAGAGAACTGGATTGAACCACTGAGGATTATGGTAGCAGCACCTAGAGACCCACATGGTGAAAAACTCTGTACCAAGACCTGATAAGTGTAAATCCTTAGAGACACAGTTTAGGCAGACAAAGATAGGATAAAGAAAGACATAGAGAAATTAAGTAGTTTTCCCAAGATGATACCAAACTTTGGTGGTGGAGCCAGCTGTTAATCCCAGGTTTTGTGATTTCTAGTGCAGTGTCCCGTGATGTGTCACACTGCCCCCTAACACTCGTGGAATGCATTTCTTTTTATATTGCTGCATATCTCCCTGGTCTATATAGACACGTCTATATTTAACACGCAGACAGGGTACTCTATATATACAGATAATTCTCTATGTATTTACTAATTTGTCATACATACCAGTTTTCAAACAAGGTTAATATTTTAAATACTTCATTCAAAATGCTATCTGTGTGATTTTCTCCTTTAGAAATATCCAGAATGTCATGCACTTTTCCTTCACATTTTGAAAAGGAATCCTTTCTTGCCTGCAGAGAAAGAGGCACTGATATTGAAATTTCCACAAAGAGTTTGTCCCTTGAGTGTTCTTACAGGCATTTGTGTTGAAGAGATGTTAGCACAAGCAGCATTTTACATGAAATATATTCCCATTGCTCAGAGTTCTGCTGCTTGATGCTTGCAATGATGCAGCTCCCTACGTTTCCCAGCCCTCCAAGGAACCCTACAGCAGAAACAAGGAAGCCAGGACTCAATATTTGGATTTAAAACAAAACAAAACAAAATAAGCAGATGAAATAACACTTCAAGGTTTTTGCTTTATATGCAACACAGGAGGGAGGAAATAGATTAGGTTTGGGACCATTTTAAATCAACTTCTTTAGTCCTGTGTGGCTAGACCAGTCTTTGCTCGTGGTGAGGACCCAGGCAGGTGGGTGCTGACCCCCACCACTCTATTATCCATGATGCAAACCCACTCACCCCATCACCGGGGGGTAAGCCATCTCCCCAAAGCGGGCAGAGGGCCTTTTTCATTGCATTCTGACTAGTGAGGAGCTCCTCTTGCAGGGATGGGGATTGTCCCCTGACCTGAGGCTGGGATGGGCTTCACTCACGCTGGCAGAGTACTTCCAAGGTGAACCACCGGTATTATGTAAATGCTGATTTTTATTGCTGCAGGTATGGGTAGAAATTAACCACCCCAGCTGGCAAGGGAACTGAAGTGAAGCCTCCTTCCCCATCTCTGATCTTAGATCAAAAGCTTCATCCCTGCCTGCCGCACCCTGCTCCTGCCAGAGGCAACCAGATGGCATGGCCACCCCATATGTCCTGGCTCTTGAGGGACAGCCCAGCAAACACCTGCTATGGGTTTCGGTGCTGCGGAAGGACAGAGAGGAGGAGCAGGAGGACATTCTGGAGAGGAGTTTGGAAAAGGAGGGAATGACAGAAAACGCCACACCAGGATGTGCTTTGCGCAGATGTTAAAACACAGAAGCATCTCTACTAATTGCAGCAAGTTTGGCAGAAATGAAGCCTAATAGGCCTCCTTCATATGATTGTATGACTAAACACCAGATGCCCTAAAGGCACAAACTGACAAGGCTGTGTAAATCTTCAGTAAAGTGTCTGTGATCCTTCTGACAGAGGATGTTGAAGGGCAGCCCCCAGAGCAGCCATCCTCCTGCGGGGCAAAAGCTGAAGGTGTAGAGGTGGAGGTATTGAAGCTGCATGTTAAAAAACCCAGTACCAAAACCAAATGTTATGACAAAGATGCCCTTGAGAGTGCATTTTCATAAAAAAGGCATTTTTCTGGAAAAGTTGCAAAACTCAAAATACTTTCTTCCTTTTTTGCTCCCCTAGCACAGTACTCCTGTCCGCTGTCATGAAGAGAATCGGATACTTTATGAATGGTCCTGGTACCTCATGGGAGGAGAGAGTTATTTTGGATTTATCCAAGAGTGTTGTAAACCACATGGCCCTTCTCTCTTCATCCTTATCTTTGAAATGTCTCAAGAGACATCTTATTTTTATGACTGCTCAAGGACTGTAAGCCTGCTTTTGGGAATGCATATGATCCCTGTCACATCAAATGACCGCATTGTAATGTCAGCACTGTCTGTGGAACGTAAAGTAGTTGCTAAGTCCCAGCTCTCCATCTGCAGTTCCCCAAAACCCAGGATTTTGAATCTGAAACTCCCTTTTCAGCATTTTCAATAATTTGAAACTCTTTATTTAAAGGGTTAATGCATGATATATTTGCCTCCATGTGCTCTGTGGTCAGAAAAACATATAGAGATTGCTCTTGAGAAATTTTTATCTGCATTTGTGGTTAATGTGCATAATTGGATTCAGGAACATTGTGGTACCATGCCAATGATTATTCTTGTTCCATAGTACAGTAAAACTTTACAATTTTAAATCACTGGCACAATGCCCTTTTAGGTTATGCCAGAAATACCAGGTATCAGTTTCAATAACGTTGCAGCATTTCATTTTGATGTTTAAATTTATTGCTACCATGAGAACAGTAATCTGCAATATACCTGCAGGTCAAAATTAAGAAATTAACACTGTAGAAATAAAACTTTTAGGGCTTTTCTCCCTGCTTTAAAATAGCACAAACTAGACATTTGAGTTTTTTAAAGACAGTATTTTTCTAATGGATAAATTCCATGGAAAGATGTGTGACTAATATTATTATCAGGACAAAGCTGGGGAAAATGAGAACAGTTAAAATAAGAAATCAAGCAAGTGTGTACTGGTGATACTTTAACATGAATTACTGGACATGTGAGTGAAATTTTGAGGGCTTGTGATAACAATTCTGTCTTTTGGAAGACAAAATCAGAGGGTGTTTCTGTGAAGCTGATGTATGATTCAGCCTCATTGACACCTTAGTGGACTTAAATACGACAGAGCACATCACTAAGCATCCAAGGAGGTAATAAATACTTTTAGTAAAGGCATATTCCTCTTTGGTGATGGTCACTGTCAGGCTTTTAAGTTTGCTCTGGCTCTTCTCGATAAAGAAATAGCTCACAAAAATGTTGCTGCAATGTCAAATGATAACTAGCTGATCTTATTTTCCAAACTACCTCACCTGTTTCTCACTGTCAGTTTGGTTACTCATTTTAGACACCATTTATTTCTGTTTCACACAGACCTACGTCATACTGCCATATGTCAGTGACAACCTTGATGTAGGGAATGACTACTCTTGTACCTGTGACTCTAAATGTTAGAGGTTAATTACATGTGTCTCTAATGCTTACTTTTCTCATGTTGTTATCCTCAGTTTTGGTCCCAAATTGAAAGAGACATAATATAGTAAAAGACTGCAGCCTGGGAGGGATGACTTCACAGGAATACTTATTTTCTGGAATATGAAAACAGTTGGGTAATGTAGGAGAAGCAGTAGGTTGGATGACTGGGGTTTGTCTATTAATGACTAAGTGTGTATCACACCAAAGGTCATTAATTTCATGTACCCCACAAATATGCATGTCTCAGTCTGCCTGCAACATTTCTTGTTTTGTCTCCATCATCTGGACTTATGACTGTGGTGGGGAGGCCTCGGTTCTATGATTTCATTCCTGCTGATGTAGTTATTGCACAGCTAATAGTCATGATTCCCCAGAGGCTGAAGGAATTGCAGTAGATGGGAGAAATTGCTTCTACAACCAGCTCTGTAACCTAACTATTCTGCCTTTCTCACCAACAGGCAACAGAGTTTGGATGAGCACATCTTTTTGGTGAATGAACAGGAGGATGTTTCCTCTGGGTTCATGCAGAAGCTTATAAATTTGAGGTAAGACCACAAAAGGTGAGTTTGCTGACTGAAATAGTAATTTCAAAAGTGAATTCCACAGACACCAAGTACCACCAGCCAAATCATAGCTTGGAAATGACTTACAAACTCAGTGTCCATATCTGAGAAACCTGAGTGAGGACTTTCTTTAAAAGCAAGTGTTAGCAGGTTAGCTTTCCTTCTAACTGGCAAACCTATTTGAATCTATTTGTAGGGTAAGGAAAAAAACGTAGCATTAATGTCATCTTGTGACATAAGAACCCTCTGGTAAGAGGGTGATGTTTAAGCAGGTCATCACAGCACGTCTTCATGTTACTGTGAGATAACGGATGTCATGTGCATAGCAAACAGACGTGCTATTGCCTTTGATCAGTTACAGACATAGACGCAGTAAGGCAAGTGCCCATTTGCTTCACGCAAAGGCAATGACACATTGCAGATCACACTTACTGTATCACCATATACCCGATCACGTCATAACCCAACCCCTAAAGCTGGAGCAAAACCAACCATGATTAAAAAACTTGAATGAGGGAGTCCTCTTATAAAATTGTCCCTGCTACAGTCAGAAAGAAGGAAGACTTTTGTTACACAAATCTAAAGAGGTATCTTCTCTTTCCTTCCTTGGAAGCACGGTTCCTTTGCTACCAGCTGACTCAGCTGAACACCAGCTAACTGCAATACTTTGCTTTCCAGTGAGGGGTGATTCTCAACAGCATACAGATCTCTACCCTAGAAAACTGTTGGTTTTTTGTTTTTTCATCTTCTTAAACTGGTATTTCAGACCCTTTCTGACAGATAAGTAAAATTTCTTAGAGTTGTATCTCTGAGTATGGCCTGAGCATGACCCTGAATACCAATGAGTTAAAGGAGTGCTGAGTAAGAAGAAACACTTTTCTCTCATTTCCCTTCTCTGCCTAGATATTTCTATACCTTCTCAATACAAGCTTAAAGATGCACCTTATTGACTTAAGTCTGGGAAGAGAATTTATCCTGGAGTTAAGTACTTCCCCTCAAGTAACCGTATGGACAAATGGGATCTGAGTGGACAATCCAGGATTTAAAAATAAGTAATACTCCTTACTAAAATATCCATACAGCATTGATAACTGAATAAAAACATACTTTAATCGAAGTGTGAATTCCTTTCCTCAGTTGTTAGGAAAAGGTTTGCTTTCCATTTGAATCTTATGCTTTTTTATTATTATTAAAAATATCTTTATTGAAAGTATTTATATAAGGCTCAGGAGACTTGGCAATCACTTTTATTGCATTGATCAGTTCCACTTGCATACAAATTGTTCTGTTTGAATTGACTGCTGCAACACATCTTTTTCATATAAACTGTTCCATTGATTCTGACATAAATAACATCCAGAGTGCTTCAAATCATAAAACCACCAGTTTTGGTGGTTCTTACCAGAATCTACTATGTACCAGACAACAACAACAACAAGCAAACAAACAAAATGCAACTGTAAGAATCTGTGAAACCATTAGCTTTTAGAAATTTTTCTCCTCCTGGCTTTGGCAGCACCCATTTGTCTGTCTATTATACCCTTAATGTGCACATTTTGCACAACTTTTTGCATTCATGAAAAAAATGAAGAAAATAATTATCTAATCCAATCTAATAATCTAACGAATCTAATGTGGATAATCAGAGAAAAAGGAAGAAGAAAATGAGGAAAAAGTGCATTCAGCTGTTCTAGTTTTGTTTTGGACTTTTATTCTGGGGGGAGGGGTTGTTGCCTTATTGGTATGACTGCCTTTCTGCTCAAGTAGAGTGAAAGCTGCATGCTCCCAGAACACACTTGTACTGCAAACATATCTGCTGCTTTTAGGAGAGCTTGGCTAAACTGCAGTTTATGTTGAAACCAGATGTCTTAGTCATGGTGCTGTTCTTGAATGCAGTGGTGAGGTTTGCTCTTCCAGAGAACATTTCAGGTACCCACACCTCCCCAGTCTGCACTCTGGTTCCTTAATTTCTGAGTTATCAGCAATGGATTTAAGATAGGTATCTATTTTTGTCTTTCCAGTCAGACATCCCATACATGTATGACAAGCCCCACATTTATATGCTAACCACTGACTGGGGTTACTTTTAGTTCTCCAAGAACCTGCAGTTAGGCAACACACCTTAATTTCCTTGGCTGCCAGTCAGAGCTCACTAACAGGATCCTAGAAGCAAGGTTCAGCTGAGATTTGCTGAAACAAGGCTGATTTGACACAATGGGTTCCAGTTTGTAATAGAAGTTACTGAAACTGAGGTATAAAGATGAAAGTGCCTTCCAAGGGAGCATCCATCCAGTTCATCTGTGTTGGAAGAGATACAGCTGTCATGTGTCTGGGTTTTGTTGATCTTGACACATTTTCTGACTGGAAATATCCCTCCTTCTGGACTGCTGAAGATCTAGAAATTCAAGCCAAACAGACACGTATTTTTCAGATCCTGTCTGGACAGAGTTTCTGGGTAGAGAAAGAAGACACAGATGGGAAATCTGAATCCCGAGCAGATGTTCTGCCCAAGTATAGTGCCCAACACACTGAAGGCAGGTAAAGGTCTCTGAACATGCCGTACGCTGCATGGGCAGATGCATTGTTGCCCAGGACATTTCTAGCAGACTTATGGAAGCGCTAGGAAGAAACGTCATTGAGGTTGTAGACACTAAATAGGGAGAGATAAAGAAAAGCATTCACTGTGCAGCTCTCCAGCTAAATTATGTCTTTGTTCATGTATTGGCCTTGGTTTCCTAGTTAGATTTTACACTAAAACCTGGGGCACATCGATCATATGTCCTTGCCCTACAGCTATGGTGGTCTCTTCTTTGTTGATCAGCAGCAGCTAAGGAGCACAGCTTTGATGTGCTCAAGACTGTTAAATGCCTGCATTTCTTGCACAAATTGGAAGAAAGCCTGATGCCACATTGTTTCATTTCACATAAAAAGACACAGTAGGTTTTGGGTTGGATTTTTGGGTGGTTTCTTTTTTTGTTTGCTTGTTTGTTTTGGTTTTTTTTTTTGTTTTTTTTTTTTTGTTTTTTTACACTTAAGAAAAGCTATTTAAATCTACAGGTGGTTGCCCATGTTTCCTTAGACTGCAAAGCAATGGATGAAGGGATGGCATTTGTTTCTTCCCAGGTGTTTTGGTTGGTTTTATTTTTTTAAGGAAAGAAAAGGAGAAAAATACCCAAATATTCTCACCCATCTTTCAGCAGTCCATTAGCAAACAAGTCCTCTGCAGGAGGTAAAAACAGAGCATTTACCATGCTCTAAGGTGGACAGTGGGACAGAAGCAATACTGATTGGCTTGTAGTAGCAGCAGTATCTCATGTCATGTTGGATCTATTCCTTCAACCACAGCCAGCTTGAGGCTTCCTTTTCCTTCCTTCCCTCTGTTGACTGAATTTTCCCTTTGCATACAATGCAGCGTCAAGGAGTGGGTGAGATTCCACATCTGACAGTGCTGGGTTTACCTGGTTGTCTCTCAAAGATAACCAAGAAAACCTCCCCATGTGAGCCTGACATTCTTTGCAGAACTTGTCTCATTAAAAATGTGTTATTATCTGCTTGTTTTCTCACGCTTTGAGCAGACTCGGGAGAAGCCAGAGAGCAGCGAGGTTGCCCTCTCCAAGCGGCTCTGGACAGCTTGCCTTTGTTTCCTCAGCTAGCGCATTATAATAACAGTTTAGATGCTCCTATCCAGATTGTGGAAAATTTCTGTGAAAAATGGAAAAATATGATCAGCTTCAGTTATGGACTACAGTGACAGGATGGGGAAAATGAAGCTGTTTTTCTATTTGCATTGTGCTCCATGGAGACAGCGAAGCTTTACTAGGGTTTAGTTGAATAATGAGCCACTACACAGAGGACCCTGCATATCACTTTACAAACAGTTCCTCACAGAGTTCGTATTAATTATCCCGTTCCTTCTGATTAGATTCAGCTGATTTCTCACTCACTCTCACATGACTTTGTGCAAGGCTCTATGATGCCTTGTGAGAACAGCAATGACACATCCTGATATAGTCATTAGAGAGCCTGAGAACTCACACTTCCTGTTGTGGTTCTTTGCTTGCAAACAGATACTGCTATGATTGAATGGAGGTCTTTGTTCATGTAAAAATTGCTGCAAATCTGTAGTGAAGATTGTCAGGGGAAAATGGCCAGAGTGTCAAATCTACTTTTCAAAGATGTGCATCTTACAGTGCTGGCGTATGGCTATGAAGTTTTATTCTCATTACAGATCTGGTAATGCAAACATTAGCAGCTGTAAACTCAGTTTTTTAGTTTTCACTCTCTGCCCTGTATCATGCTGCAGCTGGGCAGGTGACAGATTCCATGTGCCTGAATGGCTGTAATCCTGCAGCAAGAAGGAAGGAGAGAAGAGGACTTTCCTGTGAACTCAGAGATGATAACAAAGGAGCCCATTTTTTTTTTTCAGGCCACAGGATATAAAAAGAGCTTGAATAAGAAGAAAACAACAAAAGAAAAGTTCAAATGCAGTGTTGGATTGGTACCTTCTTTACCTTTTTGTCCAGTGGCTCCAGGGTCTGTGGGACTTAGGTCTATCATTTTCTTCCTCAGTGGTTATGAAATGGCCAGACCTAAAGAAGAAGGAAAAGAAGAGAAGGGGAAAGGAAGGGGAAGGGAAGGGGAGGGAAGGGGAAAAGGATCTTTGCTCCTTATGTCAGTGCATGTTGTTGACCCATGTTCCTGGGGTGTATGGAATACCATTGCTGCCCAGAGACCACTCACTGCTTGGAGCTCACTGCAGAGGTGCTGCCAGTCCTGCTGTCTCTGAATGGGTGATAATCTAATAGCTTAAGTTTGATGCCCTGCCCATGTGGGTCTAAGTTGTTATCTCCACTAAGGAGGGTGCTGGCATGTCTGACTTGAATTAATGCAATGCACTAATGAATCACACTGCACTGCAAAGTCAAGACACTTCCAAGGTTTACGTTTCCTATAACAATGACTGTTTCACTGGTTACCTCTTCTGAACCTTTCCCGGTGGACTCCCAACTCGTTGCTATTGCAGAAGAACAGAAGAGTAGAGCTTGGCTGTGAGCACAAGGAGGAGGACTGTACCCTGCCAGGGCTCTTCAACTCCCCTGCTCTCTGAGGGAGTGCTGGGGTTTCATTTAGAGATCTTCCAGGCTTGCAGATGAGTACCACACATTATTGTCTGTGGTTCAAATTTTCTGAAACCAACTCTGGTTTCAAATAGCTTAGCCTGACATAGCTGAGATAAAAATAAAGAAATGATAACATTATACTTTGGCAGCTTTTAATAACAATTCTTTGATGCCAGCAAACAAATATTGTTTTCATCCTCTGCCTGAGCGTCAACATTTGTCTCTGAAACACTTTAGCTATAGCATAAGAAATAGAATTTCTGTATTAACCAAGACCAACAAGTGCAGTTGTTGTGAACCTTTGCTTCACAACACTTCCTAAAACACAAACAGTTGTGGCACTTACATACTTCATTTATAATCTCATCACTGTGTATATGGATTTAATTTCAAACTGTATGATATATCATTATGACTCTTATAGTGTAGAAATAGCGTATAAAAATCAGATTGAGTCCTTTATTTATAGTTGTCGAGAACCAGATGACAGAAAACATCTTCTGCTTGAAGGAATGATTACTGCTAGTGTTTCCTGGGAACCCCTTTCACCAAACAGTGGGAATGTTTCTTGTTCTTATTTTCACATCTGCAATGTTAGAGGCAAGAAAATGTCAGTAGCTCCGTTATTATGAATCCCTGCTTTCAAAGATTAATAATCTCACAGATACTCACACACAGGCAAAAGCATTTGAAACTCAAATTTGGCATAAAAATTTGTAACCAATGAGCAAAGCTTACTTTTGCAAAATGATCTCTGCAGTTTTGTATCTGAGAGCACTCTCAAGGTGCCTGCAATTTTTAAATTTTTTTGAGTCAGTTGTTTGGAAATGACACAATCTCACTTTGCTATCTGTCAAGATCTCATTTCTATGTCTGAATCTCTCAATAGAGAAAAGTGGTGGTTTACTTTTTGTGTGTTCTTGCTTTTCTAATAGCGTTTTCTCTAGATGCCAAGGAAAGGGAGATGGTGAAGTCCATTTGGTACAGCAGAATCCCTCCCTCATTTCTAAATTTATCCATTAAATATTCCAGCCTCTCATTGTTTAAAGCCCCTTTATATGTAGCTGAGTAGTATGTGTAAGGAATACAATGCAGTAAAATGTCATTGCATAAAAAAACCAAAACCCATGTAACTCCCCCAAGCACTGGAATAAAGAAAGTCTAGTTTACTGTGGGTTTTGTTTTGAGTTTAATCAAGGGAAGGGAAAGGAAGGGAAGTTCATATTTTTATAAAAATATGAACTGTAACTGAAGTTTTTCTCATAGCTAGACATTTATACTCTTTTTCATTCTCTCTCTCTCTTGCCCTTTCTTTTCTCCCACATAGATTTTAATTAGTTCTTTCCCTGCCTGTTTTAATGAATTTGGCTGAAATTTGTATCCTTGACATCTATTCCCTTCTTCCTGTTAGAATTTTTTCTTTTAAATTGGCGAATAGGTTTGAAAAATATTGCCAGGTATTCATATTTGCACATAATTAAAAATACACACAGTGGAAATACACAAACCTCATTAGCTTAGAAAAGCCGGTTTTAAAAAGCCCTCTGGCTCTCAGCTTTCATGTGACATTATCTCAGTTGTCCAAGAATGCTAAATAATCTAAGTTCCTGCAATAGTACTCTGACTTTCTCATCAATCATTGCATGATGATCTCTGGGTACCTATGCAAAATGTAAATAAACCAAGGTGCCAAATGTAAGGAAACATGCCCAGTTTCATTTTATTATGCAACTGGCAAGTTGCTAAATTATGGAAGTGTTGGTGAAGTTGAATTTGAACAGATGTTTTTTTGTGGTGGCCTAAGATTTTGCCTCAAAATCCATAACTTGGTAGCATTCTGAACACCCACGCTGTTGCTGTTGATGATGAAGGAGTACAGTGGTTCAGCTTCTTCCAGGGACCTGACATTCCTCCTTTGCATTTCTGGACTGTTGGTTTAAATAATTCACTTGTTCTGTACCCATCCACTTACTTCCTCCCTTATTCATCTATCCAAAGTATGAACAAACTTCCTGAAGTTATCACTTCGTATTTCAGCTTTTAAAACATGGCATTTCAGGACTTTTGCACAAACTGTCTTGGCTGCTGCTCCTTCTGTTAAGCCATGGCATGACAGGTGCCCGGAATCCGAAATGCAAATGGAGGAAAGCAGCAGGCATTTGATACACCCGTCCATGCACGTAGTGCTGCAATAGTCATCAGTCAAGCTGAATGTTAAACATCGCAGGCTAGACAGCTTGAGTAGGAAGTGTATGCTTTCGTGAGGAGTACTCTTTATTCTCTCCTTAAACTGATACAACTGGACCAGGATGACTTAGAATGGTAAATGTCTCTAAGACCATAACTTGTATTTGGATACACCTTTGGACTTCACAATGTACTCAAGACTATCTGCAATAAGAAATGTGGGCCAGCCAAACTCAAAAGTCCCTCTCTCCTTAAGTACTGGCCACACCACACAATAAAGCTACAAGCCTGCAATGAGAAGCTGAATGTGTGGAGAGAAATATCAACCTAAATAATACTTACCTGGCATAGACCTGCATGTCATTCTAGGTCAGTTCTTTAATAATATGGAGAAAATAGAAAATCACATCACAGGTGATCTTCAGATAACCTCAGTGAGAAAAGTCTAAGACGGAAAATCTGATTGAATAAAGTTCCTGAGTGCTTTGGCTTCAATTAGAGTACTCACATGTTTAAACAAGCTGGAGTCTCCTGCTAAGTGATGACCTCAGAAAGAAAAGAGAGCACAGGACATTCGAGTGCTGAGAAAGGTTCAAAACCTATAGTAGATCCCCTGTATGGCCTTCTGCCTTCCCAGAGGGTGCTTTAGGGACTAATCTGCTGTTAACTGAAATTATTCATAGGACTCATACTTTTAGTAGTGAAGATTTCCTATTATTATCAGGTTGGGGGGAATTTGCTGCGTAAAAATAGATTCTGCTACAAGACTGACAGGATACCTTTAGTATAATCATGATCAATAACTCCAGACCTGGAGAACTTAAATAAAGTGGAAAAGTCTAGGCAGTTGTTTAGTGGCTGATAAGTACGTTGCATGTATGTCAATGACAGATAACAGTGCTCATCTTCTCCAGCAGTTTTGTAGCATAATGTGTCATCTGTTCTTGTCTGTAGAAATCACCCCAAAAACTGCATGAGATATTTTGCTTGTACATTTTTTTCTGCTTGAATTATGCTGGTATAAAACCGGTGGACTAGAGAGGAGCATCAGGACGTCTGTCATCAATGTCCATACCAATATGGCAAGCATTAAAAAGCTCCAGTTCCTCAGTAGTGTAGGGAATGAGCGCTGCAGTGGATTGTATTTCTGGTACTATTATTACAGAGACTTGTAAGAAGCATACATGCTGTGGATAAAATGGGTATGGAATCACAGAGGCTAATGATAGAAAAAGGCCACTTATGTCAACTGCTACATTTCCCTGGTGATATAGGATTGTTCCCAATGAGATATGGTGTATTTTTAGTGCTTTGTCCAGTCTGGTTTTATATGTAAATAATAAAGATTGTCAGTCATAAAGGAGACTGAAATAGTTTTGTTCTAATTCTCTCCTCCTCTTCCCTCCCTTCTCCCCTCCTTAATTTCTTATTCAGGCTAAATGAGAGCAGGAAAGACATCCATACATTTTTTTTCTTTTTTTTTTTTTCTGTTCTCTCCTCTTCTTTCTACTTTTGACCCTCTTCATAGACAGGATTTCTCTGACCTGATTTTAAAAAAAGATGTATTTGGACTATTCAGTTTTATATGCTTCTCTATAACAGGTCTGATTTAGGAGGCTCTTCAAAATGTGGATGCTCAGTTTAACAGGAAACAACCTATTTGCAAGCCAACCTGGAGAATTAGTAATAAACAAAGCAGTGATTTCTGCTCAGATAGGAACTGAACCGAAGAATTTGCATATGCTTTCATGTTACTGTGTTGCACATTATCTTATGAGTTTCTGAGGGTATATTCACTGTCCACCTGATGTTTTGCATGGCCTTCCAGAATAGTGAGCTACAATGTGGTTTAGCTTGAAATCAAGTATAACACACAAGAAAAAACAATTTAAAAACAAAACAAAGTTGTCTTTTTGGTATAGAAAGAGAACTGCATAAGTGCTGCAGAATTTTCATACAAATACCCTTTCATGTTTGGGAGAACTATTTATCTTTTTTGACTTTGCACCCTTAGAGAGTTGCATTTTGAGTGGACGTTAACTGCTATGATAGCTTTCAGAAAATGAAAGTTTTGTCATGGAACTCATCTGTGTTAGGAAACAAACTTGTCCTCAGTGGTTTGACACTGCACGTGCCATCAAGTCAAGTGGAGAGGCTGAGGAATTACAGCTGAGGTACTATTATCTCGATGAGTGAATGGCCCTCAGCATGCTGTATCTTTGATCCATATGCAGTCACATCTCTGCTTTGAATCTGGTGAGTATAATACCTTCTAGTCAGTGAAACAATGGACAAATTAATGCCCTCTATGTTCCTGATGGGAGAAACCCATCTAAATGGTAGCCTGAATAAGAACATAGAGAAGAAAAAGACCTAGAATGAATTAATACCAACCAAGCGTGCATGTCCTGTCTGCAGCAACAGAAATAGAGAGGGAGATGGAAAATGAGGACACACCAAAAAATTACTTGTCATCTGCTGTTAAGATAAAGCTGGGGAGACAGAGAGAGAGTGAGATATCAAGGGAAAAAAGAACTTGTGGTATGGACTGTGTTGGCTGAAAAGAGTCTTGAAATAGAAACTGCATCCTATTGTCCATCCATTGAGTTCGGGGAAATAGGGGTCCTGACATCTTCTTTCAATAATCAGCTTTGCACAAAGCACCCAGCTCCAGCACAACCTTCATTTTCCAATAGAAACAACCCTCAAGGTATTGGCTAGCTGCTGTGGTTGTTTTGAGAGAAAAAAAAAAAAAAAAAAAAAAAGCTGCTTTTTCTCAGAACTAAAAAAAGGCAAAGTAGAAGGTAGTTACCTAATCCCCATTATCCCTCAGTGGCAGACTGCTGTGACCCACAACTTTGGGAAGCTCTCCCAGAAGCTGCTGCGAGTGAAATGGTCCTCAGCTCTTACTTCAACTTATTCACGATTTACACCAAGGAGAGAAGAAACAGCATCCATGAGGATGAAGAGAACCTGTGCAAAGAATAAAAATACTCAATGACATAGAGCAAAATTGTACTGGAAATTGAGGACTACTGGAGACAAGCTGCCATCATCTTCCTTTGGAACTTTGGAGTTGCTAGAGAGAAATGAGACTGTCTAACTCAGTAATTTATAGGCCAAAAGACTTCAGGCATATAGAGTAATGAATAGATAATGACCCATTTCTTTCCGAGAACTGCTAGTACTTGTTTCCTTCCTCTCGTGGTGTCAGCAACATCCCACTTCACCAGGCCACAGCTCAGAAACATTCCCACAGTTGTTAGTGGACTTATCCTAATGATATTTCAGCATGATATAGAAATACTTCCGTCTGTCTAAGGAAATGAAGCGCAGAGGCTAAGAGCAGGATTAATCTTGCATAACTTTATATGTCTCATTGAGACTCTAGTGTCAGCGGAGCCACAGAGATGCTTTTTGGCCACACCTTCTCCAACTTTTTCAGGCATGTAAATAAGCTGAGACATGCCACAGTGTTTGTCTCCCCATCAATGGTAAAGGGAATACAAATAATTTTGTCATACGTAGATGCTTGCACTGTAGAGGGCTGAATTCACATAATTCTCTCGTGAGAAGAGAGGCTGAAGCCAGAGCTGGGATCCTGGTCTCCCAGAAACCAGAACAGTAGCTCTGAATTTATAACTGTATGTAGTTCTTCATGTTAGTGACATTGATTTCTGTAGCTACAGTGTAATAGTCAGTTTATTCATTTATTTCTAATAGAATGCTCACTGATAACCAGGTTCAGGCAAGCAGGAAAATCACATCTGTGTCTTAGCAACAGAAAACTGTGCTAAAATGCTCACCAGTAACCTCATACTGTTGTCCTTCCATTCACAGGAGAAGTGAATGTTTTTAAAATCAGTTCAGATTTGTGAAATGGCAATTTTTTTAAAAAATCTAATGGTTGCTGACCCAACTTCTTGGATAGCTTGACAGCTTGATTTTTATTTTTCATCATCTTCTATCTTGTCATGCTACCTTAACAGCTTTCCTCCTTGACTTGCTGTTGCATGGCTGCCTTTCTGAGTGTGGTCTTTACCAATATCTTTCCCAAGAAATGCGTCTTTTGCTGCTTTCCTCCCACTGTGATTATAGGATGCATTTTACAAACTGAGTGCTAAGGTCTTTATATGCTCCGTCTATAACAAAGTCATCCATTTTCCCTCAACTCTTTTTTTTTTCCTTTTTAATTTTTAACAACTCACTTCATAGCCCTCATGTCCCATTTTGTCTTCTATCACACGAAGACCAACATTTTGATTTCTTCAGCGTATTTGTGTTTCCATGGTGAAGAGAATATTATAGTCTTTTCTTATGGCTTACCAGCCTCAAATGGTATAAACCACAGATTGACTTTTTAATCTTTTTGCACATTTTTCTGTCTTGAATCCTTTCTGTTAAATTTAAATACATTTTAATCCCAGGTGATTAGTAGATATCTACATTTCAAGGCCAAATAAACTAGTAGTCTGACTTCAAGAAAATTTCACCCAGCTACCCTTAACCTGGGTTCAACATCTTGTATTTGCCTAAAGCATGTCTTCCAGAAAGTCACCTGGGCTTGAGATAAAGGATTCACCTTTTCATGTGGTAGTTTGTGCAAATGATTAATCATTATCTAAAACATTGTGCCTTATTTCTCATTTCAATTTTTCCACATTTAACTCCTAGATATTGATTCATGTTTGGCTTCTGCTCGATTTAAGTACATAAGGTACTTATAATAAAACAGTATTCAATCTTCTCTTTGACAGGCTAAACATATGGAGCTCTTCAAGTCTCTCGCTCTATGCTCTTCCTGAACCAAATCAGGGAAGCAAATTATGTTGCACTCAGTGTGTTACAGGGAAAACAGTGCGAGTGTGTTTTGCACAGAAACGTTGTGTTTCATCAGGGCTTGGGTGAGAAGGAAAAAGAGAAGGAGAGAGGAGACTAGCCAGGGCAGAAGACAGACAGACCCTTAGGCCAGCTGCAAAGAAAATCATCTGGGGATGAAACCAGGACTGTATGCGTGCCAGAGCTCTGTAGGTACTCACCTGCAGTTCTGGAAAAGTGGCACAAGGCAGTGGCTGCCGACAGTATAACTAGCCTTTAGCTCTCTGCATCAGCTGGGGTTTAGACCCTAATGGGTCCAGAAACTCACCTGGCAAGGACAGGATCCAGATTTCTCTGTAAACTTGGCCAAGTAATCAGACGAAAACATTTACTTTTCACTGTAATGTGCTCTAGCTAGAGTAAAGGGACTGTGTTATGGAGAAAAATGAAGTAGTTTTTATTTTATTCTCTTGAAAAGACTATTTTGTCAGTTATGAATCAAAAAGCATAAAACCTATCTGGAAGTGTATTATGCTTCTACCTGTACTCTCATACCAAACTGAAAACATTACCACATTCCTATATATGTAGGTATTTTTCATCTGCTTGGCTATTTTACTGCAGTTTTTTTTTTAATATATGTTTAGGTTTAGCATTGTGCTTAAACATGCAAAATTACTAGATTACTAGATTTTTAAAAATTTTACAGAAAAAACAAGATTAAGGACAAAATTCATGTACAGCGTATATGCAATTCCCAAAGATATTTATAAAAGATTGCTCCAAGGAAAGTATATTAGGGAGAACAGGCCGAAGCTACAGGTTTAAGATTACAATATTAAACTTTTAAATATCACATTGCTTCCTCTGAAATAGCTGATGTGTGGTTAGCTCTGTGTCCTTGTAGACTTTTAAAGCAAAACCAAAAATGAGTTTGGTGAGCCTAGAAAAATACCTTGAAGCATATGAGATTTTTCCAAGCTGGGCCAACATGTTTTTTCTGGGTTGTATAGCAAGTCAGCTGCACCACATGAAATGTATAAATGCATGGAAAATTTTAAATATTGCCAAGACTGTTTGATGTGATAATCTATCCCTCTCGACTGTTGTGAACACATCCTATGTCTTGCATTTTCTTAAAGTGGAGTTTGATATATTTATCATAAGACCAGTGATTTGGAGCTTGAGAGGTAAGGAGCTCTTTACTCCCATCCATAGGTAAAAAGGGAAAGAACAAGAGTAGGATTGCTTTTTTATCTAACAAAGTGCTTCAGAGAGGAGAAATCTCTTGCTATTACACAGTAGTAAACAGGGGAGGATGTGCAGCTCCCACTTGAGTAGAGCTGCTACCCAGGGTTTCTCTTGCCACATAACACAACATATACTGAAAGATGCTCACCTACAGCAGGTGAAGCAAGATTATGTTTTTCCACCTCCAAGAACACTGACTTGCATTCTTCTTCCTCCTCCTTATTGTGCCCCATCCCCACTTTTGCCTGCATGGTCCTGACACTTCCTTAGTGCTCTTTGGCTACTGCCATTAATTAACTCAGCTCCTTTGGTCGGGAAAAAATTATGCTTTTCTTTCTTTTTGATAGGTTACTTTTCTGCCCGGCCAGGAAATTGCACGGTGAGTCCAATGAGCCCCAGAGTTGACATATGCTTTGTTATGGGGCTGGGCTCCTGGCTTCCTTCCCTAGGCAGCAGTCATCCCTCACTGCCCCCTAACAAAAATGCACAAAAATTCACTGCCCAAAAATTCACAGAGTAACAAGGCAATGCTTGCTGGGTCTGCAGTCTGCCATGGGATCTGGCAATAATTGCTTGAGAATTTTAGAAAAGCACTGTTACTTTCTCCTGAGGAAGCTCCTCCGCCACAGGCTCTCCATGTTGGGTATCACATAAAATGCATGACAGCAGGCTTGGCCTTGGGGACCTAGAAGACAGCACAGTACCTAAGGTGTCAAAGGACCTGGCTACCAAATGAGGAAAAAATCCCAGACACATCTCAGGTTGCAAGTCTTTCAGACAGGAGCTCCAAGGAGAAAAGTGTCCTTTGCTCCCCTTGCTGGTGAATGAAGGAAAAGCCCAAATCATTTGAGCACAAATGGCTGTGCGAAACTTCACAGAGAAAAAGAGGAGCAAACTTCAGGCCAACTTTCCCAATTGGGAAATCATCACAGCTAGAAGTAAGATCCCTTCAATGGGGTCCAAAAACCTTCTGGGATGGAAGAGTTTTTTTCTTAGCCACAGGGAGCCATTGCAAGCTTCCTACTTGCTCTGAGCACCAGAACTGACCATTGGGAAGATGGCCATGAGTGGTAAAGGGCCTGATAAACATTGGCATGTGGAAAATGGGAAAATGCACATGGATGGTGCATAGAAGCTACATTCACCAGTTGGGTACCCACACATGGAATGTGTGAAATTAAGTTGACAGGCTAAAGGTGCTCCGGGGAAATTAGGAAGGACTCTTGTGTCTTACATGGTCAGGTGCAGCCTTCAATGCAGAGTTGTGTGCTCCTAGGCATGCAGGACCTTATAGATGCTCTTCACATTTCTAAACTTAATTTGCATTACCGTGTTCTGAGTTCCACAAGAGTTTAATAGATTCTTTATTGCTGGGGATTTTTGTTACCAGATTAGGCAGATGTCCGTTGAGTGTAGAGAGTTGTGTCTTCTCTAAATAATAGAAGACAATAGACCAATGATTCCTGAGGAATCACCCAGCCTTCATTGCTGCTTTTCTTTGCTGATTTCTTAACAGAGTAAAAGGGGAAGGAAAGTGATGGTAATATTAAATTTTGCCCAGTAAATACTTGATATAGTGCTTTACAAACCTTGCACAGCATTTCAGGACTTGAGAAATATGAGGGACTCTACTACTGCTATCTGAGGAAATTTAGGATTACTTCATTATTTCAGGCTCCTTTTAAGCAATACCTAATGTATTGGAATAAGACTGAATGCATGTATACTAAAGGTCAGAAATCAGACTTTTGGCACTGACTCAGGCAGTTCTCAGTACCAACTTATTCTTAGGATGAGAGTTTATGATTTCATAGTTTGGTCTTTTCATTGCCCCAGATGGCATGGTGTTCACTCTCTCTTTTAGTTCATTAAGAAACATGAAAAATTCCTCCTACTTAATTTTCGTTTCTCCCTTTTCTCTACCCTTACTAATGCGGCTCCTTAAAAAGTGCTGAAATCTAGAAAGCAGAAAAAGCATAATATCAAATTTTAAACTGTTCACACTGACTCCTTTAGAAATGTTTTGTGTATCCAAAGGCATGTATAATTTTCAGTCTTTTGACTAGTGTTCATTACCAATTATAAAGGCTGGCCCTGCTTTCTTTGGCCTGGACTTGAAAAGATGTGGTCTGGGTCTGGGTACAATAACTATGTTATTGGAACTAATCAAGACATCTCAAGTCCCAAGTATCTGTTATAGTTCAAGTCAATGGATGGCACAAGGGCTTTGTATTCTTTTACAAACATGATCACAGATAGTTGCCTTCCACATAAGGCAATTAGACAAGTTCTCCTCAAAATACCCGTTATTTGGTATCAAAAGACCAGCTGACAAATTCATACCCACCAACATGACTATTAAAGCAAAATGTGTAATGCTCCTTCGGATGTGACATATGCATAGTCACTAAATTCAACAGCTCAAACACCTTCTCCCAGTGCTAGCTCTGCTCGGTTCCAGTTGGCTCCTTCAGTACAGTTTTGCAATACGCCAGCTATTTAATTTACAGCACAGAGGTGTATGCCTGAACATATTTGCAGGCCAGGAGGGGATTTTGGCTGGAGAGATTTATTTTTTGGAACAGGGAGTTAGAAAAATCCTGTGTGGAGTTGGCAGTGGTGGCTTGGTATGGGTTAAGGTGCCAATTCATCCATACTCTGCTTTTGATGGGTGGCAGGTAAGTGCTTTGCTGAGCAGGTTTCTGGGTCACCTCTGAAGTCAGCCCTACTTGTAAAGAGACTGTGTATCTCCTGTGTGGATTTGGTGTATGTATGCAGCCTGGTACATGTATAAAACAAAGCATCTGATGGAAATGGAAGTGCCAGAATAAGAAAGGACTATGTTTTTCAGAAACAATTTTTCCAGCTGTCCTGGATATTCCTGTTTTGTAGGGTTTTTTTTTCCTTAGAAGGTATAGGATGTGAGAGGAGAGAAGAAAATGACTGATGCTAAGTTCAGCTTGTGGATGAAAAGCCTGGCCTAGGTTTCAGCTTTCATGGGAGGTTTGAGAAGTCTTTATCCCATTCTATTAAAAGTGACTGAATCTTGGAAATTTATCTCAATTTCACGTAAATTTGAATAACCCAGAAATTTAAATCAAGTTACAACAAAATTTTAAATAGATTTTGGATTCAGGAGTAGTTCTGTTTTATAGAGTCTCTTCTAGGCAGATTCCACATGCATTCAGGGAAGAGTTTAAGCTGTTCAACTGTCACATTAAAAGTATTTTTAAAGAGACTGTCCCCCTCTTGTTCCCTGGGTAATAGTTGCATTCCAATGGAGAGAAACCCCAGCTGAGGATATGTGGACCCACAAGTAGAGCACTAGTG
This sequence comes from Nycticryphes semicollaris, assembly GCA_013400055.1. NCBI lineage: Eukaryota > Metazoa > Chordata > Aves > Charadriiformes > Rostratulidae > Nycticryphes > Nycticryphes semicollaris. The sequence goes on from VXBJ01006365.1 coordinate 484,140, forward strand.
TTTGAGGGCATTCACATCCAGATTTTTGCCCTGGCAGAAATACAGAACCAAAATCTGGATTCGCATCTCAAGCAATCCAGAATTTTTGAGGTGCCAATACTTATGGTTTGGAATTGGGCTGAAGTTCAGTTTTACAGGAGCAATAAGTGAACTAAAGCGTTGAAATTAATTACTACCAAAATCAACTTACACTAAGCCATTATTAACTTCTTCAGTGAACAGAGACAAAAAAAGATGTAATTTAAACTGACACTACATTCCCCCTACTTTTCTCTATCACATTCCAATATTGTTCTCTTATAATTTCTCTCAACTTATAGATTTAAAAATAATGTTTGCTAAGCACAGTCATATGCTTTTCATCAATATTTTATTTTGAAACTTGGTGAAGATTTGTGTTGCACGATGAAAAACGTTTCTTTCTAAACATCATTTTCTAATGGACTTTTTTATGTCCCATAAAATGTACTAATTTTTACTTGTCCTCTGCTGTCAATGAAACAAACTATTATTTCTTTCTGCAGAACCAAACTCCAAACAAGAATGTCTGAAATATCAAGAGTAATGATGTACAAAGTCCCTTCTGGGCCCAGCTTCTATTGAAAAATAATTGGATAAATTGGTGATGCTTACATTTCATCTAGCCTGCCACTATGAGTAATTCCATGGTGTCTTCTTGGCCAATGCTCAGCCATTTAAGCACTTGGTGAAAATCTATTTGGATGGACTTGGTGTAGGAATATGTCAGATAGCAGCAGAGTAAGAATGAACGTTCTTTGGAGTGGAGTTGCATAAGTTGTCAGAGCATCTAATGCTGTGCAAAGGCATCCTGATTGTGACTGCAAGTTTCTGGCACAGTGCAAATAATAAACAATGAGGATGCTAACCATAAAAGTAAAGCTGGCCTATGGATACAAACCATAATGTGATCAGCAAGAGAATTTCATATGGTCGAATAGGCCCTTGTGCCCTTGTGTGGTGTAAATTATCATGGTACCATGTGATGTCAGTGGAGCTACGATTTACCCAAAGAACTGTGTCTTTGCCTTGCCAAGAATCACGATATGGGCTGTCACATCTCATCATGGATTAATGAACCAGACTGAACAGATGTCAGTTTGCCAATGCTCTTATTGGGATCACAATTTGCTACAAATTTTTAATAGGAAACAATTCATAGAAAAAGGATATTTTTTCCTTCCAAATCCTTCAAATAGTCATTCTAAAGCATGTATGTACTTTTTTTGGTCTTTGTGTTCATTCATTTTCCAGTGGCTTTTCCTTCTGTTCCTTTTTCCTGACTTGTTGATGGGTTTTGAAAAGGTTTTTCAGATGTTCTCAGACTTTTAGGTCGTCAAAGGATAAAGAGATTTAGGAGAGGACTGCAAGACAGATGCACCATAGAGGAAGCCAGGCTGAGAAGAGACCAAGGAGTAGAGCTAGTGCCAGATGGAGACTCAGAGGCTCTGGGGGAGTCCCTGGTGGGGTCTCTGCCCTAAGCCACTTTGCACAGCCAGCTCTTGTGTTGTTTTATTCTGAGTCTTGGGAGTGCAGAGTGCAACCTGGGAGGGAAAGACAGAATCATAAACAAGGACAGAGAAAAGGTGGAGATTTTTCTAAAGCCAGCACTTAAGCAGCAGTTCCCCAGGCCTCCCCACTGCATAATGAAGTAAGAGCATGAACTTTAGAAGGAGGAGACAGCCTCTTCCTCCCCCTGTTTGGGAGGTGAAAGTGAAGAACAATGTCTTAGGTGGAACCAGATCATTGCTTCCTCTTGTCTTCTTGAGCAGGCACTTACTTCCATGTGAATGTTTGATTTGAACAATTTTTTTTTGGCAACTTGAAGCTTGTTTATTTTTTAACAAACCTTTCTGTAACGAAGTACAACATGGTGACACGTACATCTGTCAGCCAGCAAACTCGCACGTGAAGGGCTGTGAGGTACAAAACTTTGCCTGTTCATGCCTAAGGTGTGCGTGCATTGGCTGACAGACACAGACTGTGGTATGTGCTGCTGCTTATTCAGGGCAGTCTGAAAAGGGGATATCTTGACTTCACCCTGGGTAACTGCTGAGAGGGAAGCAGGAGGATCGGAAAGGATAAATATCGTCTAGAGTGAAGCATTCTCAGACAGCCCCATGACTTCATATGAACTTGTCACAAGCCTAGTCATTATTTTGGACAGAAACACGGCTAAGGTGAAGTTGTGGTCTGAGCTCTAGACACTACTCCAACATAGATATACAAACTTTTTTTCTCTACCCAAATAAATGAATACATAAAACCAAAACACACACAAAAACTGTAAGACACAATGATTCAGACTGATTATTGCAGGAACTGGAAGGTCAGTTTATAGTGCTCCTCATCATGCACATGAATGCCAACAATCTTCCTGTTCTAATAATAAGGAACTTATTTCTAACATAGAAGAATCCCATATTTCATGTGACTTCAAGAGCAACTACTTTACTTCATTGGTGCTGTCTTTCAGTTATATGATGCTGACTTTTTGAAGCTTTGCCCTCTCTTCATAAAGCATCTCTTATTTCCTTTATTTAGCTATAAAACTGCTTCCTGGAAGAGGCTTTTACCCTGCAAGAGGTCTATAGACACCTTCCAGATACTAATCCGGGNGTCGCTCTCCTCTGGACACGCTCCAGCACTTCAATCTCCTTCCTGTAGTGAGGGGCCCAGAACTGAACACAGTACTCGAGGTGACTTCAAGAGCAACTACTTTACTTCATTGGTGCTGTCTTTCAGTTATATGATGCTGACTTTTTGAAGCTTTGCCCTCTCTTCATAAAGCATCTCTTATTTCCTTTATTTAGCTATAAAACTGCTTCCTGGAAGAGGCTTTTACCCTGCAAGAGGTCTATAGACACCTTCCAGATACTAATCCGGGAAGAAGCATAGGAGCAGCGTAGGTCTCCCTGAGATCTCAAGAGTAGATGGATTTCTGCAGGGGTATGAGAGATCAGGGATGGTCTTTTCATCAGGAGGGGACAAGACCTTTATCAAAACAGGACAGATGCCATAGGCCGAATCACTTGGTGCTGAGGAAGTGTTCTGCCAGAGGAGAAGACAGTCCTACAGTTAGAAGACTGTGTAGAAGGACATGTAAAAGTAGCAGTCAGGTGGCTGAAGTTGTTTATGCTTCACAAGACCTGTAAAGAAACAGGGTAGTGTCTCTTGGCATGGAATAAATAAAAAAGCTGAGAATATGATTTTGGGGTATTAAAAGAGCTTGCAACTATGACGTTGTAAAAACAAACCCCCTAAACTGTAACATGTTGAAGTTCAGTGCTGCTTTTTGTGAAACTAGAAAGAGATGATCTTACAAAAACAAGTGCTTGTTGAGGTTGCTGTTGTATGGAACTGGCGTGTGATGTTTTTCTAGCAGCCTCTCTTCACTGTCATCAGAGTGCAATTTCTCTAGAGTCGCTGTGGGATGCAACAGATTTCTTGGAAAAGAAGGCTGTGTTGACACCCACAGGCTAGTAATGTTTTCACAAGAAGGAACATGACTTTACATTTGACTCTCTTGAAAAGAGATTAGCAACACTGTGATTTATAAGAATTGCCAGGGTTTGAGGTTGTTTTTTTCCCCTCTCCCTGAATCTAAGCTTCAGCAGGTAGGTGTTAAATGAGTGAAGCATTTCTGGCAAGATTTATGAGCCCATACAGTAGAATGGGAGTGAAATCTGACAGTCTAAAGGAGGGGGAGTAACTGACAAATAGAGGGGGTGGAAAAGGCAGATTGGCTTGGATTCTTTCGTTCCTGTTCCTTTGCAGTCAAAACCCTTTCAGATTCTTCACTCTTGAGCTGAAAATTTCATTTGCACGGACACTTCTCTTACTCGTCCTTTTGTTCTAGCAGTAAACATTGGTTCACAGCATGTATGTGGAAAACAAACACGGCCAAGACTAAACCTCCTTGAAAGAATGTCTTTTCTAGAAATAGATGACAAACATTTTCTCTAAAAATGAGTTCTCTTCAATGATGAAGTTCTCCTAGAACAAAAAAGCCCCTTCTAGCTATCGAGTCTCACAGTTAAGTGAACAGTACTGAAAGTAAGTGTGTCCTCATACAGTAGGGTATTTCAGCCTAAATAGCAACCAAAGCCTTTGCTTTCCAGAAAGAAGTGTACCATTCTGTTCGGTTCTTTGGGTCAAATGTGTATTTGCGGCTGTGCTGGACAGCACATGGTTGCTCTTGTAGGACCATGGTAGTTAGTTCCACTACCTCCTGGCTGTTAGATAGGAAGCAACCTATAGTTTGTAAGATAACCAGGAGCTCAACATTTAATGAATAACAGATTAGAAAACCAAAATGAGAGAATAGTTCCATTAGCTCTATGATTCCTACTGAACAATACTATAGGAATACAAAATAGTTCAAATTAGGGATATAGTTCAGATGATAATAGCATCCCTCTTAGTGTAAAAAGGAATATTTTCAAAGAAAAAGAAATATAGATGCACAATGTACTACTGAATATATAACTAAATATAAAAATTATCAATATCTAAATGTATATAGATATAATAATATCTAAATATCAAAATTTATCAAGGAACATAGACCTGGTAATGAGCGGGGTTTTATCTGTATCAGAATCCAAATATGCAATTGTGCCTATATTCTGACAAATTTGAAGTGTCCATCAGCCACAGAAACCTATCACTTCAATCATCAAAAATGTAATAAATATGGGACACTTCAGAGGAAACATTCAGTCTCTTTCTGATAGAGTTACATCACAAAGAAATTTCCCACAAGTCCTAAGAAAAACACTGTGTTGGCTACAGCTTGTGTGTTTGTAAGGTGAATGGAGTTACCTGCTGCCTGAGACTACCGTTGGTAAAAACAGTAAGTACAGATGATCTGGAATATTTTCACTTCTCCTGTTCTATGAAATCTACTGGGATTTTTAAAATCCTAGTCCACAGTGGGAACAACCTGAAAACTTTTGAAGTTTGTCAGGAAAATGAGAAAGGAAAAAAATGAAGGGTTTCCTGAACAGGACTTAATCCCAGTTGCCTAGGGATTAAGCACTGATATGAAATGGAGAACCCATCAGAACCAAGTCCTTGTGGCATTGACTGTCACTTAATAAAACAGCATCAATTAGAGGCTATGGACTTGCTCTATCCTAAGAGGTGATGGGTTTTATGGCATTGTGTAGGATAGGGGAATCAGATTCAGGTCCCTCTTTTGCCAAAAAAGCCCAGCTTTGCTATGTCAGTGACTTAACCGCTAATGTCTTGGCTAAACTGAACTGTTCTCTTTCTTTGGATGCAAGCATTTTTTCTGATGAAAGCCTAAGCAAAACTGGCGTGTTTCTAGAAAAGATTTATGTTTTAACAAATCAACATCTTCCAATAAAAAAATGTGTGTATCACTGGAAAATCCCCAGCTAGCTTTACTGATGAGTAAAGTTTTGCTTTACAGATGGAGTTAATAATAGTTTATAAGCTAAAGTGAAAAGGATTTTGGGTGAGCTTCCTAAAGAGGAAGTGAGTCAGTGTCTCGGCAGGAAAGTGTTCCAGATAGGCAGGGCTGGAAAAGTTACAAAACAACCCCCAACGGCGTGGAGTCACAGGGAGTGGACAAGGGATTATTGCACCCCAGATTGCAGAAAGCTGCTAATTAGCAGGGGGCCTTGCATACCCCTCAGACCATGTGCCTTAAGGTATGGTCTTCTCCCATCTCACAAGCTTGGAGCAGCTAAACTGAGTCATCCCAAGGAAGGCGTAATAGCTAAGGAAGAAGCAGGTGTTGCAGATGGGTGGGTGATTCAGTGGATGGTGTTATTCCTACTGAGTCAATGCTGAAGCAGTTTGTAAGCAGGAAGTTGGGGACACTGTGTGGCTAGAAGATCTGCTTTCTAAATCCAGTGACATTCAAGGAGTCATTATGCTTTCCACAGGGTGGGTTGTCCTAATTTGTTCTTGGGCACAGCATTTTCAAAAGCAAAAGCTATAGAGGCATTTTTAAGGTAACTTTATGTGGGATTTACAATCCTGAAAGTCCAGGTCATTTTTTATCGTGGAGAAGACATTTTTGGAAAACTGAAGTCCAATATTCTTGTATACTTCACAAGCCTTTCAGTGGTTCCTAAGGCTTCTGTGATGGGCCTTTAAACAAAATTCTTTTTAGCAAGAGCTATGTATTTTTTGTGTTCTACATGGCACCAGGGATGGTGCTGGCATTCATCAGGTGTGCTTACTGACCATGAAAAGCAAGATCTCCATGGCCATCATGCCCTTTAAGGTGCCAATATTTTCTTAAAGAACAAAATACCAATATTGACATATAGCTGCTGCGTCTCCCCTGACTTACTTAATTGATTGCAAGAAAAGGAGCAAACTTCAGAGCACATCCTGTAATATCCATTACCAATTAAGTGATTACAAGGCCCATATTACTTGCTTTCTGCTGTTCCAAAGCTCTCTAGTAATTTAACTTTTCAGAGCAGAGATGAGATGGTCTTTCACTTTCTCCGTATGTGTGTACACACACATACACAGATCAAAAATGTGTACATTGTATAGCACAGAGGAAAAACCTTTAGACTTCAGAAGCCAGTGCTGTTTCCTCTGTGCTTTTTGCATTTGAGTGGCTCTTTCCTCTTACTGGAAATAATACAGGTTTAGAAGGGGGATTAATTTTTCTTCCATTCTTCAATATTTCAGCATTCAGAGCCTCTTCCTTTTCTTTTCATTCCATTACTTTTCCATTTGATGTTTAAAATTGCATAGTATCTTTCCCCTTAAATAAGAAGAAAAAATGTTAATATAATTTCTGAATTCTGTGAGAAGAGCCACAAGCTCTGGTCCATATGGTGCCTGGGAGGATGGCAGATACTTCTGTGCATCTCTGCAATGTGACAAAATGGTCCTAAGATTTGGCTTGGCAAAGGTGGCCTTCCAGTTTCTGGTGCAGGGATCAATTTCTGAGGACACCACACTTCCTGAGGACTAACACTTCACTTTGAATGGGTAGCCACCCATTCCTTCCAGGCTGAGAAAAATGAACTGAACAGCTTTCCTCAGTTCATGCTTGATGTTTACACTTGTTGTTTTCCACCCATTTTATTAAGTGTTGCTCTTGGGATTTATCGGCTGAGAATTTTCTCAATTTCCCCTCTGCCACCTCTTCTCCCTTTGCTGAGGGTCTGTATGCCCACACTAGCTCAGTGGATTCAGAGAATGGGTTGCAGATGGACTTAATTTCTGAAGTGCTGTAATGACATACACTTATTGGTTGGTTGTTTTTTTTTTTCCTAAGTAACTATTTTTGCTCTTAAAGGATTTAATATTGTTTTTACTAAGAAGAAAATAATCCAAACTGTCATTTGGGGAAAATGTATTGCAAAAAATTTTGCAGGGGAAATTATGTTAAGTTTCTTTAAAAAAAAAAATTGTTTTTTAAAATAGAGTTTCTAAAATAGGAATGCTATGATTTCCACTGTCTAAGCGCTGACCTGAATAGATTTGTCTTTCTGCCTTTCTGCTTTCTCTTTGTGTAGGTGATTTCCTCAATGTCCCAGAGAAAATCTGTGTCAGAGCCTGAAACTGAACTGACTCCTCCAGAATGCTGCACTGCCGCTTTAGCCACAGCACCATCCTTCTGCTCAATCACAAAAAGCAGTCAAATCCAAGTCCAGCTGAGTCCCCACAGTGTAAAAATGAGAGTTTTGACAGCAGGTACCTAAGAGAGGCCATCAGGATCCGGAGTCTTCCCACTATGGCCTCTACCTCTTGTTTCATCTTTTTTATCACAGCCTTTATCTTCAAAATAAAGATAGACCTTTTCTATTTTTAAAAAGAAATACCGTATTTCTAAATACGGATAGAACATTTTTATTTCCAGAGAAGAACTGAAAGAAAATCCATTATATTCAGCAGCAATTACGTATCACTTACATAGACCCGATCTCTATGAAATTAAAGTCAAGCCTCAGATGGGATGCCATCTCCTTCACTCCTTGACCTCTTTCTAAACAAATTCAGAGTTGAATGACATGGCTTGAATTCATCTCAGTTACTATTCAGAAAATCAAGTGAAGAGTAACATCATGTACCAACTGATTTTTCCTCATGCCCATTCCAGCACTGCTTTTCCCCAGTGAAAACAATTAATATAATCTCTGCTTTCACAAAGCTACTCTATCATAAAAATACTCCTCAACTGCTTCCTGTTGAGTTTAGCCCCAGATGTTTTTCTGAATGCCTTTACTAGTCAGGCATGTTGAGCAGAGCTGTGATTGAGAATTAGACAGGAAAGTAAACTCTAATGAAGTAATAAATCATTATTTTTAATACCTATAGGAAGCTCCTCCTTCTTTTGTTTATAACAGCAGTATTTGTATTTATCCTTTTAATATAGTCAAGAATGAAAATATTTAGGGGAAAAAACCAGAAGCCTTTGCTGTTATTTTTTACTATATACAAATCTGCAAGACTTGACAACCTGCTTTCTGACATCCCTTATGACCCCTTTGAAGCACTGGAAACACTCCTGGAGCGTTGAAAGAAAGCAAATAAGGCACTGATTAAAAAAATACAGAAGAACTAGGCTGATCATTGCTTTGAATCACAGTGAGAGAAACGGTAAACAAAAGCCCTGTGATCACTCTGCATCTGTAGCACAAAAAAGTATAGACAGGGAACAGGGCAGGGAGAAGCTTTAGGCTTTGGATCTGTAATGTCCAGCTGCGTGGGGCTCTGACCTTGAACTGCAGCTCCTTAAGGCTGTGACAATGTACATACAAAAATCTATATCCTTAACAGGTAACTGTGTCAGGACTGATGAGGAAGAAATGTCCTCAAAAGCAGGCTCTCTCCCTTGTTCCCGTCCCCAGAGCTTTGGTCTGCAGCTTTGCTTTTTACCTGGATTCCTCATGAAGTTTCAAAGAGAAGGTTCACATTTCCCAGGCCCTAAAGCAGCTCTTCATGGGTAGCACAGGGAAGTTGTGCTACAGAATTCCAGGGAAGAGGTTTGGCCCCGGGGATAACCTTGGCAATAGACATCTGTGTTTTGTACATCTGGAGCCAGACTGCAAGACCTTTTCTGGAGTGCTGCGTCTGCTCTGGCATCTGCTTCAAAACGAATATGACCAAGTGAAAAGAGTTCAAGGAGGGTGTGCAAAAAACTTAGATATGTGGAAAAATTTGCTTCATAAAGAGAGTTGAAGCTCCATTTGTTAAGTTTACCGATGAAGTCAGCAGATGGCTTGCTCATAGTTTATTAGCTCTTATGTAAAGAGAAGGTATTTGATACTGAAAGGTGATGTAAGCAAGACTGGACTGTTTTTTCTTGAAGAATATTTTTACTTTAAACAGAAGTTACTTGGCTCAGGAGAGTTCATTCACATAAGAGGGAACAGTAATTCCCTTAGGGGTATTAAGGGATTGAGTGAATGAAATACTGCAGATGTTATGTAGGAGATTAGAGTAGATGATCATGATGGTAACTCCTGGCTCTGAAACTTGACTGTTTCATAAAACTTCTGGGTGGAGGGATCACAGGATTTCAGAGATGCTTAAAAAATCCTACCTCAGCGTTCTCTGAACGTTTCTGGAACAAGTGCTATGTTGTCCATGCATTCAGATTTGGCTTAAGTACATTAAACTGAGCATAGAGCTAAATGACAACATAGCAGAGAATAGGGGGGATGGCTGGTGATGTGGCATGAGTATTTAAGACCTTTACAAGCAGTTGTGAACCAAAGATATGCAAGACACTTAATCACAATGTGCCACACTCAGAGAGAAGGCAAATGTCACTGCAGAATAATGTGCCATCTGATAGCAGAAAATAACCCTCTTGTGCTACTTTCAGAGGTTACTCTGAAAGTTTGTAGTCAGAATGTTATCAGGACCTTGGGTTTCAATATTTGTGTTAAGCAATACTGTTCTAAAACCATTTTTAAGGTAGGGTTTGAGCATGTTTTTGAAGATCTTTATAGGATGTAGTCACCTGTGGTAGGAGGGAGATAGGTGATTCAAGAGAACTTTTCCTATTCCATACCTCTAAAATGTAATCATTGGATAAAAAGTAGGATTGTTATGCAAGGGGAGTAGTGAGTAGATGCAAAGATGTGCCGATATCCAAGCTTGTTCAGGAGGAGTTGCAGCTAATCTGTGTACCTATGTCTTCTCCGCATCTGTGCAAGTTTGGGTTACAACTGGCATGCTGAGCAGCTCGGTGATTTCACAGTGCCCCCTAGTTGAATGGAGCTCAGCAGTGCAATGCCATCACCCCATTGTGCCTGCTGGTTACCTACTGAGCATCATATTGATCCTTCTCACTTTGCTGAGATCACTGTAACGTACGTACCTGTAAGTAGAGCTGTTTCAGAGGGATAGCTAGTGGTCCATGGTCACGTCTCTGACTAGTGCTACTGCTGCCAGGCCTTTAATCAAATAAAAAATGAAATCCCATGCGTTACAATATAACAGGAATAAATGAAGTCTTAGAACACTGCACTAAGTATTTTCCATAACTGTCAGAGTTATGAAATTTCTGCTTTGTAGGAAATCTGAAATATTTTTTTTAAAATGTAAACAATTTCAAATGGTAAAATTCCCTTCAGTTTTCATCTAGCTCAACAGGGCAACAGCACAGAGAAAGGGGAAGGCATGTCACTTTGAGAAGTGAGACTGACCTTATGGTACTGTCTCCCAATGGCATTTTCTTATGTAGTCCTCAGGATTTTTACAAATGAAGGAGAGACAGGTCTTCACTGCAATGTCCCATTTCTGTATTCATAAGTCCACATGCTATCAGTGGCTGCATGCGATATTTCCTTCATCCCAGAAGAAGAGAAAACATTCAGGATCTTGCCAGTTTGTTTCCAGGAGGATGCTAGTTTGACACTGATACTCAGAGACAAATATTTATTTGGGGCATCCCTGTTTATTTATCCTGTGTTGTTTTTCTTCCTGGACCAGTGGGAACAAACAACAAAATAATTTCCTTGTTGGGAAATGATGATTGGACTTTTCAGTAAGTTCTTTGCCTAAAAGAAGGTTTGGGTCCTGGTTTCTACCCAGGGCCACTATTTATTTTTTTGTGTGTGTAATTGCTTTCTATTTTACTTTCACTCTCTGACTTATTTTTAATGGATGGACCAATGTCTTGATATGCAGCCTGTCTCCAAGGAAATCCTTAGGGACACGTCTCAAGACATGTGGTCAGTGACTTGGGGATGGTTTGATTGTTTCAGTCATCATTAAATGGGAGGGATGATGAGGATGCAAAGAAAGAAAATTGTTTTTTTTATTGAATGTAAGGTGCTTGGTATACCCTCAGTTTTTACCAGGTCTGTGATTTATATCAGTTATTACTAGTTTCTCTTGAGGCATAAAGTTTACATATCGCCTCACTTTTGCCTAACTTATAGTTATGTTTCAGTTACAAAACCCACTGGTCAAAATGGTCAAATGTACCATTGCCATAAAACATCAGGTGCTTTATACTAGAAAGTTGTGATGCTCTTCAGTTTAGATAGAGGCACACATGTCTGAAGAAGGCAAACTAAAGGGCTAACTACTTTTTTTAGTGTAAGACATGTATTATTCAAGAACTGAAGAGTTTGGCAACAATCCGGGAAAAGAAAAGTTACTGTGTAAATAGAGGTGGAAAGAGGAGGGGAAAAAGCCATCTTGGAAAAAGCGTGATGTTTACATGGCACGTTTTGGAAAAGTTCTGTGCCTTTTCCAGGTATTTTTAGTGCTAACAGGACACCTGGTTGTTAAACTGCATGGCTGGAAGATGCTTGCAAGGTAGAAAGACCACAGAATATGGCTTTGGCTACTGTTCAACACATGAAATCAAGGAGAGGAGGAATTTAACAAGTGTGAGAGTATTGTCAAAGCTACCACCACGCAGTGGTTCCACGAGCGTTGGAGAGACAGTTGCCCTGCTGCAGCTATGGCACTTGGTTTTGCTATGCACATTCTCTCTGCAGTGGTCCCTTGATGAAAGCAGATGTGACCGACTGTGCTTGGCCTGTCCAGAGCCCAAACTGCACAGAGGCTGTGGGAACAACCACTGGAAGAAGTGATACGTCTGTGGGTGAGATGGGTATTACAAACACTCAAGGATTTTTGATTTAAGGGCTGTAGCTCTTCAGTGCTTTAGGGAGTGGCTTTGGCTGTACACAGAGAGAAAGACTAGCAAAAGAAGAGTTGAGAAAGTGCAAAGGAGAATTTTTCAAAAACACTGTTTTACTCCACCTTTGTTAAAAATTCAAACAAATATCCACCAGCTGAAAAAGTATATTGAATAATTGGACTTCAGATACTGTGCCAACAAAACACACATGGGCCGTGGTGATAAAAGGTTTTCTCCCAGTGGAACAAATCACTTATCAGGCTATGATACAAAGTAAGGAAACATTTCAGTACAAGTGAACTTTAGTTTCACAATAGCTGCAGTAAGGGAACGCTGACTTTCAGCTGCCTTATTTGGAGGAGAACTATCCAGATCTACCCACAGCCTTTACTTATCTGCTATTGTGTAATTTTTAATGTCATATTTGCTTATATGTGCCCCATAATGACTATTTTCCACTAGAGACATGTACAGCTACTATTTTGCAGCCTCACATGTTTCCTTCAAAATTTTTTCTCCCTCTTTTCTCAGCCACTTTGTCTCTCACTTTCTTTTAATATCTTGGACATTTCCCCTCTTTCATTCATTTTCATATTATTTCTTCCCTTTCTTTTGTATTTTTTTTCCTTTCTCATCTTTCATATTCTGTGTCTGACACAAAGTCCATAGATTGTCTTTTTCTCATTTAATCCTTATTTCCTCCTTGATAACATTTTCATCAAGCACTTGAGAAGAGAGAGAAAAATTTGGAAAAATTTTTATTTATTCTGAGAGATTTATTCTCCTTTATGTCCTTTCTCCACCCAAGGAGACTAGTAGCTTGTCTAGGAGAGCTTATTAGAGCCACATCTGTACTGTGGTTTGGGGTGCCAGGGACTGGAATGAAATATGAGGGATAAGATGTAGAGTAGTGGCCAACAATAGTACCCACATTTTTCATTATCCTAATATGAAAGGAAAGTTGAGATTCCCCTAAGAATCACAGTTAAGCTGGTTTGAAAAGTGTTACTCTAAAAAGAAGCTTTTAACAATGGTATGAAAGGTAGAAAAAATGAAGTGCTGCTGTTGACAGAGCCAGGCTATGACCCAAGACTCAGTGCCTTGGCCATCGCTGATGCAGAGGTATCTGAGCCACCAGTGAGCCCAAGGGCAGGCTGAGCAGAGATGGCTATGCTGCACAAGCCAACCCTGACTGGAGGGCACCTTGCTGGGGGTCCCGGTTGACCTGTCCCACCACTTATTCTCCTTTCTGTCTCATTGTGAAGTTGAGTCATTTGTTTATTGGCAATATATTATTACAAGAACTGTTTCTAGCAGCTGTTTCTGTCTATTGCTGGTGATGCATTTTTTTTCTCCAGCACATATAGTCTTAAAATATGGATATTTAAGTCCCATGAAAGTATAAAAATTGAAAAGCAAAACAAAACAACCCCCAAGCCCAGGTGGTACACATTGGCATAAGTTGGAGCATTTCCTCACTTTTAATCTGGTTTTGTTAGTTAGTTAATATGTTTTCACTAATACTGGAGAAACAAAGGGAATCTCCAAAGTCCACCTGAGGAGGACTTACTTTTGATGTTCAACACCTGTTTGGGAAGACATCCATGACTTAACAGGAAGTAAAGCTATCCCAAGTGCACTACCCTGCACTTCTACTAAAGAGACTAGGGGACACTACCTGTCCTAAGCCAAGACTGTTCCAGTTTTCTTCTTTCTCCTTAGCAAAAAAAAAAATAAAAAAAAATTAGCAAATAAAAGGGGTAATAAGCTACCAGGCTACTCCTTGTTGGAAGCACCAAGTAGTGCCACGTATGACCTTTTGTTACTTTGACATGTTACCGTATAAGCTGGTAGCTTTAAGAAGTGCAAGGCAGAAAAATTTAATCTCCTGGAACATGATGTGAAGTCATTTAATTATTTTTAAGACATTCTTTGAGAATGACTGGATTGCTGTTTAAGGTGGGGCATGTGCGTGTGAGTAAAGGTTTGCACTGAACCAAAAAAGGCCTCCCGGGTGTCCTAGAGCTGTTAAAGCAGGCTGTTTCCTGGGCTGGCCTGTAAACTCTGGGCACTTGGAGATCCTGGATGCTTTCCAGCCAGGCTGCCAGTTTTCAGACAAGCATGGGTAATTCTCAGGCTCACCCAGTCCTACCCACTAGCTGAAGTTTCTGTACCCTTGACAGCACAGTGCTTTTCTTTGGCTATGCTCCCACCAAGCACCCATAGCACAACTCCAGTCCCTCCACTGGAAAGGTACAGGCTCCTGAGTAATAGGGATGGGTGAGAGATGGATTTTTTGGGTCTAGAGGGAAAGCAATGGGTTTGAAAAATTCTTCTTTCTCAGAATGAAACAAAGACACTGCATGTTTCTCCTAAATTTCTTATGAGACCAAACTAAACTCCCCCAAAACACCTATAACAAACCCTTTTTGAACTGCCCTCAATGTTTAATTTTGCTAAAAGATAATATCTCATTCTTGCCTCACCTTGAAGAGTATTTTTTTTATGTACTATAAAATAAAAGTCAAACCCTGGTGTGCTCATCTTTTCAAACTGAAAACCTGAAACATTTGTTCCCAGAAAGTTCAGGTGAGACCTTCTTGGAAGACTTTCTCTAAAAACTTGTTTTTCAGAATGAGTTCTCTTTGAATTTGCCCCACTTAGACAACCTCCTTTATTTTTTTAACAAATTATCTTTTTTTTTTCTGGTGGTAAAGAAGTTGCCACAGAAGATTTCCATGCAGCTCTGTAGTGAGTTGGCCCGTGGAGATATTATGGACTATATACCAATCCACAGTAACAAAGAGAAGTGTTTGCACCAAAACTTGAATTAAGGTCTCCCTTGGCCTTTTCTTCTCCCAGTGTTGTACCTGCTTCTGCTGCCCATCTCCTAGCACAAGCCTGCCCTACCACTCCCCTAACCTGTAATACAGGCACAACTGGAGAGTAGAGAATAAGGGCTTCTACCACTGAAAAAGTTGAAAGGCTTTTCTAATATATAGACTTCCACAGGAACATAGTAAAATCTAATACTGCTCTACAGTGGCTCCTACATTCAGTGCTCTTCTCCCTTGTTATTACATTTTGCTGTAGAAGTAGTATTGTCTCCAAGGACTGGATCCAAAGTCTGTTGAAGCCAACTGAGAAAATCCCTTAGACTGAATTTTCCTATAATTTTGAAAATCATGACATTTACTGTTTTTTTCATTTCAGAGGAGGAAAAACTATAGCATATTTATCCTCTTTTCTTTACCAATGCCAGTTGTGGTAGTGCTGGGTTTTGAACTGAGCTCTAAACCTAAATTACAGCAGTAGAGCTGTAAAAAAGGCTGTTCTGATTCTGGGAATACAAATATTCAGTTGTCTCTCAAAATCTCAGCTAGCATAAAATGCCCGACCTGCACATCTTTTAAAACCAACTCCCCTGGTCTTCTTATTACCACCTCCTCCAACCTCAAGCCCTAAGAGTAAGCTTCATTGCTTTCCTCCTTATACAAAACCTGACCTAAAATAGGAACAAAGTGGGGGTGCGGTCATAGAGACATTTCTCCTCCTGTGCTGGGTGGAAGAGTACAGAGTGCTGCTTTGTTAGAGAAAGGTTTTCCATCCATTCTCAGCCAAGGGACTACATTCACATTTCAGCTGACCAATCAGGGCCATATGGCTCTTAAAGAGTTTCTGTGGCAATGCATGAAAATATTTGTATCTGGATTTGTCTTCTGCTGTATTTGTCAACACCAGTAAAGGTCAATGATTTTCCTTGGTCAGGGAAAGACGATGTCTAGCTTCAGAGAAGCATGAAAGCTGAAAGAAGAAAAGCAAGCAGAAGTTTTGGCAAGTGGGGGATCCTTCAGGATCCAGGAACCATTAGCCTATTAAAATGAAATTGCTTCTTTTTCTGTCCCCAGGACATTTCAGTCATTCCCATAAGCGCAGATCCTTCCAAGCAACTTGGAGAAAGCTTAGTCTTGCTGTCAAAGGAGTACATTAGCAAAGCTCCCTGAAACATCCCTGTTCATCTCTTCTAGGAAGCACTGCAGAGAGAAAGCAAAAGCCTAATCAAGCCATCATATGGAGAAATAAAAGAGATGAACTACAGTAATTATCTTTTCCTCTTGCTAGCCTCAGAATTTAATTTCTGGCTTTTAGACACCGCTGAAGTCTAAACATAGCAACATGGCATTGAAAGAAAGTCTTTCCAAATTTTAGGGAATCTCTAGTCTTGTATTCATAGTCTAAAGGAAATATAATGCCTATTCTGCATATCTTCAAAATAAATCAACAATCACGCACGTTTCCTGTCCTAATGTTGTTGGAATGAGAAGCTAGATTCATCGAACATTACACTATGGAAATCTAGAGTAAGAGTGCATTAAATCTGAGTCTTGTCCAGTACATGGATATTTTCCAGTCAGATCCCAGTCTCTGCAACCTCTTTTTTTACAGTATTTTGTTCAAATGTAGCTCCCATACATTTTTTTACTAGAAAATGAATACATGCAAGACCCAGACTGCTTGATTCTGGCAGCAAGAAGCAGCAGACATTTAAAAATGTATTTATCATTTCAAGAAAGCAATTCCAGGTTGCTTTTTCAGAGTGTGATTGAAAGTAATTTTGAAAATGTGGAACACTAAAATAAGAGGAAGATGGAGAGAAAACTATCTGTAAGCTCTCAAATTTGTTCAGAGACCAAGATACTCAACAGTATCAAAGAGACATTTCTACTAAGAGTAGTTTCAAATGGAAATGTTTGGTTTTCCTCAACTAATGATGAAAAAAGTTGTCAAATGACACGTTTTAGGGTTAACAAAGCAATGGCTGTTTGTTACTCATGCCTGCTATTGCATATAAGTGAATACAGAAATAACTCGGCATTGGTTTGAATTGGCATTGGATTTTTAAATCTGGTGGTTCTGATTTTAATTTAACATATCCTGTGGTGCAGTGTGTGAAATATGTACTTAACCCAGATTGTTGTGAGATGAAAGCACACTCGTGTTTATTTTACATTATTTGCTGTAGTTTGTCGAAAGCCAACATTCCTGGGCAGTGAATGCAGTAGGGATGAATCATTTGAACTAGGTGAGGGGTTAGTAGCTGAAAGAAAATGAAAGTTAAATAGCTACATTAAATTTGAGTAAAATGGGTTAAAAGAGTAACACTAGAGAAACTGATATCTCCTTTCTGAGACAAGGAATCACAGCACTTATTTCTATGGGTTGTCTACAACTACTTTTGAAGTCAGCGATGATGAGAGGTAACTAACATCACACACTTCCTACCTTCAGACTGAGGTGCTGAAGAAGAGTTAACTACAAATTACTACCAGGAGCTGTAGCTTGTTACTAGAGTGGCAACATAGCACCAGGGAATTGATCCTAATGATTTACTATTCATATCAGCATAGTTCATGGTTCAAGGACCACAACATCACCAGACTGAGTATTGAATGGTTAGGAAAAAAAGATGGGCCCTGTGCTAGAGAGCTTAGCACCAAAGCAGAGGCAAAGGGAAGTGACAAAGTAGGCAAAGAGGAGGGAAAGCAGAATAAAATGATGGAACAGCAGCATTCAGCAGATCAGAAATGATCTCAGCACAGGGGCAGTCCACGGGAAAGATTTTCTGAGAGCATCCCACAGGTTTTTAATGATGATTTTGACAGAAGACAAGGGAGCGGCTGCATGGGTGTTTGTGGTGTGCCTGTCTCACGCCTGAGGAGTGGTGGGAGTGTACAAGTAAAGGTGCTTGTCTGAAAATCTATCGAGTGAGGCTTGTATTAAGAACTAGCTGAAAGCAGAAATTATATCTGGTTAGTGAGTGATGCACTGGAAGGCCTTGAGAGCAGAGGGAAGGGGCATCTGCCGGACATGTGAGAGCAGGGAAAGGGGGATAGGGGCAGCAGCAGCAAAATCAAAGCCACCTGTGAGGAAAGGGTGCTTGTAGCGATGTTTGAGCTGGGTACAAGTTGGATGAGACAGTGTTTTTCAGGGCCAGAAAGAAAAGGAGGTGGGAGTAGCTGAGATTTGAAATGCCAGAAGCCTGCACGGGAATTTTAACTCTAGGAGATGAAAGGCCACAGTGTAAAGATGGGATCCAGAAAAAAAAAGAATAAAAATCTCTGAGGATGTGAGAAGAAGTCTGAACCAAAAATGTCTCCTAGGGGTACCTGTGGAACAGGCAGCATGCTCCTGAGGCTATGCAGAATGTCCCAGGGCTGTCAGCTGAGCAGCCCTGTTCACACCATGCTGGGATTCAGCTGGGGGAGATTGTCTTTTGGATGGTGTCAGTGGGACAGGCCTCCGCTGGGATAGATGGAGTAGGGAAGCAGATCTATAATTCAACATGGACAGGGAAAGGGAATTTGAATTTGTGCTTGTAGGTGAGATAGCAAGAAGAGACAGAATAGGAGCAGGAGAGATAAAAAGCTGCAGAAATGTTTGGAAAGTGGGGCGGTTGATGAGGAGCACCTGCAGAAGAAGATTCGAGCGAGGGGGAAAAATCAGAGACTACTGGCTTAGAGGGTGCTGGTTTCATGGGTGCCAGTAAAAGGCTCGTTACTTTCCCCAGGGTTGCTCACTGCTTCTTGCGATTACACAAGCTGGTCTGCAGAGGTCTCTTGCTGGTCTCTGACTTTCTTCCTCTGTCTTTAGCTGCTCTGCTCTCCTTCAGGTGTGAACAAACACCCAAGGAGACTGAGGACGGGATGGCTTGTTTTGTATCATCTTCCAGAGTTTGGACGACAAGCAATCGTGAAACCCAGAAGAAGCAGAGGTGCTGAAAGCTGCCAATGTCAGGAAACCATCCAGGCAGATGTACTGTGGAGTACAAAGAGCCAGGACAGGACAAAAGAGGGAGAATAGCAACAGAAAGTTTCCTTGGGCTAGCTAACATGTGATTTGCACAGCCACAGGGCTTATCATCACCCTACTCCCTCGATTTCAATTTTCAGAGACAGCATGGTTGGTCCTTCATCATCCTGTTGGTCTGGTCCAGATGGCAGAGACTCAGAACAAAACAGTTACTCACTGGTAAAGGACAGTCCCTCTCTAAAAACAAGTTACATTGAATGGAGAGTGTAACATGTCTAGGAGCAATAAGGGCTGGACTCACGTAAGATGTTCCTATGATTTGGGGTCCTTCTTATGTCTGCATTTAGTGTACAGCATCCATAGGTGAAATTAATGTAATTTTTTATTTACCATAGGCTCTTGTCCTTCAAAAATCACGGGGATACTTTGTCTGGACAATGCCCTTGCTAAGTCAAATCAAAGTGTTTCCTGGTTACTCTGTGATACTTCTCTCAGTCTGTAGGCTGAGAGACAGGGAGATACAGGTGCTTAAGTTCCTTAGATTCCCTTGGATATGCAAGCTTAAATTCAGTGCTCGGATACCAACTTGAGTTTTGATTCGACCTATGTGAGCTGCAGATGTTGCTGGTACTAAAATCCTTGCCTCCATTCTGCCTAGTTCCCTCGCCCCTGACATTGCAGGTGGTCATAACTCTTGCCTTAAACTGTGTTAAGACTTGCTGACATGATGGGCTTGGCTGTGAAGGACCAGCACAGCTTGGACAGAGGAGCTGCCGACCCCGGGCAAGCCCCACGGGGCGATTGCAGGGGCTCAGCCTGGGGAGGAGAAGGAGGGAGGGAGGGTGAAATCAGGTATTTATCATTTCTAGCAGAAGCGTGCGGAGCCCGGGACTACCAGCCTTGGGTGCACCCTCAGTGGGGTCTGGATGCCGTTGCGGGGGGAGCGAGGGGCAGCCGGGGGTCGGCAGCCGCCGGGGCTGCACCGCGGAGTGGCGGCCGCCCGGGGGAGCGCAGGCACCGCCGCCGCCGCCGCCGCGGCCCCGCGAAAGGCAGCCTCTCGCTCCGTAGGCAGGAGTTTACAAGAGCTGGCACCAAGTTGGAGCGGGTGCTTTCGAACCCCATTCAGAATAAAACATTTCCCCTCTTCCCCCCCGTACGTTACATAAATTTAAACTTTTTCCATTATCGAAGCTCTCAAATATTGTGAGAGAGGTTACAAAATGTGTTTACTTACAAATTTGGAAGTAGGGACAAGACGCAATGCAGTGAATTTGTCATCTGCTCATGACTAGCAGATGGTCCTCCTTCTTTGCAAGCAAACTGCGTGAGTCACATCTTGCCTGGTTCGTAGAATCGAACCGAGAAGCTCTCTGGCACCAGGGTGGACAGTGTCACCCATCACTAATCATGCCGCCTGCCCACACGGCGAATGGGCTCTCTCACGTTGGGTGGATTTCACTGCGCCTTTTGCAAAGGTTCGTTATTCCTCCTTCTTCCACGTTAGATTAATTTGGGCACGCTCCTGTCTATGGAGACGGCTTCACGTGGCTCTTGCTGTGCAAAGGAATCTTTAAATGGGAACACATTAACATTAACATTTTACAGACGATCTGAAAGAGACAACTGTGAGTTATGCTTAAACAGACCCATTTTTTAGCACTGGATGAAGCCAAAGTGGGAAATGCAAAAAAGCCTTTTGAGACCCTCTTGCCTGGAATCAGTGCTGCTGCAGACATTGCTGTGAAAACCCAGTTCCCTGCACCAAGGCATGGCATGTTGAAGATGGCTATAAACTGTGCCGTTAGTAATGGAAAAAAAAAAAAAAATTGAAATAGTACAACTTTGCATCAGTTCAAGGGTCTACGTAGAGCTTGCAGGATTGAACTGGCTTGTTCTGGTAAACAGATGAGGCTCAATTTTATTGCAGGTTTGTTAGAAAGTTGTTTTACAAGGATAAAGTCATCTAACATGCCCTCCTACCTTCCCTCTGCAGTTCTTGAAACAATTATTTGACCAGCTATATTCATGTTGATTTCTCTTGATAGTTTTTTCCTCAGTCATGACACATTCCTTGTTTGTCTTATCATGTAAATCTGCACAGGTTTTCCTCTGTAGCTCTTTTGCGCGTGGATTCTTCACAACAGAACAAGAGGGAGCAATTTTAAATGATACAAAAATGGAATGCTGAGAGTGATGGGGAAAAATTCAAGGAAGATATCAACCTGAAAATGTTTTGAAATGCTTTTTTGCAAAGTGGCTAGGTTTCAAGTTGACAGGCTCTTTTAAAATGGATTCATTTCCAAAGCTGGCACTTATTTACATAGCAACATACTTGTTGCTCTTTGTCGGATGCAAGAGTTCCACTTGCTCACACCAGCGACATGTAAGTTACTCGCTTCTGCCAGATGCTCACATGCTTGCACAATGTGAGATGCTTGAATTGAGCTCAGTTGTCTTTAGGTAGCAGAGTGCATGTGAATAATGTAAGGAAACAGTTCTGGGTTTTCTTGCTTTTCCTTTTCTTCTGAAATGTTTTCTGGCCTGGTTTTCATAGAAGAACACTCCAGATCAAGGCACTTTTTCTTTTCATAGGTGCAAAGAGACAAACGATTGTCTTGTTTCTGAAAGAAATGCTAAAATGTCCATAGCGGACAGTAACAAAACTCTTATTTATTTAATAAGAAATCATAGCCTGGCACCAGTAGCTGTGATTTGGAGAGTCAGGAGATGGAACCAACCCTTGAGCACAATCATTACCTGCTGGTTTTCCATGGTGCTTTAGATTCTTGCCTCAGCAGACAGAAGGTGCTATGGATGAATGCTAAGATTTCTTTCTGTGCTATAGGAGGGGAGAGGTTGGAGGTGTGGAAGTGTGTCTCTGAAGTCTAGAGAGACACAGACTCACCCTGGGTCTGCTGCTCCAGCAAAATCCTCTCATTCCTTTCAGCTGGCTACAGAAGAAAATACTGATAACTCCAGTTCATGGTTTTGCAGTCTCTACTGTTACTTTGTATTGGAAAATGAGGGTTTATGGGGACCAGAAGAGTCCTAGGAATGAAATTGGGGTCTTTGGAGGCCCTTATTTGGGCTTCCCACCTCTGACCGGTGGGACTTGCTGGCCTCTGATGTGTATCAGGCCCAGCCAGAGAGCAGCCGTAACCCATCATTGCCATTTCTACCGAAGTTCTTCCTTTTCTGCTTCAGAGGTCAGAAGCTGCCCTGGTAAACTGTCTCCCTGCAAGGAGATAGAGCTTGGGCTGATTGCTCTGCCTGAGCTCCTCATCAGTGGCCATGAGGGTGCTGCTGCTGAATTACCATTCAGGATGTGGGTATGAGAAAGGGAGGGAAACTGAGGGATGGATTCTACTGGAGACATGAGAAGGTTGCTTGCAAAGTTGGATCATCTTCAGGTTTGAGAAGGGTGACATTCATGGGAGCCTGTTGGGACTCCAGTGTATCTAACCACCATCAAGAGAGCCCTCCAAAGTGCCAAGAATAGGCTTGTCCTCTTGGTCCCTGATGAGATCCTCCTCTCTCCTCTCATTGCTGCCAATAAATCCGGGATAAGGAAGCTGACAGCCGCCTACATGTTCTGGAAGAACACAGTGACCACATACAAAATTTATATCCTACAATATTGCTGTAGGTGGGGATATAAAATACTTTCGTGGGGGTTTTAGGCTTGGGATTCCCCATGGGTGCTGGCAGTGACATACCTATCCTAATACATTATTCCCCTACAGCGAGGCACACTGAAAGGGGGGGCTGGCAGGTCTAGGTCACAGTGCTCTGCCATGGCATAGCTTTTGGGAAGCTCTACCCTGTGCATAAATCCCATGGGCTGTGCAAGCCCTCTCTTCCCCGCTCCACAAACTGTGCTGAAAAAATAAGGACTTGAAGAAACCAAAAGTGCAAGAATTCAACAAGAGTGAAATGGCAGGGCTCTGTATAAAGAGGGTGCAGATAGAGAGCAGGATGTGGGTTTTCTAAAACATGGGCACCACATCCACCTGCCAGCTACTGTCAGCCTGGTGGCTTGTCCTCTGCTGACAATATGTACTGCTTGCCACTGGTAGCTGTTGCTTCACCAGGTTTGGTGACCCCATGCTCATGGAGGGGAAGGAGGCAAGAAGTGACCCCAGAAAGATCTGTGGGAGGCCTAAGAAAACTAGTATGAAGTCTGCAGGGGGATAATTAATTCAAAAGAATTTGTGGACAAAAAGAAGTGGCATAGTGAGCTCACACAAGCTTGGCGTGTTTTGGTTTCTACACTATTTGAGATCCAGGTATGAAAATCTTAAGTAAAACTATAACTTGGAAGGATGAAGTGGTTTGCCAGTCTCACCTGAGTCTTCATTGTTGCTGTTGGAAATAGAGAATTACAGCTGTGAAATTTAGATTCCGTGAAGAACTGCTAGCCAGCCAGCTGCGGGGTTTCACCTCTGACCTGAAAGCCTCTTGTAGTGGGAAAATTTCTCATTGCTTTAAGTTTCCTTTTGAATCTACTGGGATGAATACAAAATATGATTAGTTCCTGAGAAAGGACTGCTGCATCTCCACTGGAGTTGCTGTGGGTAAATGGGAAGCTCTGAGATATGTAGTCTGCAACTCACAATGAGACCTTAAATAAGATACCTGGAAAACTCCAAAATAAGCAACCACTGGAAAACCCATCATCTCAGTGTTGGATACTTGAGAAAGGGCAGAAACCCAGCTTCAAAACCAACACAGCTACCTTGCTTCTAAGCTATTTAGTTTAAAGCTAGCTCAGTAAGAGCCACACAAGCTGCTCATTGAAACCAGATAAGCCTATGGATGAAATATTAAAGAACAATGTGCTGTTAGAAAATGATAATGAAAAGTACAGATGTCCTGATTCTACTAATATATGACAATAGTCAGGCCATACAACTTCCTCATGCCCAACCTTCAAGCAGAAAAATATGAGTGGTATTAATCCATTTCAAAAAGATCTTGCAAAGATCAGCTATTTGATGTTAAATGAGTGTTTTGTGTATCTCAGGTGAAGAAAACACAATAGAAGGGCAAATCTTATCAGAAACAGAATTGTATTTCTTGATTTCCAGACCTGTCTTAGCCTCAGGCAAGGGAGAAGTTTGTACAGCATAGTTAGTACGATTAACCATGACTGAAGCCACATGTTTCCTAGACTGGAAGAACTGCTAAGTCTCCAGTTTTTGCCCAGTCATGTCACTGAAAGTGATACCGTACATCTGAAGAAGATTGCTACACCCAAATGTTTATTTTTCCGACAATACTAGTTGACCTACTTTTACCTATCAAATGTACATGCTGTTCCTATTCAAATGTCTTGAACCCATCTCAGATGCGCGAACTGTCCTTTTTTCAAACCTGTTCAAAGAGAAGTTATGTTCTGGGTCCACTCTGGCACAGAGCTGAGTTGAACACCTCACCCTTTGCAGTGGTTTATTCGCATCTGGAAGAGACTCTGAAGAAAGATGACCTCTCCAACAAATAACCCAAGCTTTTTACTTTCTCTGAGAAGAAAATATGATAAATAAAATTTGGGCCAATGTTAACTGTATCAGGCCAAAGTTAACAGGGTGAGTTTCAATAAGGCCAAGTGCCAGGCCCTGCACTTGGGCCACAACAACCCCATACATTGCTACAGGCTTGGGGAAGTGTGGCTGGAGAGCTGCCTGACAGAACAGGACCTGGGAGTTCTAATTGACAAGTGGTTGAATATGAGCCAGCAGTGTGCCCAGGTGGCCAAGAAGGCCAATGGAATCCTGGCTTGTATAAGAAATAGTGTGACCAGCAGAAGTAGGGAGGTGTTTGTGCCCCTGTACTCAGCACTGGTGAGGCCACCCCTTGAGTATTGTGTTCAGTTCTGGGCACCTCAACGCAAGAGAGATGTTGAGGTGCTGGAGCAAGTGCAGAGGAGGGCAGCAAAGCTGGTGAGGGTCCTGGAGAATAAATCTTAGGAAGAGCAATTGAAGGAGCTGGGACTGTGTAGTTTGAGGAAGAGGAGGCTGAGGGGAGACCTCATCGCTCTCTACAGCTACTCGAAAGGACATTGTAGAAAGGTTGGTGCCAGTCTCTTCCCCCAGGTAATTAGCGATAGAATGAGAGGGAATGGCTTCAAGTTGCAACAGGGCAGGCATAGGCTGAACTTTAGGAAAGAATTTTTCACAGAAAGACCCTGGAATAGGCTTCCCAGGGAGGTGTTGAGTCCCCATCCTTGAATGTGTTTCAGAGTCCTTTAGATGTGGTGTTGGTGAATATGGTGTATGGAGGGAATTTGTAGAGTAGGGCTGATGGTTGGACTCGATGATCCCAAGGGTCTCTTCTAAACTGAATGATTCTTTGATTCTACGACAAGTACACAGATGTCATCCAAGGCACATAAGGGAGAGTCACTGGTCCTGTTGCATGACAGCCCTGCTGATGAGAAGTCCTGTGGGAGGACAGACTGTGAGTTGGTGGGACCAGCACTAAAGATGATTCCAGCATCCACCACTGCTCTCTGACTGCTAGATAGCTACTTGTAGCTGAATCCAAAAAAGAAAACTGAAGTTTTGCTAAAGGAAACCAAGCCTCTGATATCAGGGGATATAAGATATGCTTTTATTGTTAATTTGTATATTTGCTCCCCAGATTTGTGTCCCAGGACAGCATTGTGTAGTTAACTCCAAGACACAGTGACATGGATTGACGGGGGCTGTAACTTCTTCCTTAACTTTCTGACTATTGGTATTTTCTAAACAGAAATCCAAACTGGGACAGGGCAAATGGGAGAACAAAGACCTTGTGAAAGAGAAGCAAAATGGGAGCTGATTCAAATGTCTGTAATTAGCTAATGACTGTGAATGGTCATGAAACCCCCCAGCAGTGGTGGTGAACCACCGAATCCAGAGAAGTGGCTGCCCTCTTCCTTGATGTCTTTAATCCTTGCAGTCCCAGCTGCTGTGGCTTGAGTGTTGGAAAACTCCACCCTCTTTCTGGCCTCTGATCAAAATCAATATTTCAGAGACAAACACAGAAGAGCAAAGGAGTTAAACAAAAGTTCAGATAAGCATAACAAATACTGGAAAGATGAGATCCTGCAAGCAGAGTGCTCTAGAAAGCACTCCCGTTAAACTGGGCAAGGCTCTCATCAATTGCTGTGTGCAGAAAGAGCTATTCTTGGACTCATAAGGAGGTAAGGGATTTATTTCCTCAGCTGCATGGAGTCATGCTAGGAGATATCATTAAGTAAGAATAATTAGGATCTGTGCTTTCAACGCAAAAGATTTGTAGGTTTCCCTGTGTTTCCAGTCCATTCCAAAAAGGCCTTTACTAAGTGGTAGTGAGGATTTCTGTATCATTTAGTTATATAATACTTACAAGTAATTGCTTTATGTCTAAGTGATAAGTGGCTGTGTTGCTTTCCATTTGAGCACCTCTAGATGAGCTTGGTAATTAATAGTTTGCTGTGATAACAAAATAAAATATTGACGGGTATTTTAATTTGAGCGGTTCAGTTTGCCACCAGAGTGGATTTAATTTACTTGGCAATACCTCATCTACAGTTAAAACAATTTACAGGAAAAATGATGCTAAAATCTAGAGTGGTCACTCCAGGGCATTTGGTTCCATGGTTGCAATGGAGATACAAGTAGTTTGCACTAACATACAGAACTGAATTTTCAGAGTGTGGGAAGCAAGTGTGCAAAGGGTCTGATGATTAACCTTCTGGCACCAGTTGCTTTCCTGCGACACTGCAATCATTACTTCAGGCAAAAACAAATTGCTCTGTGACGTTTGGTTGCTTCATCAGCACAAAAAAAAATGTTCAGCTCAATCTTCTGCCAAGCCTGAACCTTCTTTTCCTCTCTGTGCATATGGAGGGTCCTCGGGAGGAACAGAGAGGGTCTGAAGCAGCATTGTGTAAGAAACCAGAATGAAGGTGGGAGGAGTGCAAAGAGATCCCTAGTGCCCAGCTGAGTTTATTGCAATGGATTTTGAAGAATTTGCGATCTACTGAGGTGTTTAGTTTTGCAAAGCAACAAATCAGGTTTTTTTCATTTTCAGAGCCCCAGTCTTGATTTCTTATAAAACTGAGTGGTGTTCAGATCTGGACCACAGCCTATCACTGCTAATTCTGATACAGAATTCGACTTCCCTTCCAGAGGAATGGGTTTAAACTCAATGTGTTACCTTAAAGGCAACACAGATGGTTTATCAAGGGACCCATTGTCAGAGACCCAAGGAAGCTTAAACTGATAACATTTAAGATGAGGTCCAGAACTTAAAGAGACTGGCTGACTCCTAGTAGGTAAAGCCAAGTTAGAACTTGGGCACTGCCACAGTGACTGTGGGAACAAATTCGATTGTGTTCCTACAACTTCTAGCTATTCCCATCCACTTTTATACCCAACAATGACTAGGCTGACACTCATTTAGGCTATAGTTGATGCTACTGCTAGAAAACCTGTTAACCTGTTAACAGGACAATTGTCATACACTTCACGTTGAGGTTTCCAAATCAGGAAGACATAATCATTAGTGGGAATGATTTATACAAAGCTACCTATTGATGAGCTAGGAGAGAACAGAACTTCTCTCCTGAAGAGCAACATCAAATAGATCATGTCAGAAAGGAGAAATAAAGTCATTGTTGTGAGATAACTATGTTTAAGCTTGATTGCTTTACTACCATTCCTGGGGTAGGTAACTTGTGCTAATGTAGTTCCATTAAAACCTAATTCCTTACAGCAGATTGGAGAGTTTTGCTGTTGACTATAATGGGACAGGAGTTTACACTGGACTGCTAATGAGCTGAATGTTTGCACATGCTTGAGCATAATAACTGATGATTGGGTTAGGATGTGCTCTGCTGTTGGCGTGCTGTCTGTTACTCTGCTAAGCTCTCTTAGTGCTTATGCTCACAAGCTCTACCTCACCAGGCATAGCAGAAGCTCTTTGGCTTTGTGTCTTATTTGAGATCGTGGGTTGCCCTGCTCCATGGCATCTGGCAGGGTGAGCCTACCATTACTGTAACCAAACAGCAGAGGTAATACAGAGGGTATGGCCCTGAAAAGGTGCGAGGACTTGGCATGGTCCAGGATGTGGGGTCAGAAAAACGATCCAGCTGTGGGAAGACAGATGTTGCAGAGTGCGGCAGGTGAGGTGGTACTGAGAAGTCCTGGAGACCCAGGAAGCCACAGAAAAGGGGAGGTTAAGGAGGAAAAGGGAGAGACAGTAATCACCTTAAGCAGATGAAGGTGCTGAAGAAGATCCCCCTTTACCTGAGTAATTTCATGCCAAGGCACTACCGCAGCTATGCATCTTAGGGTGTGCTACATAAACATAACTACACATTTTTCCCAAAAAAGAACTGTCCAGTGCAATGATGGCAATGGTCCAGCATAATTAATTGCAACTATTATAAAAATAATAAGATTCTGTAACATACCTGTGTCTCTTAAGTTCAGGCCATTCCAAATTCTTGCTGGTTTGATCAGTCATGTGCTCAGAAATTCTTTCAACACACTAAGGAGAACGATAAAAACTATAAATCAGGTGTTTAAATCCCCACAGCCATGCTAGCTTGAAAGATATTCAACATCCTAGGCAGAGAGCCAGATTTTATTACCAAAAAAAAGGGTTCTTCTGCATATGCTAATGGATTAGATGTTCCTGATGTTCTAGGCAAGTGCACTGTAGGTTTTACAATGGTCATAAAATTCAGATTTCACCCATAAGTCTTCTTGTTGATATGGAGGATAACAATATACACGTGTGTGTGTGTTTAAAAATACTGTTTTGAAACTGCTGGGAAAGGGAGTGTAGAACAACAGGACATCTCCAGATACTTTTTTTCAAATAAATATACTGAAGTGTATTAAAATATACCTAATTTTTAGTTATAGTTTCTTAAATATACCTAAAAATTTTCTTAAATTGTAGTGTTTAATGTGGAGCATGGACATGTAGCCTTATCAAAGTATAGTGAGCATACCAATATACTGAGTAATAGATAAAGAAATGAATTTTGCAGGATCAGAAAAAGAGGCATGACACAAACAAAATAAAGAAAGGAAGTCCAATAACAGGAAAGGCGGAGCATCAGTAACAGTTAATTGATTTTCCATTGCCCTACATCGTTGGTAGCAATTACATCAGAGGTCATGCAGAGATGGCTATAAAATGTTGTTAAAAGAAAAGGCTAAATGAAATAGCCAGTTTGTTCTGACATGACTGAACCTGCTTCAGGTTTGAGTTGCTTGTGGTCAATTAAGTTCTGGAGTCGCAGTTGTATAAATTTGTGATGTGCAGCCAAAATATTCAGATTTTAGTGAATCAAGGCAAGCAAGCTGACTTTTATAAACTAGTATTCCAGAAGTGTTCCAGCCCTAGGACACATAAAGTACTGTGACATTAAGTTGTCTGCATCTGTCTTTCACAGGACACAACACTGATTTTGTAGCAGGGGTTTCATCATTGCTTTTGGAAAACTTCAGAAATATTCTGAAAGGTGACTCACAAATGAAATCAAATGCTCCAACAGATTTGGTTCTCTGCCCTCACCTGTGGTTTTATCAAAAACTAACCAGAGGGTTAAAAAAAAAATTAAGTTGTGAACTTCTGTCAGAGAAAAGAGATGAGTATGAGAACTCTCAGAACACTCCGCCCAGCTGCCAGAGTTAAGCTCCGCACAGCAAACCCCACCTATCTATGGATGGTTGAGACCCTGTTTGCCTGGGTGAAATGGTGTCCATTTACTTCAGACAGAGATTTCGAATGATTTAGTGAGATGGTCCCTGCCATGATGCTGGCTGGGGGGAAATCCAAAACAGAAGTGTTTCTCATAGATAGATTCCTCACTTTATGCAAAATGTGTTGTGACACATTATCTCTTCAATATGTAACAAAGTGTACTTTGCAGTGATTGAAGAAATTCAGTTAAATCTAGCCTGTACTTGTGTTCTGTTTCGGTATTTATAGCAAGTGTGGGAGTGTGTTGGCCTCTTCTGACAGCATATCATGGCCATCTTAAATTCTAAAAGCACTTTTTTGTTGCCACTGTAAATGTTTAAGAAGTTTAGTCTTAAATTTGAGAGTGTTTTGGAGGCCAGGCTGTTTGTGACACATTAACAAAATTAGCCCAGGAAATGTGTGTGGAACGAACTCCAGTGCTTTTATAATGAGCGAGGTTATTGGAATGCACTACCCCCTGCATGTGCTGTTAAGCCATGGCCTCGGAGGTCCACGGTGATGCTGCATGGTTATGTTTGCTCGTGGCATTTCCAGAAAAAAAGTGTCTGCAGAAACACCCCAAGTATTTAGGAAACCAAATCTCAAACTGCTGTGGAGAGCACCTTGAGTCGTATGAACTGGAGTTTCAACAGCAAAGAGTCAGAAGCAAAAGAGTTAATTTTGCTTCAATAAGAAGGCATGGAAATAATTTTTTCTCACTAATTAAATATGAAACTGACTAACTGCATGCAAGTGTAATTTTCTTATCTTATTAGCCATGTTCATTTCTGAAGTGAATAACTACTAGCACTGGTACAGTATATGGGTAGAATAATAGTCGTACTGATTTTTACTTTAATCTCTGAATACAATTAGCATAATTTAAACCATTATAAGCTACAGCAGATAGAAATCACATTATAGAGACTGTAGGTGGAGAAGTGGGTGGTCACATGCAGAGGGAAAACTGGAAGAGCACTTAAAATACAATTGAATAATAAGCATGCAGGGGAATGTAAAGCTGCATGGATTTGAAAGGCACGTTATTTCTAGTGATGGAGGGAGAAAAGTGGGTAATCAAGGACTTCTACTACTGTGAGGCCTGATCCCAAGATGTGCTGTGTACCCCACTGTGTGTGCAGAACTGCAGGACAATGTGAGTGTTTCGAGCTCAGGTTCAGGCTGTGGTGAGGAACACCTTCTTCTCATTCTACTCAAGCTTTGGTTTCTCTGCACTGACTTGTCCTCATCTCTTTTCCTTGTTTGTGGCACTTTCTTCCCAGACTCATTGCCTTTGCCTATCCGATCAGTCCTAGCCTACAACTCAGGATTTTGCTGTCAGCAAATATTGATAGAGAGACTGGTGAGCCATTGTATATCACCAGCCGCTGCAGCCACTTCATGGAAAAGGAGTTGCAATTAAAAACTCAGGGAAAGAACACCCTGAGCTCTTTGTTCTTCCCTTCCTTCATTTACATCCCCTACTAGTTTCTGCAGTGTTTTCCAAGCAAGTAACAAGATTAAGCCCAGGAATCTACCCTGTTTAACCAGTAATAATCTGAAGTTGGCCATACTTAAATTTCTGTGGCCCCTTTTTAATAGTTGCAAGGAATTCTGTAGGATTTGGTCCTATAGCACGGACCCGTCTGAAGTATTACCAAAGGCAACCACTGAAAAGCTGTGCTGAGCTGCTACAGCATACATTAATCATTAGGTAAATGTTATTTATATCCTGACAATTTAGCCAGAGCATGTAGTTTGAAATGAACTAAAAATGTTCTTCTTCATGTCATTGACTGTGAGTAAGCTGAGGCCAGGCTTTACTGCTGAAGACCACAACATGACTTTGACATACTTTCCACATCAAATTCATTGATTTCCTATCATAAAGACATTTGTAATGTACAGAACAGTGACCTCACTCCTAAGTAGCTGTTCCGTTATTGCAGTGCTCTCTGCTCTTTGAAAGTTCTTCCTACGAAAAAAGCAATCTCCCAACTAAATTCTCTGCTACATAATAGACAGTGCTGTCACCAAATGGCACTTGCAAAAGCAATCTTCTAGCTGGGTGAATGCCAGACTGGAAGTCCAGAGGCTTGGACAGTGTCCCCTGGTTGCCCAGAGAGCTCCTGCAGAGCTTTCAAATCAAGATGAAAATAATTTGCTTTTTGGATCAGCCCTACCTGCATTTTTATGATGCATTAAACAAAGTTACACTGAGATGTGGTGTGTACTCTGGAGGGGAGGAGGGGAGAGATTGTCCCGAAGATCTGAAGAATCATGATTCAAATCAACATATATCACCTCCAAAAATTTATGCACTGTGCAGTGTTTGTAGATTAGCAGTATTTGTAAAGTGAAGATACATTCATACTGTGCAGTTGTACTTTTGGCAAAGATGGCAGATGATGGTATTCCATGAGAATATTTTCAAGATCTGATGTTTGTTTATTCAGTTAGTATTAGCTGAATTTAATGCACCGAGAAAAAGAGTTGCAATTGCACCACAGGACTCCATTGCAAAAATTTCAGCAAAGCCAGTTCAGTAATTAATAAGTAGACTTTTCTTCACCAGTTTTTCCTGTAAGATTTTTTGCTTTATAGACTTTTTAATGAGAATAAAGTCTTTAAATGCAATTTCCCATGAAACGAGTAGTGGCATCTGTATGAAAGAGAGGCACACAAATCCAGAATGTGTGTATTACTGAAGGTGAAAATGAAGGCAGCAACTAAATCATGTTAATGTATGTTTAACATGCTCTAGTTCTGCTGTTTGATTTAGAAAAAAAGTTATGAAAGAATATGAAGTGATAATGAGGACACCCCTTGCCCAGCCCAGCTCTTAAGAAATAGCAGTGGTCCTGCAGCATTGCATTTGTCTCTCAGTGCCAGGGCTCTATATTTAACAAGCTTTCCCCAGCTCCCACACCCAGATGAATTCATTGGAATGCAGAAGGAAAGCAAGAGCTCATCTGACTCATTAGGAGGCTGACACGTAATTACCATCAATTAAAAATGCCTTCTAGAGCCACCATGTGAATTTGGGTGTGCTGAAATAAATGAATCCATCAGGCTCTCTGTAAGCAGGACTTAAGCTTGGCACCACACTCAGGACAAACGGAATTTGATTAGTCTGCAAAAAAAATCTTTGATGTGCAGGCTAACATGTGAAGGGATCCTTAGAGAAGCAATGCCCAATGAGGTTTTATATCTTCCTCTTTGCCACCTGTGACTTGTAAGCAATATACCCAAAGAAAAGCTTCTCTATATTTGGGATGTATTGAAAAAAAAACCCAACCTGTTGTAACAAAATGTTTTGTTGATGCCAGATCATTTTCTTTCTTTGCTTTCTCACCAGCCACTAGTGAGAAAAATAGTTAAGAGGTGGAAGTGAGACTACAAATGATTTTCAGATTAATTTCAGTTTTACTATATCCCGATTAAGACAGATTGAAAACACTTTCCTTTCTTATCCCAAGACCCTTGTCAGAATCTCTTCTGTTTAGGCTTAACTTGTTAGATTTAGAATAAGCTATTCAAAAGACTGAACAGTCTGACTTTTGAGCCAACCCAACAGAATTGAGGTACCTCTGTCATAAATGTTCTTTGAAAAGTTTTATCTCAACATGAACTTTTCACATTCATTTAATATTTTAACTTGCACTTTTGAACATTTTAGTACTGTTGATTAAGCTTTTTAGTACAACTTTTGAAAAAATAGAATAGATCAATTAAAGGTACAGGTATACATAATTACACAAGCATTTTAAAAGTATATACAATAAAATAAGCCTATGCCTATGCTATATTTATTTGCATTCACTAGTCATAAGAAGCAGCCAGTCCTACCTTTGTCTGTAAGAAGTGTAATATCTAGTTTTCTAGAACTATTGTGTTGTTTCCTCTTGAAAAAATCCCACTCGTTAAGTGTGAGAACTTTAGAGCGAGAACTGCCATTTTTGTTACGATCTATATTCTGGTGGTGCAAGGATCCTTATGTTTAGACCTTTATAAGCTTATAATGAAACAGAATTAGTTCCACAGGTGGAAAGTATCTAGACCTCCGCCAAAGCCTCTAAGAGCTGACACTGCACAAATAATAAATAGCCTTAGAGTGCAGAAATTGATCATGGTAGAAAGTTTGACAGACCCTTTTATGTATTGTATGAGTGTGTTTTAGGACAATAAGAAAGTCCAAACAAATCCTTTTGGGTTTGTATGGCGTTTTTTTATAGATGCGAAGTGATGCAAAAACTGGGATCTGAGTTTTCCATGTTGGCTATACTACTCATTGGAATATTGTGTAGAAACTGTAATGGAATACAAAATAAAATCTGCATATATATTAATTTTTTCAAATATTGTAATATATTTTCTCTTTTGTCTGTAGTAAGCAGTTTTTCTTGTAGGCAACTATGGTCAGAATTCTCAAAAATCCCAAATGCTTTTTGCTGGTATATTGGACACACACGTACTCAGTTTACTGAGGCCAAACAACTGCTAAACAGGTCTCAAGGAAAACGTTTGAAGTTAGCACAATATAGAAGTACATATATTCTTATATGACCAAGGAAGAGGTGTTTACAGTTCAAGAACACGTCAGGTCCGATATAACTCAATTTTACCTGTATATGTTAACCTTTTTCACTATGTAGGATTTTGTTCAATTAGTTATTCTACAAATAAACAAATACTGATTTTGCTTTTACATAAAAATCCCTCCAGATAACAGGATCAATCCAACTGAAAACAAGAAGTCAAAAACCTTGTTTCACTTACATAAATTAAAAGCAAACTGAGATTTTTTTTCCCCCTAGTGTTTCCCTTTTTTGCTGTGTCTCAAGGAAAAGGGTGGTACATTAGGAACTGTGTCAGTAAAGTGTAGAGGTGGTTTATTAACAGTATGGATATTGCTTTTTTGGAAACATATCTAGAAGATTTACTGCTTGCTATCTCCACTGAAGTTGTATGAATCACAGTGGGTGGAGCCAAGGGTTGGGACAGGAGCTATTTATCAAGCACATTTGAGAACAGCTACCAGGCTGAAAGAAACAGAAGAAAAAAAAATCCATTTATCTAATCATCTTTGATTGTTTGCAGACTTTGTTTGAATGTGTTTATATCTGTACTTGAAAACTGGAGAGTGTGCAAAATTGATGCCAGGCAGAAAGGCTATCTCCTCCCAGATCAATTTGATTGAATTCATACAAGGGCAAAAATAAGTGTTTGAAGCCTAAAGCGATGTGACACTGTTGATGTTCCAGTGGAAACTGTAGTCTGTCCTGCTACATTCATAAACTGAACACTTCTTGGGTCACAATGCCAATAAATGAGATGTTTGCAGCCCCTGTAGAAAAGATCTTTGGAGCATTATAAGAAAGGGTGATTTCCATGAGAGTGTCCATTATCACCTGGAAGAACCAAATAGAAAACAATATCATTGCCATCAGTGCTTAAACAGGGAGTATCAGGAGGAAACCTCTAGAAACTTGGTTATTTCCTAGTAAACTCTGCAGGCTTCTGAGTAGCTTTTGTACGCAGCTCTTGGTTTAAATTATGTTAATCTTCTTCACAGGGCAGTGATAAGTAACTTTCTGATTACAAGAACAAAATAAGAAAATAATGGGACAAAGTCTCTGTGGACATAAATCAGTGCAACACCCTTGAAGCCAACACACAGCAGACGATTTCATTTGCTATCCAGCATGTTCTAAAACAGGGAAAGACTGTTAAAATTCTTCTTTTTGTGCTGAGATTAAATCCTGCAAATTTGCCATGGAAACCATTTCTTTTTTTTTTTTTTTCTCTTTTTTTTACAGTTGAGTTTTAGTGATTCTTTCGGAGACGGGAAGTACAAGTATTGCGTTTTGGGGGAGGTGGGAGGAAGAGAGAAATGGGGAGCTGTGGAGAGGGGAGAGGTAGGAATACATTCATCCTCAAAAATGAGTTCACGTCCCTGAGCTCCCAGTGTCAAGAGCTAGCAAAGGGCAGATGCTTCTAACAGTTGGAGAATTAAAGCACGGAGGAGGAAGTCATTCTCCAGAAGCTGAGCAGCCACCCCATGAAGCTGGAAGACCTGGGACCCATTCCATTGAGTCCCTGTGTGGGTGTGGGTGGGAGGAGGAATGGGGCTGGCCTGGTTTGATCGCACTCCTGCAACAGTGGCACAGAAGGGAATGCTGTGATGGAGACCCTGAGTATAAATATGGCCAGTGTAACATGATGAGGAGGGAGGACTGGGACTAGGGGCATCCCAGGGTGCACCCACCACCCAGCTCCAGTCACACTGGGAGCACCACGGAGGAACAGCTACCCCATGGGAACCCATCAACCCAGGCTTGGCCACACCCGCAGAGTGCTTGGCCATCCTGTCGGCTCCTCACAGGTATGGGTAAGGTCTGTCTAGGCTTTTGTTTTGGAGAAAAAAACTTTACTTTTGCAGCACACCTAGGTTGAGCTTTCAAGAGCATGGGGTTTTTTTTACCTCCATTTTTAAATTCACTTGTTGCAGAGTATCTCAAGGGTAACCCAAAGGTCATCTCAAACTTTTCAGGTAAAAAGGATCTGAGAAGGGCACAGGAGGCAAAAAAGAAAGGTAGACAAGGTGGACTTGGTTTCACATTGTTTTTGTTTCCTTTGCAAATTGAGGGTCCATTTTGCATTGGATGCAAAATTTATATCAATCCCTCCCTGTTTTCATTCAGTCAAGACTTGTAAATTTTATCTGGCTGTCAAGATTGTCAGTATCAAAACAGATCTGTCCCATACCAGCCTACTTGAAGGGACCTTTGGGTCCCTCTGTCTCTGTTCTCCAATTCTTGGTGATCCCAGTTTTTCATCTGTTTCTCTTACGTGGACTTTCCATGCCCTTTTCTACTTATGGAGCATTTCATCATTCTTCTGTTGGCATAATGTAATGTCTGTTTGCTTATACTAAACATGAGGAATATTTTATGGTGCCTCATCAACCACATTGAATTTTTAGAATGATTTGTTCCTTCCTACTTCTTTTACTCACTCATACAGGAGAGTTGTTCATGACAAAGATGAAACATTTCAAGGATGATTAGATGCTGTAGCAGCCTAGCACAAAATTACATCTTTTTGCCGTGCTGTGTTTTTAATGCAGTACCTCACTGACTTCCAAAGTCCTTAGCTGTTCACCCTTTTCTTCTGAAGATGTCCACAAAATAGAAAGTTAGAGAAAATTCATACTCACACACAACTTCAGCAAAACTTCCGAGACTGAATAGTCTAATCAGGGTTTACAACATTCAGGTTTTGCATGTTAGTAGGTCTGTGTTTATTTTTCACATCATTTATTTGCAATGTTTTGGTGTCCTGGAGCCTCTGTCATAAGTCTGGGTCTGCCTCTGTACATAGACTTATACATGCCCCAGAGATCATCTATTTTCTTCTAGTTTCTGAACATAAAATTTCTGTATAAGAATGCATTTCCTTCTCCACTGAGGTGCTTCTAGACCACATGCTGGGCACTGCATAGTGCCTTGATGCAAAATATGAGTTGTTTATATTTTGTTGAATTTCTTCATGTATTTACTGTCTCAAAGGGCTTACACTGTTACTTCAAGCTGCATATAACTGCTTTTTGTGTACTGCTTTGCATTTCTCATTCTTGCACAACTGACTGTAAGATACATAAGTGAACACATTATTTTTCTGTAGTGAAATCCAAACCAAACAAAAGTCTCTACACAAACCTCACAAAAATCAGCTCTGAAGTTTGAGGCGGTTTTCCCACATGCAAATAGACTGTCAGTATTCTTCCAATGAAGCTTTCAGGTTCATCAAACTGTTTGTTACTGCTCTTCATTGCTCTGATTGCTATTCGTGTGCTTTGCGCTGGTGTTAAATTTCGTATATCTACTTCTGTGAGTTCTGCACAGCATTGAAATGACTGCTGATTCAGAAGGTAATGGGGATTTTTTTTTTTCCAGGTCAGTAAATACAAGCTTAGGATTCATCATGCAGACTGGTGATGTTGAAAGACCAGCTTTATACTTTCAGCCCTAAATAGGAAAGTCAGTCTGCTATCTAAAAGGGGTAGAAAACAGGGGACTGGGAGGTAAAGCAGTGGTCAGGCATTCCTTCAGTAAACTTTTGAAAGACTCACTTGCATTTGGAGTCTCATATTTGACATTTGGGAGACTCAAGTTTTCTGCTTTGTCAAGGTTTTTTACTATGTTGAAGTTTGGAATCAAAATTACTGTTATTTCTCCTTCCCCCCCACCTCCTCCCCTGAAAAAAAAAAAAAAAAAGATGCATTTGAACTGTTTTATCCTTCTGAAACTTTAAAAAAAAGGTTCTTGCACCCAGGGAGCCACTGAATGACAAATCTTTTAGGACATTGCAATATATTTTCATAGCTCAGTTGGTAAAGATGTATGCATATATATAAGTACGTACATAGCTATATATGCATACACACACACATATATATATTAGAGGAATGCAAGCTTTCCTTCACATCTACAAATGGTTTAAACTCTGGTTTCATGACCATAGATGTGGAGTTTGGAAGATTTATTATATTCATGCTGCCCAGGAGCTGGAGACCCAAGACCATGGGATCTCTGCTGATACCCACAGAAGAGGAATAGTGTGGGGATGTAAAACCTGGTAGTCCACACTGCAGAACTATTTTTGTCAAACCCGTGCTCTCCAGGTCAAGCTTGTCATGCCCAAATGCCCCTGTGCAATGCTCAGAAACCACTAAGTTAGTCGAACCTAGCAAGAAATTTGTATCATGGAAAGATTCCAGTGAGTCCCTGTGATATACTTGCACTCCTGTCTCTCCACAGCACTTGGTGTGGCAGCAGAGCATCTCCCAGATTTGTACTCAGAGAACCAGGGTGAAGTGCAAAAGGACTCTTACATTCCCCTTGCAGACGCTGGGGTAAGACATGGTAAGACGTGTCTCCCCCAGCCACATGAGAAACCTGAGACAAAATAGAAGTACATGCACATCTCTGAAGGCCTAGACTGCAGCCATAGCTACAGGAGAATCCTTCTTCTGCATAAATATAGGGATCCTGTTGGAATAAAGCTTCATGAGAAATGTAAATTTGTGAGAAACTGCCTGATTTCTGTGCTGCTGAGGCTTTCTGCGCAGTAGCACCAGATGCCAAAAAAGAAGCAAGAGGAAAGTGTGAACCCAAACCAGCTTCTCAATGGCAAAGACAGAGATCGAGCCCATTCCTGCTACCTTCTTGTCTGCAGGGGCTGCTTCAGTCCCAAGGAGAGCAGTGAAGGAAAGTCTGCACCACCATGTGTGGGGCACCCTCATTTTCTGTCACAGCCTCTGCATCTTCACAGAAACTGTGAGAGCCCACTCACAACTAATGAGCAGAAAAAAAAAAAAAAAAGGTATCCCAAACTGCTTTGGTTAATATGGAGAGTAGAAGTGACCGTGGCTCCTTTCTCATTACCCTTTTGCAGTGAAGGACATCAGGAAAGAAACAAATTGAAGTAAGAAAGCTGGAGGTCTCCAGGCTGACATATAGTTTTAGGCAGCTTTTGCTGCTGCTCTTCTGAGTGGCCATTTCTGAGCTATTAGCTTCCTAATTTGGCCATCCATTTCATTGACAGTGCGTCTGCCAGTGTGCTTAGGCACAACATGCTGTAACCCACAAGGAGCAATGCTCAGAGTTGGCAACAAGTGGATGAAACCGAGCAGAGTATGAACAAGGGAAGAAACATAACATCACAATCTGCTCTCAGGTGGTAACCACCATGGCAGGGTGCATTTGGAGGAGGAACAGCTAATGGGTTTACTTTGGCAACTTTGCTTTCCCTATATGCCAGGGTCAGCAGAGGAAAACACAGAAGCACTCGGATCAGGCACAGGAGTGGGAGAAGAGGTGGGAACTGACCCTGCTGCTGAGCTCCTGTCTGGGTATCAGAGCCCAGAGCCAGAGCTGGACAACAATGTCTTGTCAAAGTGAGTGGAATAAGTTGGACGTAGAGGAAGAAGGTGAGCCAAGAATATGGAGTGGTGAAGGACATCAGCGCAATTATCTCACCAGCTACCTTCTGAACCTGAAGAAGGGTGGCTTGCAAGCACTGAAGGTGGAGACGAGTAGTGCAGGCAGGAGGGATCAGGAAATCTGTAATATTCTGGCAGTGCTCCTTGGAAATTTTATGAAGTAAAAATATTATTTTATTTGTGTATAGATACAAAAGGAATCTTTTTTGGCACTTTTCTCCATCCTTATTATTGTTGATAATTGCCTGCAATTTAAAACTATAAAGCAGAGAAGAGAGGAAAGTGAGGTTGTAGTGTACTTGAGAACACTTATTTTAGAATAGCTTGCTTAACATCTTGTGAGAGTGTTTGGAAACCAGGTAGTCTTTTTTGTGTATTTTAACTGGACATTCTAACAAAATATATGTGAACAGTATTGGTGCATGATACAGTATTTCTCACCCAGGATTAGTGGGATTTTAAATCAATAGCTTCAGGGCTAAAAGACGAGCACCTTCCACTTGAAACAAAGATATTGGTATACTCATGGTATTGGCTGCTGCAGTAGAACATTCATGTTGGCCACTTCCTTAGGCACGATAAAGATCGATACAGTTCTAAGTAGGTTACGGTAGGGTAGCAGATATTTCCCTGATTGCTGTGTGTTGTACAGTACCTGGCACAAGGTTGGCATCCATGCAAAATTAGACAGTTAAGATAATTGTCAATGAATTAAAGTTGGGGGGAGGGGGGGTGGGTTTTTTTTGTTTTGTTTTTTTTTTTATTATAGTCATTCCATAATAGTTATAAGTATGAATTAATACTGCCTCAGGGAGCATATGTGCTATAAGGAACTTCTCTGTGCTCCTCATCTAATAGAAACAGACTTTCCTGTAAGACATAAAGATGGTAGGTTACCTGAACTACAGATTTCACCCTCTGTTGTGACATAGACATGGCACCCAAAGTTAATGTTTGGACTGATATGAAGATATGAAATTTATTAACTCCCTATCCCTTGTGTAAACTTTTTCTTTAATTGTGGTCCAAAATCAGATTAGTCTCTGAAGACTTTTTTTTTTGGGTCCCAGTATGTGTAAAGGAAATCCTTTCTATTAATCTCTCCTTCCTGTATGCTAGCAGTCCTGCAACTCAAGGCTCACATAACATCATGTCCTCAACGTCCATGCACTACCATCATGCATGCAAACAGGTAATGATTTTTCTTAGCCTGGTGTACTGAAAGTAGATGATTTGCTGTCACTTCTGAAACATCCTTGAAGCTCTCATCAAGTTGTGCTTCATGCAGTATTGGTTTGGCATAGGGAATGCAGAATTGCCCCAACCTGCATGAGAAGCTGGGAACTGCTCCCAGATAACTGAGACAGGGGGAGGACCTTGTCGAAGTGCAAGCAGCTTTGCACAGATGGCCTGTTTTGTTTTGAACCAATTTCAGATTATGTTTGGACTTTTTTTCTGTTTCTAAGTGTAAAGGTAAGTGCAGATCAAAGAACCCAAGGCACAGATCTGAAAATGGATGTCCACTCACTCTAGGGAAATAAAACGCTTACATTTCCTTTATAAGTCCCTTCTTCCCAGACTGTGTGGCATGCTTCCTGACCCAGGAATTTTTGGGGTTTAAGAGTGTTCATAATTTAGGATTTTTAACACTGATAAACACCTAAGATTATCAGTAGTTTGCATGCCTTAATGTTAGTTAGTTTTTAACTGGAGGTTAGAATGTGTGAATAAAAAAAGGAGAGGTGTTACTGAACATGGAGGGGAGGAGCAAGAAAGAAACCCCAAATATCATATTAATTTTGTAAATAAAAATTATGAAAAAATCCACAGTTTCTGTTACAAAATTTGATTATTATTTTTTTCCAAAAGTGGGGTTTTAAATTTCACTGTGAATTATTGAATTGTTTGGAATAGCAAATATATTTTTGGAAAATTATTCCATAATGAAATGCTATGATACAATAACATATATGATAAAGCAAATTATGATAAATTATAATGCATCTGACATTTAACTTCTTTTTAAAATAATTGTGTTTATACTTTCTCAGATGCACAGATAGAGATAAAAAACATGCTAATTAAGACTTTTTTTTCAAAGACCTACACAAATATTATTTTACTTTTATACTGAATAGTCTACATGATAAAATTGTGGTGATTTATACCAAAAGGAAAGCTGACCCTTTAATATGTGTTGGCATCTTACACGGTCTGTTAAATTGTATCAAAAATTGTTTAGACTGGAATAAAGTCTCTTAAAATATTACATACAATAAATGATTTAACTAAACGATAGAGCCACATAAATTATCTTCCCATTTTATCATGTAATGATGTTAAGAGAAAAAGCTTCCTATCACTTACTTCTCCCTATCCGTCATAATCTTCTACCTTGAAGGTTATTACCTATAAGGTAATAAACCTGTAATTCGCCATAGTTATTAATATATTTGCAGTACTTTAAAAAGATGGAAGAATGGTTATGCATTTTTATTGGTAGGTTAACAAATATTTTACATTTTGAATTTTTCTCAGTATTCGTTGACACATTTGCATGTTTTTCACACGGTTTTACAAGTTACTAAGGAATCAATGAATATATTTCAAGTCATAATTTCTTCAGGTTACATTCTAAAATACCTAAAATCATGCTGTAAGGAGAACTTCTGTTTTGTCAAGATTCTGACAAAAATATTGTAGTATCCATATTTTCAGGTAAAATTCTAAAAATAACACTTGCAGAATTTTATCTTGTTGGCCAGAAGAAAGTGTTACATGCTACAAAGAACAGCAAGCTTCAAAATTGTTCTGCAGTTGCATTTCAAATACCTTTTCCTTACAGGTTACCAATTCATCCTTTTTCAGAAGTATGTTAAGCTCCAATTCTGCAAACACTTAAACCAGAACTACAAGTGATTTCAGACTCTGGGATTTCAATGCTTCTGAAAAAGAATTAATGGTTGTGTCTAACTTGCAAGCAAAAACACGAGGGTGCAAAATCCAAGATCAAATATTTCATTATTTTGTGATTACAAAATGAATTCAGGTTCTATAG
This sequence comes from Nycticryphes semicollaris, assembly GCA_013400055.1. Classification (NCBI taxonomy): domain Eukaryota; kingdom Metazoa; phylum Chordata; class Aves; order Charadriiformes; family Rostratulidae; genus Nycticryphes; species Nycticryphes semicollaris. The sequence continues at coordinate 526,863 of VXBJ01006365.1, forward strand.
AGTTGACTAAAATTAGTGTTACAGGTAGTTATTTTGCTTCAATTAGTGCTATTAAAATAACAATTTTATGAGAAAGACAGAAGGTATGTCAATTCCATATTTTCATTTTTTAACAAGGCTGTACATAAGAAAAAATACTGCAAAGGAGCAGACAGAATCACTTCTCTCAAATCTATCCTCTAATGGAAAATCTTAGAATCATTGAATCATAGAACTGTTGGAGTTGGATGGGACCTTAACGATTATCTTGTTCCAACCCCCCTGCCATGGGCAGGGACACCTCCCACTAGACCAGGTTGTTCAAAGCCCCATCCAACCTGGCCTTGAACGCTTCCAGGGATGGGGCATCCACAAGTTCTTTGGGCAACCTGTTCCAGTGTCTCACCATTTCTTCTAGAAATCCTTTCAGGCATCTGTTCTCCATGGGGCTAGTTGTATGGGGTTTTTTCATTGCTTTTGACTTTTTAAAAAATACAAACTATTATGCATCATCAAGCTTTCAGTCTTATGAGCATTTTTCACAGGCAGAGAGAAAGTGTGCAAGCACATCTAGAGTATTTTCTAACTCGTTCTTGAACCCTCAGCGAATCTCTATTGATTTCAACAATGAAGATACTCTAAATTCTCTGATCTTCACAGAGATTTCAGTCCAGGTTTCAGTCCTCTTACCCAAGGCAGTGGCACTCCCTGTTTCCCAGAATCCAGGTCCATGCTGGGGTAGTGTGGTCAGGGCTGGGACCAGAGCTACAGAGCCGTCCAAGGGAGCCCTGTATCATCATTTGGCTTGGACTTTGTTCCTCTAGAGATGCCTAATGGTCAGGCATTCACATTCTCAATCTGGTGCAAACACAGTATTAGTCTAATCTGCACTTCTGCTAGAATATGACTAAAGTGACTTTCTTTTTCTTTCTTTTTTNGACCTTTTTATCTTGTCGGCAATGCCACTGCCTTTCTATTAATAACAGGCTTTGGGGAATGTTTCGTCTGCACTGGCAGCAGAACTGCTATTCCATACTCAATTTGGTATCTGCAATTACAGTACTTTTCTGAAGTGCAAAAGACATCTATAAAAATCAAACCCATTTCCCTGCTTAACATCAGACACAGTATGGTAGCTCACTGCAGCTTCCAGCTTACATTACTTTTTTTCCATCTTTTTGTTGAAACTCTGTCTGCAGTGATTGTCAGTAAACATTTCCTATCAGTGAAGGTGAAGGACCCTCACTGAAGTGGCAGGAATAATGTACTTCGTCAAAGAGCATGTTAAATTTATTTAGCTTGGATGTTTACTGATGTCTTGGTTGAGACCTTCAGCTCCTAACAATGTCCTGCATTGCCAATACGTCTGCATCGTCCTTGAAGGCTATGCTAGTGAGAAGCTGGAGAATGGAATCAGAGAGCTGGTTTTCATTTCCTAGGAGGCTTTATTTTTTTATTTTTGGGTGGATAATGCTGGTGAGGTTGCTTTCATGTACCTAGTCTCCACGTAGTCTCAAGGCTTCTGAGGAGGTCACTTGAAATCCCTGACTTTCCCAGACAGAAATAAGTATTAACAGAATGGGTTAAAAAGGAAGAAGATGGTGTTGGTGCATCAGGGAGGATCAGAGAATACTCAGTTTCGGGGAACTCCCTGGGACAATAGATGATATTGTCACTGTCTTTTCTTCACTCAGGTTTAGAAAAGCTGCTGCATCTTACAACAGGCCAAATTTGTCAGCAGGCCCAGCAGTGAGTAAACTTCTTGTAAGCAAAGTTTCAGGCTGTCAATTACAATTCAGGCTGTCAATTACAAGCCCATTTCACTCTTCCGTCCTCTTTCCAGAGGGTTTTCCTTTCCTTTTCCAAGCCATCTGGGTGGGAATTGTCCTTTGCCCATGTGCAAATCTTAGATCGTGTCATGCCATTATGGATTTTTTTTTCGTATGTGTAGGTCCACAGAGGTTCTCACAGGAGTGGAGAGGTCCTAACCAGCCCTCTGGGGGCAGCCTGTTGTGCTTTGTCCTCATCCCATATCTGGACAGTCTTCTGGGGAGGAGCATGGGTGTATTAGCAGATCCCCAAGCATCCCTGGTCCTTCCTGGCCCAGTGCATGACCCAGGAGACACCACTCACCCCAACCTCCCCACCAGCCTCACAATAACCCCCTCTCCCCAGACCACGCAGCCAGTGCAGCTTTTTTCCCCACCAGAAAGCTAGTTCTGGCTCCAGCACTGCAGCAGCATCCCTTTCCTTTAACCCCATCTGGGAGAGGCTGTTGCCCACTGAGGGACTGGAGTGACATGGCAAGTGCCAGATGAGCCATCCCACCTGCCCAGTGCTGGCAGACAGGTCAAATCCCCCACGAGGAAAGGGGTTTGGATGTAGGCACTGCAATAAACAACAGATCAACTGTGAATCCGCAGTCATAGTTCTGCGGCTGTTTTCCTTGGAGTGGTCTGACTGGTGATAATCTGCAACAATAGTCTGCTTTTTGCTTTTTTCCACCAGCCTCTTGTTTTCTTCCATAAATTCTACATCGCCTCTCATGTTTTACCTTTCCTTACAAAACTGTTTCTCCTCATGACACGTAACTCTCCCCCAGGGCCAGTTATGTAAGGTATTGCTGCTCGGTGTTTGCACAGCCCTACGTCTTGATCCCCCGTAGAGAGCACATTGTGTATCCCACTGGCAGCAAACAAAAGCAGCTTCCTATACGAAATACACAAGTCTTGCTTCTGTGCTTGCATGTTTAGGCAAACACCCTCCTGCATTTGGGGACGCAAAGGAAGAAGGCTATCAGTACCCACTTTCCCTGTGATGCATGGCTCTGAATGGCAGAAAAAAAGTAAATCCTCCTAATAAGGAGAAAAGAGTCTGCTTCCCTAGTCTGCAGTGTATATGCATCTTTCACACTTCACACGGTCATACCATTTTAAATGCAAACAGCTCCTCTAGCTAGCAGCTTCATAGTAGTTTCAAAGACAAACACATTTGTTTTGTCTTTAAATGAATGTATTCATACTGGATGGCAGCAGAGGGGCTACCGCTTTCTCAGGAGGATCCTTAAATTTCAGCTAGTGAGATGGAGTAACACTTTCTTTAAAAAGGAAAAAGAAAGAACAGGCAAAAATCCCACCTCTTGAAACCCCAAGTTCTGATGTGACATATGATAGCTGATATGACTGTTGACACTCCTGTTGTGAGTAAGGTGTAGGTGTTCTTGCAGGGGGGAAAAATTATCAAAACCTACTTTCCTCATTATCTCTTCCTCTCTGTGCCTGGATGATTTGCGTCTTCCCTTCTCCTGCCTTCCAGACTTCCCCTACACACAAGCTGTATTTTATGTAGCTGCACAGCAGTTTGCTCATTACAGGTGATGGACTAAGTCCCAGCAATTAAGCTAGAACCACAGCTATCCAAACTCTAGGCACTGGGGCTGGCTGGGGGTGGAAATGAATCTGTAAGCTGCACTGTCCTCAGCACTTGATGACTACCAGCATGGCAGTCTGGGTGGCCACAGTACTCTGAGGCAGCTTGGCTGCATCCCTCTGGGCAACCCCATGAGCCCTTGGGCCACCCAGACACAGAATGCATCAGCTTCTGACTAGATCAGGCTGATCTGTTAAAGGCCAGTCACAGGGCATCCTGCTGCTTCCTTCCATTTTTCAGGGCCAGCACAAGAAATAAATGGGTTTCTGAGACCAGGTGCAACAGATGGCAGGGATGTGAGGCTTTTTTGTTGACGTGGCAGGATGCACTCAGTGTCAAGGTCAAGGAAGGGTCTGGCTCCAAGGTTGGGTTGGTGGTTTACCCTGGGGGAGGGGAAGAAAAAATGGTCCTGGTTGGATGGATAGAGGTTTGTTTGCTCTCAGATGGGGGATTTCTATGTGAGCAGGAGCTGGGTTGTGCAGAGGTGAAGGAGCTCAGGAAAGCATGGGGGGAAGGCCAGGGTTGACAAGGATGAGTGCAAAGGAAATAATTAATCTTTAACAAACGTGTGAGTGGGAGGCATAAGGGGTTGGCTGAGGAGGGATGGAGCAATATTGGAGAGGGAGAGGTTGGGAATTGAATGAAACAGCAAAAGAGTTGCACAGAGCAAAAAGCAAAGCAAAACAAAACAAAACTTTCCCTTGCCATTACTGCAGATTGCCCCGTTTTTTTACAATCCTGTCACACTAAAACACTCCCTGTAGCAGCCTCCAGCTCCTCGCCTACCTTCCAGTTTATATTCTACAGCAATATCTCCCAAACTGCAAGGTACACCCCCTCTTGAGAAGGAAGGGGGAGCAGAACCCACAGAGAGAACAAGAGATGCAAAAAGCATGTGAGGGCTTGACTGGCTCCCTGTCCCTGAAACCAGGTCCCTCACAGGAAAAATTCCCAACTGTTCACTTTTATTCCTAAAACCAAATGCATAAGAAACTATATATATGGTTTTAATATAGGCAGTTAGAGACCCTTATTGCCAGTCCAGTCACTACACCTACTAACAGCCTGTGCTGTGTCCAGGACCATCTGACACCAAGCTGTGGGTGCCTTTGAGCCACACAGACATGGTGGTGGCGTGGTTCCTTGAGCACGGAGCTGTCAGCAGAGCGCTGTCCTTTCCCATCTGTAGTTCCCAGTAGCTCTGCTGCTCGACACCCTCTCCTCAAGGTGATGCTGGCTCTCCCAGCCACCCCTGAAGTTGTGGTTTTTTTCACACATTTAAATTGTAATCTCCTCGCCAACCTGTGTTACAAGATTAGTCATTAGCTCAGTAACTTCATCTTCATTTTTTGTACCTTTCTGTTACAAATGTGTTACAAACGTCTTACATGTTTCATTGTGATGGAAATATGGGATTACTAAATTTCTGCTACCCTCTGCTGCCTGAGAAAACTGGAAACTGTTAAACACATCAAAGATATCAGACCCAGTTACTGTCAGGAGCCAGATCTGTGTCCTTTTTCACTAGCACTCATTGCTTACAGACACGGAGTGAAGTATGGTTTACATTTCTTCCAGTTGTCTCCCATATTTGTAGACTGTCAGATCTGATAGACCTTTTAGTTGCTCTGGTTTTCCACTTATTTTCTCCTTATTTAAATTGTGTGTAATCCTGGTACTGTGAGATATTCAGTGGGTTTTGTGGGACCACAGCACTTCAGAAACATCCTCTTCCTTCAGTGCTTGCTTCCAACTGCCTCTGCTTAGAAGAAAATGGGTTTTCTCAGTCCCTCCACACGTTGTCCACCTCCAGCATTAAAGCCACATCAAGGAGTGGCGCATCTTACTGTGGGTGCTGCTAGCTCTTGCCCACGCTGCTGTGGTGCTCAGGGAGGAGCAGTGACCTGCAGACCAGCAGCTTGTGGCAGACGGCTGCTGCAGTTTTACAGGGCACCCCAGGGGAAACTGCACTGCTTCACGCAACCAACATCTGCCTGGAGGAGGAAAAAACCCACAACTTTGCAAAAGTACTATTGGGAACAATTCCAGAATGGGAAATCAACTAGCTCTGTTCCATTGCAGCTTTTTTTTTTTTTTTTAAATATATATAAATTTTCCAAACAACAGTGTGTGATCTCCCACCTGCAAATTAGATTTCTTATGTGGGTGGGATACAGAATTCAGTTATATCAGCATTAATCTGGGGCAACTGTATCAATGAGCTTACAGTGAAGGGGTTTTTGTCATGCATCTGAAGTGTAATATTAAATGGAAAATGTCTTTGTGGATTTAGGACTTTTTCAATAATTTTAAGGGAATGCTGCCTTTTTATCTCCTCTTCTACTCAAATTCTACTGGCTTCACTAAAAAACAATATTGTCTTTTTCTGTTGCCACAACTGAGAGAGGTGAAATTTTGGTCTAGAACTGCACTTGTAGCTGAATCTGTGTCCATTCACATTCAAACTCTATGACCGAGTGGAAGGTGAGACTCCTCCGTGGTCATGCAAAGCTTGGATGTAGATCAAGCCTCTTAGATCCACTTGTTAAAAGGCTTACTTATTCCAGTGGCCTAAAACACTGCACCTGACATGGAACACAGCACAAGTTCCCTCTCATGCCACCATTAGCACAAGCCACCGCCAACTGGGCAACTGCTAGTTACTTGCAGGTGTCTGAGACATCCTCCTTCCATCCACCTTGTTTTTGGCACACTTCTGCATGTCTCTTAGTTCATGGAAAAGCAGCTTCAGAGCTCTGGAGTAACAGTGGTGGATGCGTAGAAGCTGGGTATTAGTTTTCCTTTCCTAGGTACTGGCAACTTGGGCAGAGATCACAGTTGATCAAAAGAGAAGAACTTTTCTCTCCTCTCACCATCCTAAATAGGCAGCAAGAAACATACTGCTTTCCCACCTCTGGTGTTGTTTATTTTCTTAAAGTTTCTAATAGTTACTGGTATCCTCTGCCAGTAGTGTGGATGGGAAACTGTGGCTCCAGTGATGGACTGCAGGGGCATTTCATTAACGTTGTGGGAGAATAATTGCTTTCCCTAAGTTATGCTCCCTGTTTTAATCCTTTTTAAAAAATTATTTTATTTTTTCTACTTTTTCTTTCTGGTATGTAATAAAGAACAGTCATTGGAAGGAAAAGCCAAAACTGAAGACATATGGTACTTTCTTGCAGCCTTGAGTGTATCTTAGACAATTTGTGTGACTGTAGGAAGCCCCATGGGCCACAGGTTCCCTGTTTTTAAAATGGGCATTATAATACTTAACCAGGTCAAAAGACTGGGAGGCACTTGGGTGGTAAGTGCTTTAAGCCATGCACGATAGACAGCTGTTAGATTTGCCTCTGTTAGATTTGTCCCCACACTGCACAGCTCTGGCCTCAGAAAAAAAATTATGTGTAAAGATCTTGTTTATGATTTTGGTTGACCTGGGATTATTCCTGGTGTTTTGAATGACCTTATGTGAAGTTCTGGTTTTAGTGACTCTGTAAGCAAGGGATACTCTGAGACTGAGACTTCGGAAGCATCAGTAACACAAAAATAAAGTGGAACAAGATAAATATAAAAAAAAAATGCCAGTGAAAATCCCTCTCTTCTCAGCTTCCTGCAGATATATTAGCGCTGCTGCTGCCATGTGTGCATGAGAAGTGAGAGCTGAGGATGCTGAGCACTGGGACACGATGTGTTTGGGCAGGCTGCCTAAAGGTGGAGGAGCAGAAGTGATTTGGGCTGGCATGGGCAAGGGGGCAAGCAGGCACTGTTCTGGGTGACCTGCCCAGTCTCCTATGGGAAGGGGCAGAATGTTTAACTCCCATCTCACTACCCTGTATATTTGTGCTGGCTAGACAATACAGCTTCCTTATAGGTGCTGCAAAAATATATATATGGAAAGCCTATTTGACTTATCAGTTGCAGAAATCCAAATACAAATTCCTGGCCTAAATTGTGGGCAGCACTGCTAACCTCAGGCATTCCAGCATCCAGAGATAAACTCAAAATCACACACAAAAAATTAATCCTATTGAATTCTGATTTTTTTAAAGTATAGCCATGTTTTCATGGTTTTCTTTGTGTGAAAGCTAAACATCCAACAGTTTCAAGAGAGAGGCGTGGGGAAAGATATTCTCCAATCTCCAGGGCCAGGGCTATGAGACCTCCCCAGCAGTTGTAAGGCTTGTATTAAACATGAAAGGTGGCAGGAACATCTCTTTGAAGTGACATCCAGATGGAGGGGAAAGCGGTTGCCAGGGTGACATTGAAAATAGAGCTTGGCCTACTCTGTTCCCATTGCAAGAGAGGTCCTCAGGGATAGCTTCAATGGGAGAGGAGCGCTGCATACAATGGGAACTCGTGTGCTGCTGTTGCAAACATGTGCATCGGTGGCATCATACCTAGGAGAGCCCAAACATGCAGGCGAATGCTTTTCAGGTTTTGCTCCTAACTGCAGAAGCCTGAATTGTGGATTTGGAAAGTAAAGAGAAGCTTTTGTCATCTCCAGCACCCGCTTGCATCTCATGCACCTTTGTGGTCTCTGAGCAACATAAATATTTGGGTTCAAATGTAAAAATGTGTTTCAAACTTCAGATCTGTAGAAGTAGTTAGTTAATCATGTGCAATCTTAAGCAATTTAGTTAGTTTAAATATATCTCATAAAGATTTTCTTTGGAGTCTTTCTCTTGGGAAGCCATATTACCAAGCCCTTTTACACTTTGAATTAAATTAAAACGAAGGCTTTCGCCATGTTATTTTCTCTCTTTTTTTTTTTTTTAGTGATAAATCTTGAGGTATATTTTCCTTTTAAAAGTTATTTCTCTGCTCTTTGGCTTTTAACTCAGCGTTTGTTGAAATTCCTTAGAAATGGGGCTGCCCTGTCTCTGAGGTGATTTACACTGAGAAGAATGTTAAAGAATTACAGATGACTGTTGGTAACATACCTGTGTAACATTAAAATCAGGTTAATTGCTTACATTTCACTGGAAGTTATGGATTGCTGCAGAGTTTAGTACTTCAGCAGATACTGGTACAGCAGGGGGGTTTTATTGATAGTTAAATAGCAGTAGAAGTTGTCTGCATTCAGAAGGGACCTCTTTGAGGGAGGACAGAACATTTCTCAAAGCTTCATATTTTCCCAAAGGGATTTTTGTAGCAGAACATGCCTGCTGTTCAAAGGAAATATTCCCTGTATGAGCAAATGAATGAAAAAGTTAGCTTTACAATAGACACCCTATTAAACTTTAAGGGGGCTGAAGTGAAGGAGCCCAGCTCCATGTGTTTTCAGAAAGCTAATAAAAACCAGAAAATTATCTGCGGTGCTCTGCAAGGCAGCATAAATACAGGAGGCTGTTGCAAAACCTGCAGAAAGAAGCAGGGCAGAGGCACTGAAAGAACATAACTAGGCAGTGATACAGCAAAAATCCAAGGTAGTGAATCTTTGCCGTTTTAATTGACAAATTTAAATGCCAATTTGTAATATTCTCTCTCTCTCTCTCCCCCCCACTCATTTTCTTTTCAAGTTTCAAGTGAGATTTTGAGTGGCAAATAAGGAGTCTGCCCCCTCCCATTAGCAAACCAGGGGATGTGAGTAGTATGTGCATGTGTGGAGAGGATGTTGCCGCTACTGACAGCTCTTTGTGCAAGTGCTGAAGCAGCGCGGGGGTGGGGGAAGTGGGGGGTGGGAGAGCCCAGACATGGGTGGCATCCCCCCAGCTCACTGCCTGTGACTGACGCAGCCGTTTGGTCTCTGGGTGAGGCAGACAAAAGGTGGGGATGGAAATCTGTTTCTTGTGTCCCCTTTCCATTTGTCCCACAAAATCAGCCATCTCCAGCCTTGTGGTGGGTACTTGGTGAAAGAAAAGGGAACGTTTTTTTCAGCTAGAGTTGGGGAATGCTATTTTGGTGCATCCTCTTAGCCCTCGTGTCTGCTCATGTGTGCGTGTGTGTGCGTGGGGTAGGGTGGCTTTCTTGGCCTGATCTGTCAGCTTTGTAGATATTCCTGTAATAAAGACTCATGCTAATTACACAAGACATGTTGACTGTTTTATTGTACAGTAATTGCTGCTCTTGCAGGACATCCACCCACTTCACTGTGAGAAGAGGCTCCAGGCTTTTCTCAAAACATCTGAGTTTATAGGAAGTTTTAGAATCTGATTTTTACAATACTTGCTAGTGCAGACTGAGGAAGGAGCATTTCAGTATTCCCTTTGCTGCCTCAAATTCAGCCATATTTTGTTTAGGAACTGCAGAAAACATTAAAGGAACCTGTGAATACAAAATTGAACATTACAACCAGAAAAAGAGGCCATCTCTCCTAATATGGCTTTATTTAACCAGTGACAATGCACTGAGAAATCTAGAGGAAATAGGTCAGCTAAGAAACCTGGTACTACAAATGCTTGCTGTAATTTCCTCCCACTAAAATGGAGACCCTTCTGAAAGGGCTGGTTAAGGAACCAGCCCCTGAAGTCCTGCAGCTAATTTGCAAGCCGTGAATGAAAAGACTGGAGCACTGGGACTCAAGACAGGCTATGTGACAGATCCACAGTAAGATGGATTCACACAACAGAGTGTAATGAGGAAACACCTGAGTTGTCTTAGCAATTAGTGGGGTCAGTACCCTACCTGTTTCAGCACTACAAGCTAGTTAACCCTACCTTAATGCCACGATTTCATGACTTGATTAAAACAAGAACTAGCCAGGGCTCATGTCAAGAGAAATTAGGCTTTCCAGTCCCAGCTGTGAGTTTTTTACCTAATGCCACCTCCTTCCTTAACCACAGGTGTTGTACCATGAACTGGAGCAGGGCACTGGGCAGGTTTAGAATGAAGCATCTGTATGAGTTAGTTTTGACTTTGTCACTTCTCTGAACTGCTTTGGTGCAAAGGTTTGTGCCTGCTCAAGCAAAAGAAGGGGAGGGGGGAGGGAGGAAGAGGTGCTGCGGGGCAGTGGGACTGCTTCACTAATGGCAGTGCTGGATTGTGCAGTGTGAAAGCATCTGTGAAATGGTGACCAGAAGAAGGGCTTCTTTATCTTAGTGCTATACAAGTACAGTGATGTACAGACATGGCTCTACGCCTTCCAAGACCTGATCTTTGCATTTTCATGCAGAGGTGTATTAAAACTCTCTCAGAGAAAGACCTGTGAACCAGGTTACTTCAGGCTCTGGTACTGCCTCGAGATTTTTAGTTACTCTTGCTTCTGGTGTCAGGCAAAGCTGAGTTATAAGCTTGCACCCCTGGTTCTTTTTATACAAATGCATAAAGTAAGGTTGTCAATGTACATGTTCTTATACAACGTACGGATTGCATTAAAGGAAGATTTTGCTCTGAGTTCAGATACTGCTTTCCAAGTGCAGACAGCATCTGCATCATCACAGAATATAGCCAAGGATGAGATAGCACACCAGTTATTTAATATTTGAGCCAATAAAAACTGCATCAGACCATCCCCAAGAAATATTTTTGTTGTTAAAATGGATAGGAAAACTAATGGTCTGGTAAAAGAAAGTTCTAAACCTCCCTGATTAAAGATAAAGGAAATCTTCTGGACAGAAAAAAAATCTGAATAAATTTCCAAAAGAGACATCTCAACTGCAAAGGAAAAATTGAATTCCCAAGACCTAGAGTTCCTTTAGTGGAGACAGGATGAAAGTCTACAATTGCATAACAGCTCTTCAGCTAGAAAGACCAGGAAAGTAAACCTCTAAAAGTGATGCCAAACACAAAATTGTGTGTATTTCCAGTGGTTTTGCATGGTGGGTCTATCTGAGCTTTGATACTTTCCTTTACCACTTTACAAATATTTCATCGGCAGTGCATTGTTTCAACATCTCCAAAGACAGGCTTCCCTTTAAGCAGAATGATTGTCCTCTCAAAGGAAGAAGTGTCTTCTGACCACTCTACCAGAAAACTTGTCTGGCATGTAGCAAAAGAAGTGGGCAGGATTTAGGATCCACAGGTCCTGAAAAAGCCAGTGAGATTGAATGGAGCAGCCTGGCTTGGTACATAGCTGAGGATCTTGTTTGTGGTCTCCATTGTGCCCTGTGGTCATGTCCTCAATAGCTGTGTGCCCCAGCCTGTGGCAGAGGCACCAGCCAAGCCACTGAACCATAACACAAGATGCCCTTACAGTAAGGTCTCATCAAAACAAGAAGCTTAACAATAAGGGAGTTGTGAAAAGACAAACTAACAATCGCTTTTGAAAAGTGAGCCTGGCCCAAGTCAATCCACACTAAGGATGGTCAGACTCAAGGACTTTCTATTTATTTATTTATTTTAATTCTCTTCAGTACACCGTAGACTAAAGTGTTCAGCAGCAGCAACAGATGCTTAGATACCATGGTGATGGGTGCTATAGAAAACCTTGCATAACTATGGAAACCACAGTTGCATTTATCCTTCAGATTTGAGTATCTGGCAGCCCATGTCTATCTTTCATGTTCTGGAAGATCATGAAAAAAATACTTGTACACGACATAATATTTCACAGCTTTCTTTTTACTTGGCAATGCACACTTATCTCCATTTGATAATAATAATGGTACATGTATTTTTAGACTAACATTATGTGATGGTAATTCTACTGTTATCCACTGTAATACAAGCTGAGAAAAAAAAAAAAAAAAGCCCTTTACAGAGAAGAACTGGGGAAATCAAATCAGATTTAACCTGGTGATAGATAAACAGGATTTATCTCAGAGTTTAAATAAATGCTTTTTTCATTAAAAAATAAAGAAAACAGCAGAAAGTACATGCCTGGCTTACTCAGTCTCTGTTTTCAATGAGTCTTCCTAATTGTCTGGTTTTGCTATGCAGAGTGTAAGAACAGAACACGTACTGTATCTGTCACATCTTTGTAACCCAGAGGAATGAGAACAAGACTAAGAGCAAGGCATTTCTGAGCCCCCCCTCATGGGTCTGACAATGGCTGTATCATCAGGGACAAGTGACATTCCTTCTCTGTTCTCCTTCCTCATCTCCAGAACTAAGGCAGTAACACAAAGCTGTACGTATCTGCATTAGAAGAAAAAAAAGTCAAATGGAGGTGACAAAGTCGCTTTTCACTTGCAGTAATTGGCTGCATTCAAAGCTATCGTTAAAAATGAAATAAGCTGTGTTAGCATCATAGTACCTTTTGCTTTTACCTGTCCTATTTTTACACAGGCAAGCGGCTCAGCCTGCATACCCAGGCAGCTGCCATGGCTGATCTGGCAGCACCATACTGCTGACTTGGTCATTCATGCTGGGCAAACATGCTCCAAAAGCACCCAGTCCGCAAGCCACACGAGCTTTACAGACCATGGCCTCAAGTGAAATCTGTGGCAAACTTTCTGTAGATACAGCCATATTCCTTACTGCCCTGCAGTGTTTCTGGATTAGCATGGGGTCACCAACAAATACTTCTTCCCTTCTTGTTCCTGCACTATCAGCTCACAAGCTAATCTGGGAAGCAGAGGCATATGAAGTAGAGACCTTGGATATCACAGAGAAACTCGCAGAGGTGTCAGCTCTTTGTCTGAGTGCTCCAGACACACAGTGAGAAGGATTTCTGCGTGAAATGTGTTTGTTAGCTGACTATCCAGAAATTAACTCTGATCTTAAGCCCAGTAAAGACATTTCTTTAAAAAAAAATAAAAATGGAATAGATAACAAGAATTGCAAAGGTTTATAAAGTCATGGGTGACAAACAAATGAAAACAAATTACACCTGATTTTCTTTCAAGGAGATCACAGCCATTGGACCGTCTTGGTAAAACACACTAGCCTTTATTTACACTGTGTTCCATTGGTGCCTCTTACCGTAGTTTCTTTTTTCCAATTAAAAACTTCTTACCCCCTCCCCCTTCTAACTTATTTAAGAGGCAGTTTCAACACTCCTTTCCACAGTTTATTGACAGCCCTTTCCTCTCCCAAAATGTCAATACCTCTTCAGTTATCTGTGTGTCCTCTGACTGACTGGGCTGGACAATTAGCAAATCACTGGGGTAGCAAGGAGTAAAGCTTTTCTTTTCCCCATCTCATTGACTTCTGATGAATCAGCAAATCTCAGCATGAAACTGTTCAGTACTTAAACTTCATTACCTATCAATATGAAAACAGGCAGCCACTTCTGCTACAGACATACAAGAGAAACTTATAGATACAGCTTGTTACTGGCCCCTGACTGAGACCAAATACAGCAATTACGGGTTTGAGGCCACTGGACCCCAACCTGCAGTTTCAAGGAGTACTGTGACATCTGAATGGCAGAAAATGAGCAAGAATTTGAATTGATTGCATTTTTTTCTAAAAGTGATCCTAGGCCAGATCAGTTCCTGAGAGTAAGAAGTAACATATTCCTTTTGATAAACCCCATGTGAGGTTACTGCATCCAAATGCAGGCCCTGATAATGATTTAACTCTGAATCTACTATGGCTTTTGGCAGATGTAGAAAAAAAAAAAAAAAGAAAAATTGTACAGCTACCTATTCATCTTTGTTGGGCAAAATCCTCAGTTATAGGCTCTAGTAGTGGAGATCATGTGTCTTTCACAGCTTGAAATCCTGGCAAAAAGGAACTTGAGGAATTTCAGCTATTCCACATGACACCGGGCTTGCCTTGTTACTTTCTTCTGAGTAGTCTTCCCCCAAAAAGGAAAATCTGAAGCAGCATGGCATTTATACAGATGTGACTTTTTGCACCCCAGGGCTGCTCCCTACTTACGGGGCAATGGCAGCTTTCCCAGCCATTGCTCCAGTCAGGCAGGATAGTGTCGAGCCTGTAGCAGAAAGAGCATTACTTCACATTATTGTTTTCCCTGGGAAAAAAAGCGTGACCAGGATATGTTTTACTTTCCTTCTCTCCACAGATATATCTGCCTCCACAAAAGTGGCCATTCTGGTCCAATTCCAAGAGGTTTGGCCTGCATCATAAACAGAAAATGTCTCACAGCTTGAAGCATTTCACTTGGCTGCTTCCCTCCTCCCACCATCACAGACTTGATGGGGACTGAGTGCAGCCAGAGGTGAGGGAGGTCCCTGGCCTGGTGCCAGCGGTCATTTTCTCTTGAGAAGCTCAGAAATCCACCTGCCTTGATTGGATGGTACAAAGTAGCAGAAGAGGAAGGAATTGGCAGGGAGAGGTGGGGACAAGCAAGACATGGGACTGATGCCTGAGGGACAGCAAGAGTCAGGGCAAAGAGGCAAGGAAGACATGTCAGAAACCAGGGAGGAACAACACACGGCATCACCCTCTGCCTGTATGACAGCCCTCCCCCCTACAAAGGGACTGGAGACAACCCTCTCTGGAATTATTTCCCCCATTAAATATATCTTCAAGTGATTTAAAACAAAAACTTTTTCTGCCAGGTTCCCCTTAGGCTGGAAACGTCCATTCAGGACAGTACTCACCACCTGGACCCTCTGCCCGGCAGGGCTTGGTGCTTGCCATGGGCCAGAGCCAACGTTTTTTGAAGGCTCGCGTCTGTCTCCACACTATGCTGCCAGGTGCTGTCTCAAAGTCACTGAACCAGACAAATCTTCACTTGTTCCTTGCTCCTTGACATTTCCTCCACAGAGCCAGTGGAGGCGAAAGGGATCAGCCACAGCAACGGCAGCAGCTGTCCCAGCAAATGCATCATGGAGCCTCATTTTGGACTGTGGGCATGCAAACACTCCTGTTCCTCTTGATCCTGTCACTGGCAAATCAGTCGTGGAGACAACAAACCGTCTCAAGCATTTGGCAAATGTGAGCTGAATCTGCAAAAGATATTATTTCTGGCCCTCCGAAAATGATATGTGAACCTCAGGTATAAATAACCCCTCCCTGCTGCCCTGGGGCTGCACTCAGACCATAGTGCCATAGACAGCCTGGGGCAAGGCCAGCCTTGCTGGGGCAACTGCACACCTGCACTTCTTCACATCACCTCAGTCACTCCAGCTTGACCTCCTATCTGGGAATTTCAGTGGTCTGCTGAGGGGTGGACGTCTGCCGACAGCCTGCAGCTGCCAGATGGCAAGCAGGGACATTGCTACTGCCATAGGTGTTCTTCATTTTTCCCATCAGTCTGACTGCTCATGCTGTCCTCCCTCTTACCAGTTTCCAAAACAGAGAAGTGGACTACTTTGGCTGAAAAACACCCTTTCCCCTTTTTCCTGAAGGTTTTCTTCATCTTTGTGGAAAGGTTTTCCATTGCCAGTCCCACTTCCAAGGTGAATGGATATACTTATTTTGCCAAGCTGCAAACTAGAGTACCAAGAGCTGTTGGGGTGTTCTTGCACTCTTTATGCAACAGTGAACAATTCATCTTATATATGGTTGCTGCCAGGCTTGAGTTGCTCCTTATGCCTAGGAACATGCCTATGTAAATATAATGCAGCATAAAAATGAGCTCTTGAGGAAAAAAGAGATACCTGATGCTGCTGCAGGACTGGTTCAAGGACGCTGATGCTGGAAAAGCTGCATCCTCCTCCCCTTCCCCCCTCCAAAGACACAGAAGCATTTTTAAGCCTTCTGGTTTTCAAATGGAAGACACGTGTCCAAAAACATGTGTCCAGGTGTAATGTGAGTGAAGCTTCTTATGGAGACGCTTTCAGAGCACATTTAAGGCAAATGAACATCTTAACTTTTGGTGTCTAGCCTTCCTCCATAGCCATAAGAGGCTTCTCCGGATGGTGTAGGGAAACAACCCAGCCTGGATGCTCTGGGGCTCAGAGACACTTACCCCAGATCACTGAGGACATGCAGGGCTGGATAGTGAGTTATTCTGTGATTCTCATCAGCACAAGGCAGAAAGCTTTCTTTCCTCTTTTTTCCCACCAGTTCCTCTATTATCTATAAGCCAAATGAATTGCTGTATAACCCAATAGTTTGCACTAATTTTTAAAAAATCCATTCTTACTACTTTTAATGATGATTCTTCAGTCACAGTAGGTTCTTTGTGTTTCCAGAAATGTCATCTGTCTTAGTCCTGTTATGTTTGCCTGTTGTTACCTAGAATACTGAATTAGGGGATTTTGTTCCTTTTATTTGCTAATAGGAACAAAAAGCTCTACCATGTCAATATTTTGTGAAAGCAGAGTCCATAATTAGGACTACATTTTAGCAGCAACTAGGCCTCACTGCTCTGTGTTTCAGAGCCTTTGTGATCTGGATGATTAGGCTCCCTTTCCAAGAGTGATATCAACTTGTAGGAAAAATTTCAAGGAAAATAATTTAATTTATCATGACATATGATTACATACTTGCCTCCAAAGGCATGCACAGTCCCATTGATGTCAGCAGTGTTGCATAAAATGTGTATAAAATGAAGAGCCTACTTCAGTCTTTCATCGAACCAATGTCAAGGCAGAACTGCTAGTCTCATACCTTCGGTCAATGTGAACATTATCTGATCATCTCAAATGATGATCATTTAGAACAGCCTTTCAGTCTGCTAAAAGAAAGAAAAAAAATTGCAGTAAAAATATTCCCTCTTTTAGAAAGGTTAAATGCACAAAAAGTATATTTCTGAAGGAATGCTGGATGACCCCGAGAGCCTCTCACAAGCAATTTTCCTGCCCCTGCACTGTTTGGAGTTTTAATTGACTTTTTGGGGAGGTGCTAGTAGCTGTCTGAAAGTGTAGTCAATATTCAGCAATTTGGCACACGTGACTCCTCCGAATGTGGGAGCAATTAGCAAAAAAGTGATATGGTGAATGGTAGCGTAAGCACCGGTTTCTGGATAGCATTCAGATGAGAAATCTAAACCAGAAGAGCGTGGAGCAGACGGAAATCCAAACAAGCTTTCACAGAAATAAAACATATTGGCTGTACTTAGGTAATGAGAGTCTAACATTAGAAGATTGAATTTGGAGTCACCATTGCACTCCTAAACCTTGGTGACTGAATGGGTCGCAACAAGTACACAAAATCTGTTTGTGAGAAAAAAATATCTAAAATTCTTAGTAGACGTATCTTTAAAGACTTCTGAGGGAATTAAGTGAGCCCAGATTGGACAGGGAGCACGCTGGTTCTTAGCAGAGAGGTAAACAATCTGTATTCTAGGCATTAGTTATTAT
Source organism: Nycticryphes semicollaris (assembly GCA_013400055.1). Classification (NCBI taxonomy): domain Eukaryota; kingdom Metazoa; phylum Chordata; class Aves; order Charadriiformes; family Rostratulidae; genus Nycticryphes; species Nycticryphes semicollaris. The sequence continues at coordinate 544,310 of VXBJ01006365.1, forward strand.
TTAAGACGGTAGAGATTTGGTTATACCCACAAGATCTAATTTCCTTGAAAATTTTTGGTTATATTGTGCGTACAGCACTGTTTTCGGCAACCAGCAGGATGCCATGGCAAATTATCAGTAGGCTTAAGACATCAACCAGTGAGCAGTTTCTGTCTTAGGGACACCAAGTCCCTAAGTCATTAAATCCTTCCTATTTCAAACATCTGCAAGCTGTGTTTGTCCTAAATAATGTCTCCCCAGTCCAGCAATGTTTGCCTTAATAACTGGAAATTAACTATTTGTAACCAGGACAGCATTGTCTCCAGGGTCCATTACACCTCAAATAGCTTTTTTCCCTACCAGCAGTGTCCCTCTTCTCTCCAACATCTGATTGTGGTGCCCATCCACATTCACTGTTTCTGGGGGTGGCTGTCATGCCCTGATGGAGGCTGGGCTGGCCCAGTGCTGAGGCAGGCAAACATGCAACAGGAGGGAAAGAAAAAAAAAGAGGAATGGAAATTGGGAAGATACAGAAAAGGAAAGAAGGATGATACAATAAATTAGAAGGTAAACATGGTGGCTAGAAAACCAAGAAGAGGCACAAGCAGCTGATCAATTAATTAGCAAGGGCTAATTAATTAGTGAGCAAATCCAGAATGCAATGAAATTAAATAGTTAATTATGCAATGGAGCAAACAAACAGCAAATTAATTAATTAACTGTATGTCGATCTAACAGGTGCTCTGATTATTTAAGGCAAAACATGGTTTGTGAAACTATTTATTCTCTGGTATTTCAATTATTCATGGTATCTCTGGCCATGGAGATTACAGCTTGTTTAAATGCAAGGTTCAACCATGTGCATCTAAAAAGCATTTATCTTGATAGTGCGAGTCAGATGAGTGGGACACTAATGGAAAGTGTTCAGAACCATAGCTGTTCTGAATAAAATGCCTTAAAAGAAGATGTTATGTATAATATAACTTATATATGTTACATATATATAAATATAACACATATATAAGATAACATATCATATGTTGCTTTTATATTATTATTTATTTTTTGAATATTTGGTTTGAATTGTTACAGCTGAGAATGGAAGTTGGATATGTTAGGTTCTTGCTGACCCTGACAATGAAAGCTCTACCATGTATGTCTGAAGCAAGGTAATTCATATAGATATAGTTGCTTATTCCTTGGTTAACATTAAACTTCTGGAGGAAGTTAGGATTTTTGAAAATGAATATTTAACAAACTGCAATAATTTCTAATGCTTAAAATAATTCCTTTTCTGTTTACCTGTAGATTAAAATCTTGCTAAACTCACTGTACCATCTCTACTGTCTAAAATTATTTTAGATTACTTTAAAATTATTTTAGGTAACTGCACTTTTTCAAATATGGCAATGTCCTCCTACAGTGCAATCTTCTTGCATTGCCTACCATTTTATTATTTTTTTCCAGTAGAGGCTTCTTGCTTGTTTTTGGAATTTTTGTTCTTTAAATATTTTCCGATTTCCTCTTTGTTAAGTAAACTTTTACTTGAGGTGTGATGGCATTAATTTGAAGTAATTCTTTTTCTCTCATTAAATGTTCCTGATGAACACAATCAGCCCATGTGATCCTTCTTGGGTATATTTGTCTATGGTATGAAAATTTTACTTGCACAGATAGCCAGAGCACACACTCTGAATACCTTGAGGACTCAACCAGGCACTCCTCACTGCATCTAACAGCAGTTTTCTGAGCTGGGAGGTTGTGGGTAACATTTATCTGTATTTGGAAAGTAATTGCAAATGTAGTATTCATTTATTCTTGTCACCTGTACATAAATGTCTCCCTCACCTAATACTTCACAGTTCTACAGGACACATTTATTGTCTTAAATGTGAGAGCTACAGCAGAATAAGGGCTTAAATAAACCACAGGTGTGAAAAATTCCAACTGGCAACTTCAAACCAAACACCATGAAGCATAAAAAGACACTTGTCAGAGCTGGAAGGCGCAGTTTGATTAAATCATTGCTTCAGCCCAGACATGTTGGGCCTGATTCTCCTCTCCCACCAGATGACTCACGTAAAGCGTGGGTAATTGCATTGCTGTAAGACTAGCGTGGTGGCACTTGGACTCTGGAGCTCTAATTATGTCTGTCTGACACCACAGAGCTAAAATGTGCAGCTGAACAGATTTATGATGCTACACTCATCTGAGGTGAACGACTGTTCCTACTCATGGTCTGGGATCACTAAACTAAAGCGGAGTGAATTTTAGTAGCCAACATTGCCCTAGTGTTGAAAGCAACAAAACCTGCCTGAACTGCTGGTGAGGCAGATGACAAGAGATGGATCTTTTTTTAACTGTGTTTTTCTTAGTGCCAGTTGCCAAGGAGGAGCCATCGTGGCATGCGTGTGAAGCACTGCAGTTGAAATCTCTGCTGCCATCAAATTTTATGGCCCCAGCCTCTGCTCCCTGCCGATTCTGGCATGTGTCACCACCTAGAATGCCCTTCTGGCAATAGTTTTTCATCACTCATAACAGGAAAGGGCAAGGTAGCTTGCAGAGCAAGCACCTCATGCCTGCATCTCCCTCTCCTATTTTGGATCCCTTAGAAAAGAGAAGATATGGCAGCTGCATTAGGCATGCCAAATATGTGCCTCCAGCGAGTAGGCTGGAGAGCTGCATCCTCCTCAGGGTCGTCTTTAAAGACCATGGCAAAGGAGGTCAACGAAGTTGGGATGCATGCCAGCCCTTTCCAGCCCTAGTCCCGGTGCACAGCAGCGGCCAGCTGGAAGAATGCAGGTGCTGCATTGTTGCCTATGTGAACAGCATGCCCAGGAAACGTAGGGAAAAGAGGTCAGTATGAAACGTACTAGTGCAATACTATTAACTTCTCTGAAAAACATCAGCATAAATGGTTAGCAATTACATTACTTTGAGTACTACTGAGAAAAGTGTTTGCCGTTGAGCCGATCTATGTTAGTGAAAGCCACACGATCCACTTTATTCTTATGTTGATATTATTGCAGTTACAAGAGACAATTTGCAAATGTCTGGCTGTTTCATAAAAGCCAATGTACTCAGGTTCACAGCAGGTACTAATTTTGTGCGCATCTGCTGAGCTGTGCATGGCATCAGCCTGTTTTTAATTACATCTGCATGTCAGGCTCAAAATGTGTCTGTGAACAGGAAAGATGAAAGGTAGGCAGAACAGGATGTCATGTATTTCCCATCACCTTCCTCTGGCTGGCTGCCCACAGAAGTAAGAGGAAATTCCCTTCTTCCATAGTGAAAAAGTAAAGATTTACTAAGCTTTGCACTGCCAACAACAAGGTGTAATCACCACTTCCTTAAGGAAACATGCATGTGTTAACAGGGGAGCTCCAAATAGCTTTCCACACCTTTCCTACCACTGATCTGTAAAGGGCCCTTGCTTTGTTATATTTTACTTGCATTGAAATGTGTGAGTTGGTTAACTTAATACCCCAACTTCACTGTAAAATGAAATATGTAAAAGCGGGGGTGAGCAGGGTTTTTTGATGCCTGGAATAACAAAGAAAAAGTTCAACAACACTTTTCTATTATTTCACCCAAGTATAGCCAAGAAAAAAAAAGTTTATACACAGTTATACAAATAAAATAATTCAAACTACAGCTTGAAATGGCCAAGACACTTGAAACACTGGACAGAGTGATTCAAAAGCTGCTAGACAGTCAGAAGAAATATTTTTCCTGAGGTACTTCCCTCCGAATGAAAAGTACTAACCTATTTGTGATTGTACCTTCAAGCCATTCCTTTAATTTGTTCCTGTCATTTGAAATTGTTTCTTTTTCTAATTGCATTAAAATTTTTGCACTGTAAAAAACCATGGAGCGTGCCAAGAATGTGTACATGTAGTCAGTATATAAAACACAAGAATCAGGCAAGAACAATTGCTTTTGTTATTCTGGAATCCAGTCAGACTTCACATGCTACTCCAGCAGTTACAAATCAGTAATGGTACATATAAATTAAAAAGATAAAGAAGTAATTAATTAGCCCCATTTATTTTAGTATAAGTGAAAGTTGTTGAAATATTTTGATCTTATTACTTATTCCTACAGCATTTCTTGGGTCTTTGGGGTCTTTCAGTTGAACCTGCATGAATTAACCAGGCAATAACCAAGTGAGAAAAAAAGCACCTGTGAAATCAGCCTATCTGACAGTCTGGGACTTGAATTTGTGTGTGGGCATCCTTGAGCCCCTGGATTCAGTAACCTGTTCTGTGCCCTGCTCGGTCCAGGTTGATGCCAGAGAGCATTCTGGCCTTGTTCCTGTGGCGGTCACCCCTCAGGCATCCTCAGAGGCAGGGGCTGGGGGGCATTCCTTGGTGGCTGCCTGAGTTAAGGGAGAAGAGGGGATGCAGACCAATCCATCTAATAGCTTAATATTTCTGTCCAAGTTTTAATGAGTTTAGTTAGAGACCTTGGAGACCGTAGTACTGAATTCCTGCTTTCCTCAGTCAGGCACTCATCCAGTAGAAGCTGTAGTTGTAGCTGCCCTGGCACCATCTTTGCTCTCCCGGAGTGTGATATGAAAAAACCCGATTCTTTTGCAGTAGGAGGAAGGGCCTTTCAGTACAGTTCAACCTTGAAGTGAGAGAAAACAAAATAAACCAGAAATGAGGTTGAGATCCAAAGACTCCTGGATGCCTCTGCCCCCAAGGTTTCCCTCCTTTGTAACCCCATGATCCAAGTAGTCCCTGGATTTTTTGCATGCCTTTTCAGTTTATGCTACCAGCTGTGATTTTAGTTTCATGGCAACCAGGCAAAATCTCATCACTTTCAGCAGCGCCCTGCCAGGTTCTACTCTTTATGAGCCCTAAAGTTTACAGAGGTGGTACCTTAACCTTTGTCCATTGTTGCTGTGCAGGTAAATTTTCTTTTAAAGGTTGAAAGCATGTTGCTGTTTTCAAAGTTTTAGCCTATTTATTTGTTTCATTTGTTAGTGGATAAAAGTCTTACATAACCCTTTTTTTTCTCCTTTTAGTTAAACTGGAATTTTCGTACAGCAATTTCTTTGTTACCCAAATACATTTTTTGGACACTTTTGCTCAGGCTGCAGGAATCCAGACAAACAAGTGTTAATTCCCCATGATGTTTTCCAGCTGACAGGTCTAATTGATTTGATTTCCACTGTTTTCACAAGTGACCCCCCTCAACCCGTCATCACCACTTCTTTTTGATACCTGAGCTTTACTTTCTACTCTCACATTCCACTTCAACAAGTAATAAAGAGCTTATTAGGAAGGAAGAAAGTCATTATTTGTTTTCTAAACTGTGCTCCATGTGCCGCAGATTCAGTGGGTTATAGCCCTGTATTAGTAATTAATACAAAACGTTAGCTTCTATTAGTTTACCAGCATCTTTTATCACAAGACTGAAGTTAGGAACCTGTTTCTTTGTGTGCTGCTACCCACGCTCCAGCTAGACTAGACAGAGATAAAAGACAGCTGAGTAATATTTTCCTGAGAACCCTGATGATGCACACAGATGGCCTGTAACAAATGAAAAATGCAAGGTGACGGCTGGAGTTCTCCTCACTCCAAGTTCAACTTTTATGGCTTAGAGAGTATTCCAGTCCTTACACCATGGCTCCATGGTAGAGAAAGATATTTATTTTCCTATCTCTAACAGGATTTTTGAAACTTAGCCTCCCATGGCTATTAATAGTTGCAATTGGAAGTAGCCTAGTTTTCTCTCTGTACTTTTTCCTTCCTTCCTTCATTAAAAAACAATTGGGGAAAAAATTGTATTAAAAAGAGCAAGAAGGCCATGTGGGTCTTGAGAAATGTAAAAAGAAACACCAGAGAAGTTTGTTCATCTGCGTGACATGACTGACAAGACTAAAGAATTCTATTAAGTGTTTTAGCATATGTAAAAACAAGTAAACAAATGAAATCCAACACATATTAAGTCAAGTGAAAGATTACATGTTGGCAGCACAGGAAAAAAGAAAAGCCCTTTGGAATAAAATAAATACAGATCTGTTTACAGTGCCTATTTGTTCTGGCCTATTACTGTGTCTTTCCCTGAGACAGTCTTATCAGATCACAGTCCAGCTGGTGACTGTGTCCATCACTTTTGCTAATGCATTAAATAATCTGACCATAATGCCTGACTGTGGATCATAGTCCGGTGAGCAAGAATTCATCTAAATCAAAGCTTTAAACACGTAACTCCTAGCCTTCCGAACCCCTGATCTCTCAGCCTAGTGGCAAATCATCTTAAAAGAATCCAAATATCTTCTGCAAGAAGATGGAGTCAAAAAGTGACTTAGCTCTGTTAAACTGCAGAACAGTTCTGGTAAAGCAGAGGTTCCTTAATTGCTTATGTGGCCTGAACTCCAGCAAGCCAGGAATAGCTCACCACCATGCCAACATCTGTGTCCTCAAGGAACTGCTGGTGCAGAGAAAGATAAAAAACACCACCACCAAACCCAAACCCAAGCTGCTGCCTGGGCGCTGTCACCCTCCCATGAAAGCGATTTTATGTGTCGCTCCACCAGAGAAAGGGTGGCCACAGATTGTACATGGCCCTACAGAAGATTGCTCTGCTATGGAGGTGCCCCACTCCTAAGAAATGCAGGTCACCTTCTCCAGATCCCAGGACAGAAGAAGACAGTGGATGGCCCCAGCCAAAAGAAGTGCCAGGTAGCCAGGACTCCAGTCAGGGACTGGGGACTCACACAAACCCTAAGACAAACTGGGCTCCAGAGCCAGCCCTACTGTTTGCAATGCCACTAAGAGCAAAGAACTTGTACCCCATTAGGAATGGTGGGATGAAAAGGAGTTAAGAAGATACACCTTTGTGAAGAACTTGTGGTAGCCAAGGGGGACCATTAGTTATGACACACAGATACTGAACAGAGTAGATTTGGCAGCTCTGAGTGACTGATGAATGGCACATGACCCTCGCACCAGGGATGTCACGTCTTCTGAGTCTATTTGGAAGGAATCTCTCTTAAACTTTCCAGATTTGTCTTTTTTGGGCTGTACTAAAGTATTTACATAGGTGCATATCAGTTTTGCAGCTTCAACTAATTATAAAGTGATAGTTTTCAAATAAATGAATACATTACATATACATGTAAAATATACTGTATTTCTATATATAAACCTAAGCCATTTCCTGTCTATATGGAAATTATGGGCATTGTCTGCTGTGTGAAAAAAGAAAAAAAAAGGACATGCTCCACTTTTTCCATTTATTGTCCAGAACATACCCTCATATCAAATGGTTTCTGATTGAAACCAGCTTCTTAATGCATTACGAGTAAAAATAACCCATTATTGTGTAATATATGATATACCCTTTCCTCTTTAAGGCAAAGTAGTGCTTGCAAATATGTCTAGACAGCATGATGGAAAAGCACAAATTGGCCTTTAACTATTGCCGCCCACTTATCAGAGAAACCTGGAATAAAATTTAAGATATTACAGTCACGCTCTTTGCACAACATCTATAATGGGGAGCGTCTCTTGGAGACACAAAGTCTTCATTGCTTACTGCAAAGCAGAAGTATCAAAAACTTTGTTAATGAGAGCACGAGTGACATACCTTCATGGCCTGATGAGAATTGCCAAGTGACTGAAGTATGCCAGTGTTTCCTGTAAGCAGTGGTATTTCCTATGTATGGACAGTGTTAAAAAGCCTTCTTTCCATGCTGCAGATGAATTAGTCACCTGCTGATGCTCCAGACATGATCAGAATTCAGAACTTATTTGCCACATTTTGGAGGAATGCTTTTAAGTCCTGACTTTATCCTTCTATCCTGCACCTGACCATTTTTTTAAGAAGTTTTTTTTTAACTCCCTGCATTTGTGTCTGGTAATAAAGTTATCTTTGACAAGGTTGTCTTTGTAAAAGGATCATTTTCCTGCTCTGGCACACCTCCTCGCTACCTTGTCATGGCAGGAAATCAACTTCATTTGTACTTGTGCTGAGAAATCTCAGGATGCAATGTACATCTTGGATAAAGCATTTGGGTTTTATTATTCTTCTGTTCTTCTCCTCACCTTTAGACTATAATGACAGGGTAGAAATGGTAATGGAAAGAAAGAGCAGCAGAAGGATAAGGGAAATCAGTTGTTCAACCAAGAGTTTTTATCTGATGCCATTTTCTTCCCACTTGCAAAATGCTTTATATTTATTATTCAGAAAATGTCAGTCTTCCCTGTAATGAAAGAGAACCAGTGAATTAACAAAGAACTGGGTGATTTTTGTATAAAGGATGTGCTAGATGATGTTTACTCTAGTTTACAAGCACTTGTATGTTTTCCTCTGTGTATGTATCTGGTGTTGGTGTGCAGGAAAAGTGGCTGACTCAGTGAGGTTGCAGAAGCCTTGTCACATTTTGACGCACAAGTATTCAGACACTACGGTGGTGAGGACCACATGTGGGTTGGGATGGACAAGCCCTGTTTAGGAACGGGATACTGGAATAACATACTGCCACCTGCTTTAGACCCTTTTGCTTTAGTTTTTTGGCTTCTCCTTCTACACAGATATGTGCCTAGGTAGCAACGTTAAACTATGTTTTAGTCTAAACATCTACCAATGAACAAGTCAAACAGTTGTGAAGCTGGGTATGTCTGGGTGAAAGAAGAATCTAGTAACTTCACAGTCCTCTGTAGCCTATGAGTCAGCACAGACTAAACTCCCATTCACCACTGAAGCAAGTCTTTCCTAGACACATATATGTGCCCACACCCCCCGCACATATGTATGCATACTTACGCACAGCTGAGAGGTAACCTAAACAGGTCATTTTTTCCTTTTGTTTTGTTTTGGAGATCCAGCATAAAATTTCTTTGAATGGAGGAACAAGGAAAATGGCACATACGAAACTACTCTCTCTCTCCATACAACGAAATCGCTGATGGGCTTTGCAAACATCACAGTAGTTTTGATGCAGATGCCCCTGCATATTGAGCCAAGAAGCCGTTCAGTATGCACCAGAAAGACACTTGTTTTTGAGCTCAGAATTGACCCATTTGTGTAAGTGGCTTTGCTGCTGGGACAGGCAGAGAATCAAACCAGGGAATAATCTGCAAGACAATTATCAGGAGCAGGCACTTTCCAGTTGAGTTTTGAAGTTACATGCAGTCTGCCAATGTGCTTTGGATTTGTTCTGTTATTTTTAAAACTATAAGAAATGTCCAAGCCTCTGCCCAGCCCTCACCCTTATGTTTGGTGTACTTATCATGGTTGGCCTCCTGTCTGAGGCAGGAGATCAGTCAGGAAGTTAACCAGGGGTCCAGATGCTGCTCTTGGAAATGCTCATGCCAAAGCCAGGCTTCCATGCATTTCAGCTGCCAAATTCCCTCCACACAAATGTCCACGGTTTCTGGCTCTTGCGCTGGGGTAGTTAGAGGAAAAGCCTGAAGAAGAACGTTTTCTACTCTACAATTAAGAGGGAGGACCCATGCCAAGGGAGTAATACTGCTGACATACGCTGGCATGCTTTGTGATACAAGTTACTGCTTTCTAGCCAGAGAAAGTTCTTGTTTGATGATGAAGATTTGCACATGTGATGGAACAGGCAGTACACTTGGCAAGCTGTGCCCCAAGGAAGGGAATTTGGTTAGGCTTCTTTCCTCTTACAGGTAACACTGAGATATAGATGCCTACAAACTTTTGTATGTTAGATAAATTTTGCAATCCCTAGCCCCCGCTTCCTAGCAAAGACACTTATTTTACAATAACTGCTTACAATGTAGACCATGATTGCTATCAATCTAGCAATTCTTTTTCCTTCAGGCTGCTGAAATCCTGTCCTGTGGAAAGTCAGGACTATATTTCAGGCTCTCTGTGATATTAGAAAACTTCACATTGGTGGCTGGTATTGTATAAGACCTGGCTGTGAGGCTCTCGCTGACGACTCCACTGTGTAGGGGACGCCTGGTCTTTGCTGAAAGTCTAGCTTGGCAGATACTGAAAGGGCTTTTCTTCAGACGCAGTGCTTGAAGGCTCGGGCTGCTTTTGGTGAGCATAGACTATACTATCTACTCATAGTAGAAAAAAAAAACAACTAAAAAACCCAAATCTGAACAGGTATACCTTCCCCTATCATGATTTCAAGCCACATTTAATCATCATGCTTCAAATAACTTGTCCCCTGAACCCCTTGACATGAAGGTACTTGGGACTGCAGGATCTATGAACATCATCAGAATGGGGCACCATTTCTTTGGACCAAACCTAAGGGTGACCAGAGCACACATATGCACGTGGCCCTCTGGGACAACAAAGTAAGAGATTTCAAATCCACAGTCACATTAGCATTTTCCAGGACATCAGTGTTTTTAACATTCTGAACCATGGAGAATTTTTCTTCTTTTAGATTACTCACTGAGATCTCTATTGCAACCATGGACCTTGAGCCCATAAAAGGTGATGTAAGCAGTGGACTCTTACATATCCAGTTGTCGTACGAGGCCTGATTTTGTTTCACAGGTCTCTCAGATTCCTCTGGGGCGTCTTGTTTGTTAGTTTCGAGCTATGCCAAGACTGCATTTCAAATTAGAGCTGATGGATATCCAAATAATCAAAAAAAGAAAAAAGATTATTCAATCTAACATGGATTTTTTATCACAAAATTTTTACCACACAGCTACAATTTTAATCACAAAATGAATTGCTTCCAAAAGTTTTGAGTAGCTAAAAATGTAGCAGAGAGGAAGAAAGAGGTACAATTTAGGCCAAAAGCTGGAATTCAGTCTTAAGTATAACAATAGATATCTACACCTAATGTCATAAAGATCTTATCAAAAGTGCCTGCTAAAAGCCCTAGTGCACACCGCAAATGCTGCACTATTTTAACAGGCCTATCTAGGGCTCGTTTCACTCAGTTCACCCATTGGTAAGTTATGGTGACAGGACTCACTTTTTTGCTCCTATCTCTATACTCAATGGCAGCACTTCCCACAAATGCCAGTAAAGGCTAGGGCATATCATCCAAGATTTTATCTTTTGTTTAGTGGCATTTTGGCTTCAGTTTCATTGCTCTGCTGACAAAGACATTTGACCATTTTTATTGATTCAGAAATCTGGGCATTAAGACTCATCTTTATAGATCACCAAAAAGTAAATGTTCCAAAATGTAAAACTCCTCATACAGCTTTTAAACTTTATAGGTTGAACAGTGACTGCTGTAAAATTATTTTTTTCAGTCATAGAAGCTCTATTTTATAGAAAACAGAAATCATTAATACTGCTTGCTAAGAGAAAATGAACAAAATCAGACCCACTCTATGAAAAAAAGGGCTGTGGTCATCATAACAAAAGTACAAATTTTTCACATCCTGCTTTTCACAGATTTATTCTTTCCTAACTCATGAGTTTTACTATGCTGTCATATGTTAGCAGTTGAATGATTTTGTGCATTTTAATGCAGCTGGAATGAAAAGTGATACATGCAAAAATGGGAATGAATGGGGGACAATTTGGAAAATGTATTATTTTCCTTTTCTTCACCATAGTACTTGCACACTACCTGGAGAGAATTCAGGATGTTATCCATGATAGCATCAGCTACATCCTTGTTGTACCTAGCTGCTCTTTCCCTGCTCTGAAAGGCATCCAGTGCTGGAGAATCCAGAATTTCTCTAAGCAATCCGTTACAGAGCTTCAAAATCTTACTATCACAAAGATTGGTATTTTTTTTCTTTGATGTCTAATAAGAATATTCCTTCTTCCAGTACTAGCATTCTCCCTACCTCTCCAGCTCATGACAAGATAACACAAATGAATTCACCTGCTATTTGCAGTAACTCTTTAGATATTTAAACACATTCGCACTATCTCCTCCACCTCCTTTTCTTTACAGCAAGCAAATACAGTTTTTCCAGTCTTTGCCCCACAGGTAATGCTTGTTGTAGCTGTGGTGGCTGCTACAATGCTCTGTACCCTCCTCAGATTATCTGTACCTTTCTTACATGCTATGAACAAACTGGAACCCAGTGGGGTCTGATTCATGGAAAGTCTAAATATAAGTGTCACCTAGAGTCTTCTGGCTCTTGAACTAATTTTCTAGCACAGATGTAGGGCTCACCACAGCCCCCAAACTGTATGACCCATCTCTTCCGTCTGCATGATTCCAGACATGCTTCAGCAGTCTAATAGGTACATGCCCCCCCCCCTTCAAAGGGAACCCTAGATCTCTTGCCTCCATTTTTTACCATGACAGTGTTTTGGTGAGCACTTGGTCCTAAACTAATCTTCCTTCTATCTCAACCTGAAAATTTAGTTTCCCCTTTTTATTCCTCACAGCCACAGAGGACAAGATGATGTACCTTGGCACTCACTGAGCTCTCCTTGCCTGCAGAGAGCAAAATCCTTTGCATGAGGGAACTGCCTGTGGGAAGGATTGAGAATTTAGCACGTTCTCCTCACATAAATCATCTAACCTCTCTCACAGTGTCCTTCAGCTACTTGAGAGCTCATTACCCCACATCTTTCTATACTGCATGCTAATTCTGTGGCTTTCATGAGCACTTTATCTATACTGAGCATCTACAGAGGAGCTACTTGGTCTTCTGCTCCTTTCTTTGCAAAGCGTTGCATCCCTACCCCTGTCTCTAGACTTGATGGAGTTTTTGGGAAACTCTGATTTGGCAGTGCCTTTTTTTAACAGATTCAAGCCCCATCACCAAAGAGAAGAGCTTCAAAATTGCACAGAGGAGATCAGGCAGGTGCAGGCTCTAGAGCAAGGGGAAATAATTGTAGACTGTCCCTTAATGGCTGCTTTTGACATGTCTGTGTTCTCTCTCCCTGGCTAGAAAGTCTGATTGAAGGATTTGGACATGAAGAGTTGAAAAGGGGTTTCTGGTGTCTGAGGGGAGTGTTTGCAGGGGCAGCAGAGTAAGTTATGGATGTTCTGTGTTGTTCTGTATGGATGCAGCTACAGAAAGCTCAGGATCCAGGACTTCAGGCAAGGGCAAGGTATAGGAAAAGGTAAATAACTGTCTTTGGACCATCTAGGAACAGTTGCACTTGTGTGGACCTGGACTGAAGGCAGGGCAAGGCAAGGTCTCAGGCTGCTCAGTCACAGGGTGCTCCAGATTGCCTCCACCTCCACACGCAGTTAGCGTTTTTGTAGTTGTACCTGCTACTGACTGCTGAATGGCCTGGATTCAGCCTCTGTCCAACAGTCAGGCTGTTCCTCAGCATGGACATTGCCTAAAACATTTCTCATTGCTTCAAACATATTTTAATTTTGCTCAGTCCTGAAGGTTAAAGAAGCAAGATGGCCAGAGAGCAGCCCATGGTGTGCTGGTAACACAAGTAGATGTATGGAAGTAGACCCGAGAGGCATAACAGCACAGAGCTGGCATGGAATGGGTTGCCAATGTACTTACCCAACATTCTGGCAGGATTTTTCAGACCTTGCTGATGGTACAGATGCTCGTGCACATGAATTTAATGCTAGCTCAGAAATTTCTTCCTGAGCTGTATTCACTCCCGTGAAATATGGACACATTTTGGAAGGGAGTGGGATACTTTGAGATGTACTGCCCTCTTTTTGTCTTGGGCAGCCTTCCAAATCACCCCAGCTCTCTCCCAGATGGCAGTCCTCATTCCTACCCAGCAAACCTACCAGCACTCCCTGCCAAAGCCCCAACTCTGCTGTTGGAAGGGAAATCAAAGTCAGTATTTTCCTTCCAGGATAATAGGGAAAAAAAGCACACTTCACCTTATATTCACACTCCCTAAAATGAGGGCTAAATAAGCTTGAAAGAGACTGCTGTGTCCATCTGGGAGCGGGGAGCTGGCGGGGGGGAGGTTTGACTGACACAAGTGCGCACCTCCCTTCCCTGACTGACCTGGCAAGTCACTCCGGAGGATTGCCCCGTATTCCACTCCCCGGCAGGATGGCATTCCCCCGCGAAGGAGTGATCACATTACCCAGGCCCCTTGTGTAATTCTGGTTCCCAGCAATTGTTTTCTGGTGACCTTTTATTGTTAACAATTAGCGCTGGAGCTGGAGCACAACTGGTGTAAGCATATTTTACATCCTCCTCAAGCAAACAAAAAAGCTGGGTGGGCACAGGCTTGTTTCCTGGTTCACACCCATGACTCCTTTGTGTCTCAGATCTCCTCCCACCGTGTGTCATAGTCAGCAAACCCACTCCCTTACCTTTTGGCTCCCAGAAAGAGTGACGTCTTCGAGGGATGCGTAGGCATGCTCCGTGTATCCCATTCTCCTCTCACATCCTATAGGAACTCCGCCTCTCCCTGATACTCAGTCTTTCCTTATCCACGAGGCCAGAAATGTAAATCCCCATGCAGGAAAGTGCAAAGAGCGAGTATTTGTTTAAACGTATAGACCATAAACATTACCCTCCAGCACTATGCTGTGGGTGCTTTTGTATTCTTCTATACAGTAAATACCTTCACAGCCGGTTCCCCCTGCTCGACCCCAGTGATATACACACGCCCCTGGAGACACAAACAAATCAACAGTCTGCTAATCATCATGTATAATAACATAGATTTTCCTCTCACTCCCCCCTCTCCCCCCCAACTTTATTAAGTTATGCCTGGGGAGAAAAGGCGCTGTTGGCTGCCTGCTCCAAAAGGAACAGCACTTCAGACCTGTGGTAGACCAAGTTCCTGACCTGAGGACCCTTCCCACTTTGCCAATAAGCCTTTGTCTTTTCTGTGGGGGAGAAAGGAAGGTAGGCAGGCAAAAGAGCCAGGGAAAGACACTCCAGTATAATCTTGTTTCCTGCACTATGGCATGTGTCTATGAGGAGGGGGTGTAGGGGACAGAGGGGGACATGGGACACTACATTAATCAAATTGTGATCCCTTTAAGGGTACAATAGGCAATTGAAAACAACCACTTGAATTTATCCTGCAGCCTGTTGGCAGCTAACACATAACTCATTCTTTCTGTGGATGGCTTTACTTAGCAGGTCTGTGCCATGACTAATGAAGCCATCTCTCCGCTAGCGCGCTAACTCCAGACCTTTTGGGAAGGAGCCCAGCTGCAGCTTGCTGAGTGGCCCTCCCTTTTGCAGGCTCCTTATGGCCACCCTGCAGGTCCCTCCCACCGCCTGCACTGTGCTCGGGAAAAGTGTGAGAAAATGTTTCTCCCTTAAATCTGCTTTAGGAGGGCTCTGCTTTGCCATGACATTTAAGGACAGATTTTCTGGGGCACTTCTCATTTCAGCCGAAACATTTGCAAGCCGCTCCCTTGGCAATCTTCTTGCCTGCTCCTCGGTGGCTTGTAATCTGATCTTGCCGTACCCACTGGCTGTGGGGAGACACACACATTTCACCGGTAAAGTCATAGTTAAACTAAACATTAAACTGTCCAAGAACTGACTTCCTCGACAGCTCTGATTCAGGCTCCCAAAAATGCTCTGCACAGTGAATCATGCTTCCTTCTGGAAATGACAGAACTTCCTCATCATGGTGTTCTAACTTGCCCTCTCCTCGTCTCCGGTGCTATCAGGAAAGGATTGAATTGCATGCCACATTTTTTCCATGGTCGGCAGGGAGATGTATCCTTTTTGAAGAGGAATAATTTCTATGAGTCAAAGGATGACAAACTGAAAATTAGCACCAGCCACAGTAATAAATGACAAACAACAACATCAAGCCCCATAGAGGTGGCCAGTGGGTGTATGTTGGATATTTGCCTTTCTGGCAACTTGAGTTGCCTAACGATTGCAAGGGGAAATTGCTTTTCGCCACTGAAAATAGTGACAAAGTTGAAAACGCTAGTATTAGCTGCCCGTCTCTCTTTCCTGTGCCTGGTTTGACAGGTAAGGCGGTGCTGTGCATGACAGGTCCCAGCACCCAGCCCAGCTCTGAAGGATGGTCGCATTTGCTGTCCTCACAGCAAGGATGTGGGGAGGAGGAGGGAAAAGGTCAGTGCTTCTGGTGGCTTGTTCCAATCAGACTTACACAGCAGACTGGTTTGCAGCCATTGCAATGACAGCAATTTGCAGAGACAGTTTGCTGCACAGAACTTTAGAATCAAAACAACAGCCCCCTTCCTTCCCCCCACCCCCTGCAAAACCCCTATGATTTACTGAACAACATGTAGTTGGGATAAATACCTTACCATATGGTAAATGATGACTTGCACTGGAAATCAAATTTTAAGCAGCTTTTTTTGTGTCTTTGTATACAAATTTTTAACACCCTAGGAGACAGGGTAGGTGAAAGCCCCAGATGCACAGGCTGACTAGTCATTATTAGTTGCCAGGCTGTGGGCATTCCTGGGATGAACCTTCTTCCACCCCAAATCAGTACCAAATTCCCATAGGAATAGATTTTCAACCTCATTTAGCCATAACATAATGGGACAGCTTGGACAACAAAAACTGGAAACTGGTTGAACAGAAATACAGAGGCAATTTCTGTGATCTCCTTAGAGCAAACTTACCTTCCTTACCTAGCCAAAATTCCATAGTCAGTAAAGTGATACGTGTCTTTATTTGACTGGGGAGAGGAGTAAATAATACTGAAATCTGTAACTTTGCATGCATTTTATCTAGATAAAATGCCTTTTTCAAGACTAATTTTAGAACACTCATTGCTGTTGAGACTTAAGTTTGTATTCCTACTCCTTACGTTGTCCCTGAGAAATGGTATTATTTATGCATTGACATTTTTTCAATGAAATGTCATTGGTTCACACTTGTTGCCCATAGCAGATTAAAACAACTTTAGAGGTGAGCATGAAGAAAAGAAGCAAAAGAAATGCTTAGACCATCTTAGCTGGTTTTGGGTTCCCTGCTGCACAAAATAAGCATAAGGCACATCTGAGGTGGAAGTCAGAGAACACAGAAGTGCAAGGAAAATGCTGAGCAACTGAGTCCAGCCACGGGCAGTGTAAAACAGAGAACTTTTCATAAATAGGTCAAGTTCTACCCTGAAAAGGACCAAGATTATTTGCTTTTTTGTGAAAGGCTACCCCAAATTTTACTCATCCAAGTTATCCTTTTCTGATTTCCTCCACAAACTTTTCTGTGCCCAGGACAATCGTTGTAGTGTCTTTTTTAACTCAAAAACTGCTAGTAATATCAATCCACTACACAAATTTGATGCTTCTGGGCAGTATCTGATTTGATCACAGGAGTAATATTCTTAATAATGACTAACAGTCAGTCCCACAAATGCATATATGCATATGCAAAAAAGCCCTGTGCTGGAGTATTATACACAGGTAAAGTCACCTGCTTATTCATGACCCTGAAACCATGAACGTTTAGCAGACTGATCTGGACCTGCAAGGCATGGGGTTAGGTGTTGAATCCCAAGGACTGATAATGCTCAGCAGTTTTGCAATCAGACAGGACCTTGCCAATGTGCTGACTCATTTCCTCTGGTCCCTCGGATGTGAAAATGAGAGGTCTAATCCCTCTGCCACTGTACAGGGTATGCCTCTTCGATGGTGTCCAAACCAAAGTAATCTGAATCTAATGGGAAAATTCACACATCAAGAGTATGTACACTCATGGTAATGTAATTGAAACAACACTCAGAATGAACATTTGCTTTTTTAATTTTGTTGGTTTGAAAACTGTAGTCAATGCAGAAAAGCTTATTTTCAACCACAAAGAGTGAGCTGTGGGAATTAGAAATTATCTGTTTTCAGCAGCAATGTCTCTTGCATTTTTTATTCATCTGTCTTTCAGATGAGGGTTTAAGCCCAATTTTTATACAGCTGTTGGCAAATCTCCCCTTGACTGCAGTGAAAGAGGCTGATTGTTCATCTTTGGAAGACACTTCAGATGTCTTCTGTCACACGATAAACTCATGCGAAAAGAACTTGTTCGAGTTGGATTGCCTGCAACACAAGACCAAGGACTCATTCCCAGGAGAGGGAAGACTCAGTTTACAGGTAGGTGTAAGGCTTGCATGGACTGGAAGAGCACAGCAGGGTGGAAGGGTCACTTTGAACTGGGGAAAACACAACAGACCAGTACCAGCTCTTGTCACTGTGGCTGCAATCCAACATGAGGACCTGCAGGCAGCAGTGGTGGCCAGAAGGAGCTTTGGAGTTGGGAAAATGCTGGCTGGAATGGGGAGTGGAGGACATATTCCCAGCACCAAAATGTCTTCTTATAGCTCTGATGGGTCATATAAAAATGCTCTGTGTTTGGGTAACGCTTGGTTGGTTATATACCGTACAGTACATATCAATGGTGACATTCATTAATGTAACTACATACAGTGATTATGGATTTAGAGGGCCTGTTCACTCCCACCTCCCTTAACATCTGTGAATACCACAGTGAGTAGAAAAATACCATAAAAATTCACAGAAAGGCTTTTCTCAACGTGCTACCCTGGAAAAAAAATAATTCAGCTACTCTGTGAACTGCTCAAGAAGCAGTGAGCTATCTTCAGAAAAACTGTTGAAATCAAAATCGCAAAACTTTTCTACCACTTCTGGTGAACAAACTGGTTTCTCTCTTCTACAGATCCATGTGTACAAACACATAACCATGGTCATGAGTCGAGAAACCACTCCTCCCTATACATACCCCCTTCTCCTCCTGCCCTCTCCACATATACATGTTTAGGCTGTTTGCTTTTTTGCTCACACACAGACTGACTTTGCCCTTGCACAGACAGAGGTGTAAAATGAAGTGCAAGCCCAGGTCCAAGGGACTGCTGAGTGCCCAGCCAGCTGCTCCCACCCAAGGAGGCTCAGGGAGAAAGCTCTGGCCAAAGCTAGCTCCTGTCACTGTGCTGCTGACTCCTTTACTGTGGACTCATCGGCTGCAGTCCCATGAGACCCCACCAGCTATGCAGGGCTGGAGCAGGTCAGCATGTGGCTAAGAGGCCTTCAGAGGGTTGAGGCATGTAGTCCTGGTGACTCACTAGGAGTTCACCAAGTGAACCAGATCCCAAGAACTGAGCAACTCTGCCGACTGTGTACAAATGGAAGAAGAGGGATGGAGAAATTTTTATTGTTGCTTTTTTTTTCATGGTGATTAATGCTTAATCCAAACAAGGGCTCCAGGATAAAAGGTAGGGAGCTAAGATAACTAGAGAAATTGAGTTAAAAAAGGATAAAGCCAGCTGGATGGGAGATGAAGTCACATGAGACACCATGTTCTTCTCACTGTAGAAAAATGGTTGTGAGAAAATCAGAGAAGGGAGTGACAAGTGGGTGGTGACAGTCTTCACTACAAGAGTAAAGACGTCCAAACAGCAGTCCAGAGAGACATGAAGAAAAGAGAATGGAGTTGTGCAGACAGGTACAATAAGAACTGATGTATGGTTTTGGAGGAACTAAGCAGCATACGAGAGTACCACCAGAACCCACCATGCTATTGAGCACATGTTGCTGGAGAGCAAAGCAAGGACCTAAGTAAGGAGACATGTCTCAGAAGTACATCTGTTTTGGTGTTTGCCTTGCCCCTACATCAATTGTCTTACCCTGTTCCACAGTGTGGGAAAAGTCCCTGGGCCAGGGATTTGCAGAGCAGGATATGATCTACTTTTCTTCCACCCTGCTCTCTTGGTAATGCGTCCAGCTATTCACTGTGGGGAGACAGGGGGAGAAGAGGACACTGAGCAGGCCTAGTCAAGTCTACTGTTCAGAAGGAATGCCTCTGAAGCAAGGAGGTCATTTTTTGCTGGTCTTCAGTGAGCTGTTCATGGTCATTAGTACTGACATGGTGCTAGTGGAGACCACAGAGGCCCAAGGTGTGCCCCACATTGAGCAGAGCTAAAACTCAGTTGCACTGCAGGCTTTGGTGAACCTGCAGTCCTTTGCTGAGGTAAAGTTGCCAGGTTTTACAGGTTAGAATCCAGGTAAAATATATCTAGCATAACATGGTAGTGCTTCTAATAGTTCATGCTAACTACTTAGCTGGAAAAGTGAGCAGTTGTTGCAAAAGTACCAGAAAGTTGCAGGCTACATGGCTTTTCACACAGGATGCAGGATATGCTCATATTGTATAGGATGATCAACAATTCTAATAATACATCAAATATGCACTCAGAAATTAGTTTTTGAGATGTTCACATTTTGGCCAAGAATCCTTTCAACAGATTTCCTTGGGTACCAGGTGCTTGGGACTAAAGAGTTTATCTTGGTTAATTCAGACCATCTTAAAAGCCAGACTCTTTTCAGTGTTTCCCAGTGACAGGACAAGGGGCAATGGGCACAAGCTGGAACATAGGAAGTTCCATTCAAATATGAGGAAAAACCTCTTTATGTGAGGGTGACAGAGAACTGGAACAGGGCTGCATCCAGGTCAGTCTTGAAGATCTCCAGAGAGCCCTGAATAACATGCTCTGTATAATCCTGCTTTAGCAGGAGAGTTGGACTAGATGATCTCTAGAGGTCACTTCCAATTCTGACATTTCCGTGATTCTGTAAAAGGAAAAATTTGGGAACATCAGATCCACCAACCTAAATAAACTTTTGAGTTCATACACTGGCTAGAGAAAGTCAGTCTGTTCTTCAACCATTTAATCCCACAGGTTTTCACTGTGTTGGCAAGAACTACTTTGGTTTGCATGAAGAAACACAATGTTTTTCAGCTCTACCTTATTGTCAACTTGCTAGCACCAATGCTTAAATCCAAGCACTGCTTGTGATCCTCTGTACAACCAGTGCTTGACATCTAAGTGCTAGAATGGATTGCTCAAGCAGATATCTGAGACTGATGTAGAAATGTTAACTTTTGTGTCTAAAGAAGCCAATCACAAATACCCACTAAATAAAGGTACTACTTCTGAGCAACAGCTGATGAGGAGTCATGACTTTTGCTTGGCGCTATGTATCTTATCTATGTATATTATTTTCTGCACATTTTTCAAATCCGTTAATAAAGTGGAAACTATATAAGATCATTTGGTGCCAAATGTGTTGCTTAGACTGTGTTTCCTCTAGTTGCCAAGGAAAGGAAAAGAGGGATAAAGAGCTGCTAGTAAAACAATTTCCAGGATTGCCTATTTTTCTTGCTTGTAGAAAGGTTCACTTCAATTGAATGTTAGTTACTAATGAACGCTTTGGCATAGGGGACTAGTGCCTTGATTTATGCTTCCTTGTGATGTACATTTGGCAATTGTCCAAACTCCTTTTTTCCTTAGTGCTTCATTGATTAGTGCAAGGATGCAAATTGGTAAACCTTAGTATCAAGAAGTCAGAAATGCTGGGTTTGGTGTATCCAGTTCATATATGTAAATTTGTATTCCTGAAATGCACCATCCTTTTGAAAGGCAGCCTTGCTAAGTCTATGTTTATAAATGTTAATTATCATGGAGGCAAAGCTTGTGACTTCATAGCCTGATGTGAATTTGGTGCTTTAAACAGGAATTACAACTTCTAATCACTTTTCAAACGTATAAAGCAACCTTCCAAAATTATACAGCATTTTCTTGTTATATACAGAATGAATATTCTGAAAATTGACATACTGAAGTATGAATTAGTGTGGTTTTTTGAAAAAATTATTGAAGACATGATTTAAGAATATTTTTTCACCTTTGTCAGCCTATGAGATCCTGACATACCTTATATAATTCAGTTTAGAATTAACATGTAGCTATAACTGTCTACAAATTAATTGTTTCTTTTATCTGAAGGTTCCTCTTCCAAAAGAGCTAAATAATACCCTATTCCAGAGATTTCCACAAATAACTTTCCTCTTTGCAAATGGTTGTTGCTGCTATTATTACCAATGTCAGCACAGAAAAAATATCCTCTGTCACAATGATCCCTACTCCGAAGTCCATTGGGAATGAAACCAAGACTGTGCTGGGATGACACTGCCATTAGGAACTACAGTCTTGAAAAAACAAAAATGGCACACTCTTCAGGAGTTATGCAAAAGGAAGAAGTTATAGACATTTTATGCACAACTCCATATGTGCAGTCAAGGGGCTGGCTACCTAGGGAGATGCCTGCTTAGGCTGGAAAGGAATTCTGAAACTAATGCTATGAAAAAATGACAGCACAAACAGGGCAACACTAAAGTTACAGGACACTTTTGCATGATGGTTTCTTTGGCAATGAGGACTGGGCACAGCAGAGTCTGTGTTTGTGGATGTAGAAGTAGGGTATGTACTCTTAGATGCCTTGACTCTTCATGGTTTTGTTTTTGTTTTCAGTTTTTATGCTGTGGCACATATAGAATGATTTTAGCATACAACATAAGAATTTTTATTTGTCTGAATTATAATACACCATATGTGAATGCATCTGTTCTTCACTGTGTTACATTTATTATTCGTACTATGGTGGGGCCTCAAGTTTCCACCTCAGATCAGGGTTCCAACTTGCTAGGCAATGCACAAACACATAATGGGAAACACTCCCTGCCTTGAGAAAAACATACTCTAAATTGACGAAAACAACTCAGGGTGGGAAAGTAAAACAGAGACAGAGTAGCTTAACCTCATCTAAAGGGAAGTTGCCACAGTCCCACACCTCCAATCCAGACCACCGATTGCCCATTTGGTGGCTTAAGCTGGTTTATGTCTTGAGTAACTGCAACCCAGCAAGGACAAGAGCAGTATCGATCTGAAACTAATCACCTTTTCTTAGTTAAGGTTAGTTTGGCAGAATTAGCTCCCTGAAGTTTCTCACAGTGCAGCAATATGGGCAGCAATGCTGGCACGAGGGAAGGGCCATGGTGGACAGTGGAAGAGCAACAGCCCTGCCTTAGGTTGGCATAAACTGCCATGGAAGATCCCATGTGGGAGGGCTACGCCTGTCCCATCTCTACAAGGTCAGTGCTGAGTAGGAGAAAGCAGTGTGCATTGTCACAGCTCTATGTCACGACATCGCTCTCTGCACCATGCCCCTTGCTCTGGAGTTCTGCAAACTTCACCTGTCCTAACTGCCTGGTGACAGCAAAGCACTCTAGGGAAGATTCTAAAGGCAGAAGAAGTAGGATAGCCAGTACTGAACAGGTGAGGCACAGAGTGAATGCTGACACGTGCTAGCAAGTAGAGTTTGTTCAGGAACCCAACTTGTCCAAGTTTCTCCTGTACATATGCACACACACACATACATATACGCTCGCGTGATGGCACAGAGGCTAGAGGGTAGCACAGGATAGTCAGTGTTTCTGGATCTTCAGAGAAGAAACTCAAGGCTCCTGGGGCTATTCTGAGTTCACCAGGCCATGGTCAGTAGATACCATTTACAAACTCTTTGATGTTAAGCGCTGTGTAATTAGCAAACAGTGTACATTACATACATTAATACCACAAAATCCAACCAGAATGGTTTCCATCCTCAGATTTATGTGTGCTTTCTGCTCCTTTCATTTTCAATTTGCACTCTTGTTTTTAGAAGTGCACTGGGGCTTGCTCCATCTCAGCATTTCTTTATTTGTCCTTCTACTGCAATCTGTTACCTCTTGTTATCTAGTATTATCCCTTTATTTATTCCTTTATGTGGTCTTGCATGCTTGCTGCTGCCACTAGAAAAAAGCTGCCTGCCTCCAAGGACATATCTTTATTTAATTTTTCTAAAAATTCTCATTTTAAAACACATGGTTTTCCCATATTTAGGATGCAAAATTGTTCTGTCCCTCTCTGCTATGGGCCATGAAGAATGCTTGCTTTAATTTATCCTACATGCTGTGCTGTTGCATTCTTCTTGTCTGTAATTTATGCCACATACTGTGCGCTCCCTTGTATTATACAACATAAAGTTGCCAGATGGGTGAGTGCGACGCATGCTTTAAAATGAAGTCTTTAAGGCAACTGCTTAATCCAAAGCTGCAGAACAAGCCAGCACCTAAAAGGAAAGAGCCTTTGAAAATATACCCAAACAGGTCGGTAGTTATAATGTGGGACTAACGTTACTGAGGAACACTTGCTAATTAGCATATCGTGCTATTAACTTTTCCTTGAGATTTATTTTTTTCCTGCTTGCTTTTCATGTTGTATGATGGCAGAAAATGGAACCAACAACAGAGTATTAATGGCAAAGAAGGATATTTGGTCCTAAACAAGGAGCAGTCACTTTTCGGAATGAATTGGAGCCCAGCACTTGGAGATTTGTTTGGCTGTGGTTAGTGGGTCAGTTTGGCACTGTACTTTGCCAGGCTGCAAGGGAAAATTTAGAAGATATTTAGCATATGGGGGTGTTTGTTGTCCTGTATCTTTTCCTTTCCTTTCCTTGCAAAGGCCATGTTATATGTCCCTAGAGGTTTTTTTAAGCTGTGTGGGCTGGATAACTGAGGTGCTCTGGTTCTCAGTTAGCATGACTCTACACATTGCATGCTTCCTGGGGCACATGTTGTCATAGCACCTGCGTAGCCCTCTTTTTCCATCCCCCTGTCCCATTAACGGGAGGGCCACATTCAGCCACTGATCTGCAAAATTTGCTCTGCTCTTGCTGCCCTAGACCATGCTACACAAGACTTGGCTACACCACCGCAGTGCATGCAGTCTGCCCTGGGCTTGGAGAAAGCTAGCGTGGCTGAAGAGAGGTCCTGCACTAACCAGAACTGTTGCTCACCTTCGGATTCCATGTGTGCTTATGCATACTTCATAGAGGAAGCAGGGATATCTTGGATGAAATCTTGGCTCTGTAGAAGTTGACAGAAACTCTGCAAGTGTTGGCTGTGAAATAAGACTTTCTCCCTACTGATGTGCTCCTGGAGGCTGTGGTCACTGACACCAGCAACAAGCAAAAGATGGCTTGCTCAGCCAGTGCTCCAGCAGAAGGAAAGCCTGGGAGTAATCATGTGCTTCAGGTGGGCTATTGGAAACCAGGCTGGTATTGCTTAACAGATGGTATCACACTAAGCTTCAGCACCACCACTCCCTGCGATGAGCATTTTCAAAGAAAAACGTGAGGATGGGGAGAAAAATATGTTAGAGTGTGACAAATCCTACTGTGTTATGGAAGACCAGTGGGAGGAAGAGAGATGTGAAAATAATCTATCTACATAGTCAAATGAAGGGATATCACATCTACGCTAGCTAGCACAGCAGCAGTGAAGATGAACTAGCATGGGCTTTTATTACACTGTTCACAATAAAACTGCAAGTTGTCATCAGTATAATCCGGTGGTAGCCTGTGCTGAAGCCTGTATGGTCTCATCTTGATGCTCATGCAACTTGGGGTAGCTAGCTCAAGCTAAAATGGCCATGCTAGTGCACACTGCAGTAACAGCTTAGGCAAGGTTCCAGATGGAGCAAGAATGAGAAATCGCCAAGAGGAGCCGGATTCTCTACGTGTAGACAAATTCATCTGTGAGCTCACAGCTGACAAGTGAAGATGCAGGACTATGATTTGTCTTCGTACCTGTCCCCTTTGATAGCAAGGCTGAAGCTGATAAATGGACCTCTTGCACCACCCATAGCTAGACTTTGTTTTTCAAATGGCCCCTGCTGTCCCACCTGGTGTAGCCTGAATTGTCTTAATTATGAAATTGGCACCGGGAAGACAAGGAATGAAAAACAATCATATTGCTCATGTTAAGAGTGCTAGTCTAGCAGAATGGGGTAAGGTTGATACTGTGAACAATTTTTGTGCTCTCCTACACAGAGTAATGTATATGCAGTATCTTCTAAGGACACACAGGCGCTTGGAGATATTTCAAGACCATGCATTCAGATGTTTAAATTCTAAGTCATAGACCAGAGCTCACTAACATAAGTATTTGGAACTTCAAGGTTCCTTCTCAATTTTGTTTTAAATTTCTTCACCACTCTGAATGGTGATGGATTATACTTTTGCTGCAGACTATTTTAAAAAACCCATGAAGATCTCGTCTCTGACACAATGAATTTCCTATTGAACCTAAATTGGTAGTGTAATGGAAACGATAAGTAAATTTCACAAGTAGTTTAATATGCTTTTAAATAATCAGGTTAAAGGACTGAGAGTAAGTAAGAAGAAATAAAATAGCTGCTGATAGTTTTCCTTTATTTTCTCTCAGGCTTGACTTTTTAATAATCAACCCATTTCTCC
This sequence comes from Nycticryphes semicollaris, assembly GCA_013400055.1. Classification (NCBI taxonomy): domain Eukaryota; kingdom Metazoa; phylum Chordata; class Aves; order Charadriiformes; family Rostratulidae; genus Nycticryphes; species Nycticryphes semicollaris. Next base: position 570,249 of record VXBJ01006365.1, read on the forward strand.
CATGCATTCTCATGTACTTGAGTAAGTTGGACACAATCCAGACATTGATTGAGCGTGCTTTGCAGATTTTGCTAAGTTTCTTTTTCTTCTAGAGGAAAAAGAAACTCAAGAAAAAGAAACTTGGTGCAATAGTGCCTGAAAAAGAGATATTACATCACAGGGCCTGAAAATAACTAATATGTGCCTGTTTGTCATGGGTATGTTTCCCCTTTCTGTATGACAGCCATTAGATGAGTTGCGTCAGTGCAGCCAGTACAGTACCTTCTTCTCTAAGGATATATATGCATGTGTATATGCATATATTTACCTTCCATATTTACCTTCTATTCAGGGCTTAGTCTCCATTAGTACCTAACTTTCAGTTGCAACTCAGTCCTGTTATTTGGGTATTGGATGCCACTGGACTGGTTTATTGGTGCACCTCTGATGCTAGTCCTACAGCACAGTGTTTCAAAAGTAAGAAACCAGAGTGGTGCTTGCCAAATCCCAAATTTAAAATCTTGTTTTCTGAGCTTCTCTATATGTCTTTCTTTATTGCCTATCACAATCAAAAATTCTGCACTGGATCAGATGCTCCTGAATTTGTTTTTCCCAAAGGACAGTCAAGAAGCAGAGAGGACAGAGCCATCTCTTTGGAGCTCCTGGACTGCTCTGACATCTCATGCAGTGTTTTGCATCTCTGTTGTAGTGGTCTGAGAACAATGTATCTCCTTCAAGTTTTTCATTCTTTTGGTTTGGGTGTTTGCAGTGTCATCGAGAAGGATTGAGGCTGATATGTTAATTTTCATACCACTAGGATATAGTTTTCAAAAGAGAAATCTGTCATATAGTAAGAGAAGGAAGGACAAATACTGGCTTATTCAACATGTAATACTTGTGTTTGTATGACTAAGGCTTAGTCACATACCTGGGACAGTGTTCCCTGTTGGCCTTAAAATTGATACAAAGTGATCATCCTGAGTTTTGGCAGGGGTGGGAGTTCAGTGCATTTTTCAGGGATGAAACTCAGCAGAACAGAGAAGGTCAGTTTAACCTTGTGGTTGTGGTTACAAATGAGCAAGGAAGTTTAAATTACACTGGACGACAGCTCCTTTAGTCACAGGAGCCTGTAGCACACTCTAGATCCTTTAAAAATAAATACAAGCACTTTGTGTTTTTACAGCAATAAGCAAACTGCTAAGACACAGTGATTAGGTTGTTCCTTTTTAGCTTTGCTGATGGTAAATTTCCTTACTGGTTGCTCAAGATTACAGCCATGGAGCAGTCTATAAAGAGAACAACCATGCATTTTTCACAAGTGTAATACAGTAGTTGTTCAGCATAGCTCTCTCCTGTATCCTCATCATTTAAAATGATAAGCATCAAGCAAAAGAGAAAGAGCTAATTATATTTGTGTTTAATCTATCCAACAGCTCATTCAAAATCTGATGGACTGTTCTGCACGGCTGAATTCAGCTAAAGAATTGGTTTCTTTCATAAGCAACTCATACATCATGCATAGGATGGATTTCTTGGACATTGATGTCTGCAATTTTTCCTCAGAACTTCTCTATATCAGACATGTGAATGCTGATGCTTGAGATTCCTTGCTGCACTGGTCCTGGTTCATCTTGGGATCAACTGCACTTTTGATTATTTACGCTGCTTTCAAAACCCATCTCCTGTATCACAGTCGACTCTGCAGTTCTGTCTCACAAAAAGCCTGCTCGCAGAAATCTCCAGATGTGGTTTAGACCTCCTCCCTGCCACTCATGTGCCCCAGCATTTTGCTGGCTGATGCTGGTTCACTGTACGTGCTTGCTCAGCAGCACTGGGTCCATCCCAAACTCCCCAGGTTCCTCAATCAACTTTTTCTAAATGGTTCCAGGAGCAGCAGCCTTTGACTGACTCAGTGAAGCCCTGTTAACTGTTAATAGGACATTTCCCACTGCTTCACGTCTGCTTTCATCAAGTAATATTAAAGCTTTCATTAGTAATATAATAGAAGTAAATAAAAGCCTGAAATCAGTAATGCTCCTACTGATTTAGGTCACCAGTTATAAGAAAGATCTGAATCAGACTTTTAATCTTTATTAGCTAGGTAATTAAGTACAAAATGATGCTGGGAGTGAGAACAGATGCCCAAGATACATCTACTAAAACTTAGGTAGAAATTACCCTCCTGTTTCAAATAGCACCTTGTATAAGGTGGCATTTACAAAAACATGCAACTATACAGTGTCGAAATGATGGGGCAGCCCTTTAATAAATCACATGCAAAAAAGGCCTTTTGTGAAGAGAAGCTTATTACTTAAACCTGGAGTCAACCAAGAGGGAAAACTTTTGTTGCCAACTGTGACAGACTGTTGCACTGCACTAACAGGAAAGCTATTTTAGTTCTGAATTGGGAACTCGATTACTTATTCAAACAGCAGTTTTCAAAACTGTGTTCTTGTTCCCTTTGCAGTATGTTCCTAACTATATTCTTTTCACTGCACAGTTTCAAAGGATTGTGCCTTTGCTATACATACACACAGCACCTTAGTTTCTGAAATTGTGTTCCCCCAATTTCTGGCTGGTTTGAACAACTATGACTTGTTTCCCATACACCTATTTCAATAATGTCCCAGCAGCTGACAGCAGGCAGCTTGGACCAGGCTTCACATCAGCCTTCAGAACAGCTGCTAGGAAAAACGACAATATTTCTGAGCTACAGATGGGTATGAGTGCTATGGACGTTACAGTTTACATTCATGCTACTGCACCACAGATACCTGCAGTGATTTGCAAGTGCTTTGGGTTTTATTCTTGGGTGTGCTAAAGTCATTGGGAGTCGTGCTACCAACTTACTAGTGAATGCTATGTCTTTAATTGCCCCTCCTTTTCTGGAGAATGAAAGTATTCTGCTGCTGAAGAAAATCCTTTCACTAAAGGAAATAAACAAAAAACATTGCAATAGCCTGTAAGACAATCAATAGAGAAATAGCTCCTGAGGTACCTTGGAGACAGCCAGCCAGTTCTTCCCAACTGGCAGAGAGCAGTAGGTGCTTTCTCTCCACATCAGGATAAATGTGATCATGCCCTTGAAGATCAATAGAAAAAATTCCACCCACGTTTCACAACATACTCCAGTGAAAGCTACTGTCACGTGAATTTCAGTATCTCTAGGACCAGTTGGTGCTGAACCAGCCTCCGGTTTCAGTTGCATGAAAATTGTCTACTTGAGGGGTCCACAGAAGCTGATCCAAAGCTCTCGTCAGCCTCCCACTGCCCTGCCTTGTGAACACAATCCTTGGGGGAAAGTTCTACCACACTTCAAATGAAACTTGACTTGCACATTACTTGTTCAGACTAGCTATGAGTACATATGACTCATCATTTCCCTACTTTGTTTTGCCTGTTAAGCAGCCATCAACATTTACATCACAATTGATCATAAAAGAGCAAAACTGATGTAGCAGTTCCAGCCTCACCCCTTGTGAGTTACTACAGGAAATCTGCAGTTCTCCCCCAAACTCTCCACCTTAATGCCCTCACTTTGAATATTCAAAGGAGAAAATATTCTCAGAGCTCTAAATTTCTTGACTCTGACTTTTTCTCCATTCAATAATATCCTTTGTCTTCCCAATACTTACTCTCACAGTTTTGGGGGAAAAACAAACATAATGTTCTGTTGTGATGGACAGACTATCACAAACCAAAAAATAGTGTTTATCAAACTTAAAACAACCTAGATAGAAACCTGAATGCACAGGCACAAAAGCTGTTTCTTGCTCTTTCAGGATGACCCAAAAGCTCCAACTACAGCATCACCCTGTAGGCAGGTAGCACCATAATACAAAGATGGCACGCTGAAATGGTGCATCAAATTAGCTTTAACTGCAGCAGTTTAACTAGGTCAGCTACGTAACCCTGGGTGCATTTCACCTTGGTTTTATCCTGTCTGCTAGAACCATCCTGCCCGGTGAATTGCAGCCACAGCACCACAAGGCCACTATAAGGCTGACTTAGGAGAGCCTGCTGTAGCTTTGGCATAGTGCTAGAGCTGGCCCTGCAGAACGCTCTGACCTTCCTGGTGAGGACAGACATTTTTGTGTGCATGTGGGGAAGTTTTCCTGTCAAACACAAGCTAAACAATTTGGACGCAAACACAATTTGAAATGGCAGGAGGTAGGGTATGAGGGACTGATTTGCCACTGCAGCCCCCAGGAGCTCTGTATACATTTCATGCTGTGCACTACAAATGGTTTGAATGCAGCCCTTCAACATTGCAGCGATCTTTGCAAAAATCTTGTGTCTTTGCCTCCCTATGCTTCTCAATACCTTTTTAAATAAGTTGCTATAGTTTGAAGGGGCTTGTTTCACATCTCAGGAGGAGGAAAAAAANCATGCTTTAAAATCCCAAGGGCTCAAAGTATGTTTTTCTTTACGAGTTTCACTTGAGAGAAGATCTAATGTTAAGAAGACTACAGATGCTGAGATTTGAAGGCACATACTTTACAGAACTTGAGTGCTAGCTATCCTGGGCAGATGCTCCTCAGCTTCATCCTGTCACACAGTACACATGCATCAGTGGTAGCTGGTTGGATAAATATGTGCACACCCACACCTGTACAATTGGAGTACTGCAGTCAATTTTTCTGAAAGCACCCTGTTAAGGAACCCAGGAGAAGCAGGCAGGAAGTGCCAGCATCTTGCTATAAACAGCAGCTGGGGAGGGAAAGTGAAATTCCAGTCATGAAGGAGAAATCCTAGCAGCAGCTTCGCTTTCTGTTTGATGACAGTAAGTGCCTTACTGTCCCTGTGTAGGGAAGGCACAAGAGAAATATTAGAAGGGGCAGAAAGTATCAGACCTGAAAGCAGAGAAATAGATTTAATGGAAACAGGAGGTGTCTGGAAAGCATGTGATTTACAAATAGCGTTAATTAAAGCCAGGTCTGAAGCAGGGTTTAGGTGGACTACAAATTCCTGTGATGTTACAGATTGTGTTGTAGTCCAAGCCAATGTTAAAACTGTGACCTAGTAAACCTTGCTTGATGGTTACCTATTTTTGGAGGCAGCTGTCTCAGTAGGCTCCTACAGTTCTAGGACTGTCCATACCCACCTTTTCCCTGCCTTCCATCCCAGCCACGAGCCAGCATCCCTCTCTCCTAGAGTGGCAGGTTGGGTGGGTATCCCTTGCGTGTACTCACTACCAGCTCTCTCTGGTGCAATACCAAAAGAACACAGAAGTGCCAATGAAATATGAAGAGCATGTCCTGGAATTTAGTGACTATAAGCAGTAGAATACTGTAATGCTACCAGTGACAATACATTTTCACTGATATGCTACTGTAATTTTTCCTTACTAAACAAAACCAGTTAAGTAAATATGGAGAAAAGGCAATTCACTAATTTTCCATCACAAATGGTCACTGGCTGTGCTGAGTATCTTTTGGATAAAAGGCACAAAAGAACACACAAAAAAAAAGTTTGCGTGTGGGCAACACTTTAATATTCCATCCCTGGTTTTGCTTCCTTTTTTTTTTCCCCCTCTGAACAGCAAAAATTTACATTTTCTATTTCTTTAAATAATCTTTCTTACTGTTGGGACAACTCCCTTTTAAGGCTAGTTTCTTGCTCAGAGGGAATGTTGACTGCACTTATAAACACCCACTTCCTAGGGTTTATAATAGTAACAGCAACAAAACCTGAAGTACAGTTTCAGCAACATGCCGCAAACACATTCAGCCTAAGACTGGCCTACCAGCTTTTCCAGAAATGCTTTGGAAGCATTGGCAATGCCACCAAGTTTTATTTGCTATCCTCACAAAGTCACATCTACGAAAACCTCCCGTTTTTCTCCCTGAGTATTTGGATGGGGCAGTAAACACTGAAGCAAGAAAATGCTGCCCACTTTATAACTTAAGAATTTTAGGTGGGTGCAAACTGTGAACACGGAGCGAATTTCCAAGAACTACAGATTTCACCATATGTGTTATTCTGCTCAAAATATCCACTTTAACTCTAGGGAAGGCTGCAAAAAAGCCGAATGACTTTTCAGCTGTTAGACTGCCACCCCTAGTGTAACTTACTGTAATCTGGTTAATTAACTTGGTACACTGGAAAAAGATCTGGTGTAATCAGGTAAAAATAATTTCCACTTCAAAAGTATGCACTGCATTAAAACAAAAAAAAAAAAAACAAAAAAAAAAAAAAGAGTCCAAGAAGATTAGACACATGAACTACAACCTCCAGAAGTACCACTAACTTCCAAATATAGCCTGTACTAACATGCCATCAGCACTGAGCCAGGGAACAATAATGGTGTCTGATCTTTACTGGCCTCACTGGTGACTGCAGATACATCAACCTTTCCAGTCACACGGGTCTGGAGTTTCTACCTTGTATTTAAGCTATTGTCTATGTGTTTGTGTTACCTTCTCTATATTTCACACCATGACCCTCCCTGTTTTGCCTGGAGCGGGATGTGTAACTTCAGCACGGTACCAGCTGAGCAAATCCAAAGGGCCTGATGCTGAACATGTTCACGTGGTCATAAATTAGGAGCAACCCCATTGCTGGTGGTGACATTGAAACACACAAGCCTGGACTTGGGTGCTTCATACCTATTGCATGGTTTCTATGCGGATGGCTGGGAGGCTAAATGTAAAATGATCCACCCCCACCCTCCTGGGAAAAAAAAAAGGAAAAAAAAAAACCAGCATCAAAAAACCAAAACAAAACCCCAACACATGGAAACACATCAAAAAATGTGTAGGGAGGGGGAATCCTTGCTGAAAACAAAACAATCTTGTGCCAAATGAGTTGTCATGGCTTTACTATAACATTCCCACAAAGAACAACAGAATTTTCTTTATTGTGAAATCTTCGTTGTGAGCCTTGCTGCTCCTGGGAAAAGTCATATGTCAGAATAGAACAGCGTTTCCAAATATGACTAGTCTGAGCAGATAAACAATGAATGTCAACACAGCATTCAAGGAAGTATCTATCTGTGGTTAAATCCATTTCTGAAGAAGCTTATATTCCTGTTCTGATAATACTACACATCATGAATACCTATAGAGGTTCTTGTCTTTGTACAACAGACCCTACTAAACTCCAGATAGCTTTCCTGGGACCCCAGTTACGGGCAGCCAAAACATCAGCAGCTGCCGAGAACATTCTGTAGCATTATCTGCTGAGTTCAAAACTTTGTATTACATTTTCTGGAGACTCTGTGGTGTATAAGAAGCTGACAAAATTAATATTCTTGTTCACTTAGGTTTTTTTTAAATAAAAATCTGATGAATTTTCTTCTATCTCCCAAATCTGTGCATGTGTCGTACGCCCACTTTGGTTGTTCCCGCGCATGGAATAAAAAAGTTCGGAGAACCATGAGGCAGCAACAGGCAAGAAAGATTCCAGTCCTGTGCCTTCTCTCATTACAAACACTGGCACCAAGCTCATCTTGTCCTCCAACAGGGGTGAAAACAAAATGTACTGTTAGGAGGAGGCCCTTAAGTAGCAAAACATCTTTGCAACAATCCTGCTCCAGGGCTGCTTCATCCAACAGTTCTTTAGTACAACACACCTAGGAGTCCTTGGGAGCAGGTTTTCCACATCCAGCCACCCTCTATTTCAGTCACACACGCTTTGACCACCAAATCATAGTTGTGTTTCTACTCTTTGGATATATGAACTTCCATTTCTTTGCAGGAGAACAACACTACTTGAATAAATTAATGCATCCCTCTGCTGACAAGCAGTCTGAAACTTAGGGGTCAGAAGAGACCAATCTGCGGGTAATAAATTTAGGTCACCCACTTCCTTGGGTCATATTCTAATTTATACAGGCTGTGGCAGCAAAGGCAAGAACTCTCTCTTCTGATCAACATTGAAAGCCTTCCAAAACTCAAGCTCCTCTCTTCCATCTTCCAATTTCTTTTAAACAGACAAAACCCTCACTTTCAGTTCTCTGCAGATTTTGTGGAAGTGCCTTCCTTTCCTCAGCAATGAGAAGCCACTCAAGAGACACAGCAATTCAGAAAATTCCATTCAAACCTGATTTTCAGTTGGGGAGGGACTTAATTTCACTATGCCTCAACTCCTCATTCCCAAACACGGACATTACAGGGCAGAAGCAGATCCCCCACACTTAGCACATGTATTCTGGACAGCAACTTTCTTTTGTGGTTCCACAACACAGCAGAAGCTTGAATCCAAGAAAGGACATTAAATCACACTGCCCTTGTTGTTAGGGGAGAACTGAAGGGAGTTTGGACACTGGAAGGGTTTTAGTTTTTTGTAACACTATTAAACACAAAGAAACCCAGAAGCTTGGCAGTTTATTCCACCTCATAAATCCATGTCTTTCTAAATTACCAGAAAGTTCACTTGAGATGAAAGTCCGCTATGAAAACTGGGCTTCTGAAATAACTTCCAGTGACTTCCATGTTACTGCCACATACAGCAACCATCCCAGGACTTCATTTATATCTCTCCTATTGCGTCAGGGTAAGCCATGGGCTCTTAACCAAGTGTGATTAAGTACCTATGCTAGTTTAACAACTTCAGGTGCTTTAGCCTAAAAGCTGATAGCTCCATTTAGCAAGTGAGCAAACTCTGCACAAAAGAGCACCCAAAACATGTGACACAGCATGCCAGCATGAGCTGGGCTGATAAGCTGAGAACAGCTAAACATCTACAGGCAGCAAATTCACACCCCTCAGGGAAGCTGGCAGACCCACAACTGTGTGGCCAAAAGGATCGAGAACCTTCTTCAAAGCACGCAGACATGCCATTTAACGACAGGTATGATTTACTTTCACATCTTTATCTAGATAATCTATCTGTAAGTAAATCTCACATCTTAATCTACCTAGCTAATCTATCTATCTATCTGTAAATAAATAGAGGGAGCCGCTAGGAAGGCATGTCACCATTCCTAATCCTACAGCTCATGAGTCAGTTCTGTGGTAACCATGACAAACACCACCACCTTGATTTGCAGTGGTTGCCTGGGCTTACAGAAGTAGACGAAAGCAGGGGCAGGTTTGTTTACTTTTACATTCATTCATTTGCAATTTACTGGAAAGGCTGCAGCTACAAAGTTGAGGTATTCTTGGTTGTGCTCCTGTGATTTTCATGTCTTTCATGTGAGTGTTTTACAAAGACTGCAATTATCCAGTTATTTCAGGGCTCTGTGTAAGTCTACATGACAAACTCTGTGTGCGTTCTGCTCAAGTGAACTTCATGAAACAGAAAAGGTACACTCAAAGAAAGTAACGGCAGCTTCTGGACTCGGCATACACGTTCAGGTGCCCATACTCTTCTCAAAACAAGCACAGCTCATCTACCGGGACTATACAAGGAACCAGGGAATACGCACAGGCAAACAGAAGAAGAAAAATACCCAAAAGTGTCTGGTAAGCATATATATCTACTGGAACAGTACACTGATGGGGAAGGTGTAAATCCTTCCTCCTTTGAGGTAAAACAAACTAAAAAAGTGAAAGTTTCCTATGTTCTTCATCAGCCCTTCCCCTCGCATCTTTCCAATGCTTGCTCCTCTCTAAAAATCCTCAGCACCTAACCATTCAGGTACTGGCTGGCCAGCCTTGGGGCACAGGAAAACTACCTCCTAGTGATTCAGCCCAGGTCCTTTCAGAACTCTGCTCTTCAAATAAAACTAAACTCTAGATGCATTACCACCATGATGAAAAAATTAATATAATAAGCATGCCCCTGCAATTTACTTCTTCCAGAATTAGAGTGTTTCAGAAGATACTGTTTTCCTGTGGCTACAAGTAATCAGAGATACACCGCATTAGTTATTCTGCAAGTGTCTTTAGATGGAAGAATTAACACGCAGGCGACATGATTGACTTGAATCACAGCACCACCACCTTTCAGGAGCTTGACAGACACTAATTTTGGAAAGGTGTTTTGCATGGGAGACTGGCATTCAGAGCACATGGAAGATGGAATATGTGCAGGTGTTACTTAGCAACATACAGAACAAAATTTAAAAGTAGCTAGAAAAAGTTAATGTGTAGGAGCAGCAACTGTTCCTCAAAGCCTTCAAACTAAAACTCACTGCTGTATATGTAGACAGCCACTATCATATTAGCCAAGCAGTAGTGTGCCACTGCCTCAAAATTAAGAGCAGTCCTCTCATCTCCCAAAACAACTCAGCATCTTCTTTAAGCCATCACTAGACGCTGTAAGCCACACAGCAAGAGAAAAATGTCAATATTAAACTGGATCTCAAGGATTTTCACAATTTTGGTCAAGTGCTTTTATGAGTAGCTGGCTAGCCACAGACAGGATAAATTCAGAAGCTGTGGGGCTCTCAACCACCAAGGACCACTTAAGCTCAACATCTCTTTCATAGGTCTTTGGCATACACCCACAAACAAGATCTATTTTTCTGGTTTATTGCAAAATCCAACATATGTCCCAATACAAACAACCCCATGGCAGACAGGCCCTATTAATGCTGTAGCACTGCATATAAGCAACTCCTATGCTACAGGACTCGTGTTATGACCCTGTATGAAGGACCAAGAGAGATACAATACAGAGGTCACAGGGCTGTCCATCTTGCCTGAACATCACTTCAGAAGCGCCATTTTCACTGTTAACTCAGAGGGGTATTTACAGAGTAAAAATGCAAAAACACCTCAACATAATTTAAGTCAGACCTCAAAATAAATTTTTAAGAACGTACTTCTGGTGAGGAGTCCCAGGTGTGTTTATGCCTTTGGAAAACTGTTCATGCTGAGGGAAAGAAAAGGTGCCTGCTGGAAAGCTTTCTAGAGACTGCTCCAAAAAACTCAACACCTTCCTTCTACCTGAACCTTCCACAGGTAGCTCCTCAGGGAATTCCTTTGAGCTGAGCAGAGCTGGGAAGACAGCCTTTGCCTAATCAGCCCCCACTGACCAGAGACAGCCCCAAAAAGCAGTTGTGCGCAAGGCACAGAATCTGCTCAGTTAATTGGGACAGCAGCAGATAGTTTAATTACAAGCCACCTGCACAATGGATGGAGCTCTCCCATTAGGAATGGCTGCTCATGCTTTCACAATTAATGCAACACATTTGATACTCTGTTCTACTTGAAGCAGTTCTGGTTTTTTGTTATGTCTCCCCCCATCCCCCTCTTAGGTTTTAAATTTGATGTTACTGTTTTAGAAGCTTAATGACTCCAGGGGCATCTTTTTTTGAAGAAACTTAGAGAATGCATTTGTCACTGCCATGTACTGATATGGCAGCACATGCAGTCAGTGCATCAAGGTCAGACTAGATGCATCCTCTCAGTTCTGTGAGCCTCGATTTGCATAGAAAGAATAAACATAACCAAGAAAATACAGCTTGGAGTTCACAGTGGTATTCATCAGAGAATAGAGAAATAGTAGGCAGTGGGGCTTTCCTAGTAGTTATCTAGAGCCAGAAAGTAAAAATATTTAGGTTTAAATACATATTCAACTCAATTCTAATAGAGTCAGAGGACTGAAAGAAATATCAGTGTGGGAAGGTATTAGATTAACTGAGACAACAGAAAATATACAATTATGAAAAGGTTAGGATCTTCCAATCTACTAGTTCAAAGAGATCTAACTATCACTCTTATTTTAGTTCCCATTATCCACTTCACAAACTGTGCAGAAAAGAAAAGAAACAAGTTTAAACACCAAACACTAAGCTTTGTCTTTTGGTGATGGGATATAGCTGAGTAATTTAGCAGTTGTGTTCTCACCATTTACTTCCTTGGCTTCAGAAATCCTGCAATGAGAGGGACACCTCTGGCTAGGCAAGAGCCCTGGCCTCACTTTCCCTTCTGAGAAAGGGTACATACCCCATTCAGCCCTTGCATTCATGAGTGCCACAGTGTAGAAGCATCATAAAAATATGGCCAAAGTTACTGTTGGGAGTGAGAGTTCAAAGAAAATGGAAACTCTGAGAACCCCACTATGGATGAACATATGGAAAATGTTGTCTCTTATACTGAAGTTGAATATATCCAGTCTCTTATATCGAAGTTGAAGGAGGACTTCAGGCTGCTAAAAGCAGTTTAATCAGGAGTAGTAATGGTACCCTCAGCAGGGGAGAGGAAAGGATAAGCATTTGTATATGCCAGTTTCACTGAAATCCATGGAGAAGAAAAGGAACAAAGAACTACAAAAAAAAATAAATATCACAGTAGGAAGGGTAACCACTTTTACATGCTTGCATTAGCTATGCCAGACAGTGAAAATAAGGTACAGGGAGGAGGGTGTGTGGTTTAAAAAAAAAAACAACAAAAAAAAAAACACAAAACCCAAAAAACTTGTCCATATACAAAAGCAAGTAGCATGACAAAAATAAGAGGAACCAGAAGTACCTGCCCACAACGGGGATTTCAACATCGTAAGTTTAACTGAAACACAGTGGGGAAATGAAACTGAATAAGAGAGGGGCTTGATGCTAAACATTAGGTTAATCTGCTTTTGAATTGCTTTATGGTGCTTGCCATACAAACAATTGGGGTAGACATACCTTATACTGACACGAAGCCTTAAAAGCTGCATTGAACAACTACAAACACAGGAACCAAGCAATGCTACAAAAACTGCTGACATCTTAGTACTGTTGAAACTATGTGAGCCACAAATGCATTGCATAGAGTAGTATGTTGCCATTTTTATGGCTGTTGTGCATACCCTAGTCAAGACTCAGGATGCTATAGGAGATGAAATACCAATAAGAGAACTGAGAAAGTGACCAATCAACTAAGAAAAAGACTAACCTGTGTCTTCACCAATTTTGCAAACTCAGAGAGCTAGATACCAATATACTGGCATTAAGGAAAACAACATATAAAGCAACGGACAAACACTTGTTCAACTTTATCAAGCAGCTTTTAGAGCTATATAGACAATGCAGTTATTTCAATGGGGCATAATTATTTGCACCAACTATTGGTGCATTTTTATTACATTTTATTGATGCATTGTATATTTTTACTTAACTACAAATATAAGTGAATGCATATTTCTTGAGCAGTCAGGCTAATGCAAGTATTCAGATGCTGTCTACATGAGACATTGTAATTAATATCTTTATATTCCATATGTCTTAGAAGACTTGGTGCAAACCCAGTTTGATACAAGAACAGGAAAAGACACACAGTTTTCTGCATGAGAAGGTTTATTTGTTTTAACAAAAGCACAGTTTTTAACAGCAGCACTCTCTTAGGAAACCCTCTGCCTTCTCAAGTATTACCCTTCAAGAGGAAGGGGCCTGGATACCTGCTGATGTAAACTCACCCAGGTGTAGTCCAGACAGACAAGCTTAGTCAAATCCTATGTTCCTTCCCTCTGAGCAGTCATCCAAACTCTCCCTGTTTCCACAATGAAAGTGTAAGTGCCATGGAGCTTGTCAGCAACAGGTTAAAAGAACAGACATTGCTGTGAAAGCTTCCCCAGTTACTACTGTGTGTGTAGTACAGATCTGAGGACAACAGTCCCCTGCTATTCCAGGCCTAATATTGTCAAATTGAAACTGCCTGTTTTGTCACTGCATGGCTGGATAGTGCACAAATGAAGCATACCAGGTTTGGTGCCGCTGAAGAAACAAGAGATCCAGCTGGTATCAGCACTCAAGAAATTATCTTTTTCCCTCCCAATTACTTCTAGAAACTTTCTGTGTATAAGCCATGCTATGTGCAACACTTTTTTTTTTTTTTCCCCCAAAAATAGTCAGAGCTCTTTCCTACTCCCTTCTCCAAAAAATTCCATAACTGTACAGCACACACATATATAGCTCTTCATCTGAAGGGAAAAAAAAAAAAAGAAAAAAAAGAAAAAAGAGAGAAAAGCACCAGTACCAAGGCAAACTAATGGTAGCACAGGCAGCCAGCATTAGCTTCTGCCTGACAGCTACTCATGCTCAAGTGTTTGAACACTTCAATCCCTTGAATTTTTTTTTTAACTAGTTTGAGCTCCAAGATCTAGTTGACACCAGCGGGATCCCTTGTGTGAGAACAGAGGGGGAGGCAGCAATTGGACATCAATTGCATTGTCTTCCTCAGAGGTATAAGGAGGTAACTTGACCAAAAAAAAAAAAAGAAACAAAAAAAAAAAGGTGTAGATAACCCTCCACTTTGTATTTCCAGGCAGCTGGAAACCCAGCAGACAATGTAGCTGTTGCTTAACAAACACAGAAATCTACATTGTATGCCAGGTTCATGCCCCAAACCTGGAGAGTCTTCCCATACAACCGAGAAAAAACAGCTGTGCACTTCACAGTTCACAGTACATCACTCCCCTTATGTGTGGTATTCATACAATCAGCCAAGGTGCCTGTTTTAATACCTGTCCTTTGCAGGAGAGGTTAAAGATTCTTCATTGAAAAGAGTGAAGTCCAACTATCTTCTTAGCTCAAATTCACAAGCATTCTCATCAGTTTGGACTTATTCAAGCCCCAAGACTAGGCTACAGAAAAGACTGCTGCTTTCCAATAGACATCCAGGTAGTTAATCTGATTCCTACTGTGAAGTAGATCCAACAGATATCCAATCCTTTATTTTGGCCACACCTCAGACGTTAACTTGTTAGCACTATGAACTTGCTCTGCACCCAGGAGGGAAGATAAAATTCCAAAAAAAAAAAAAGTCTAGATAGAAGATATGAGATGTCATCAGAGACCCAGTAGCCAGATGTAGCTGCTGATTATAAAGACAGAATCTACACTGACTACTGAGCGATTGATGGGCAACTACAGCCTCTGGGTTGACTGATCCACAGCATTAATCCAACACGACCTGCAGAAACAATTAGAAAAACAGAAATCAGTATATGGAACAGTTCTGTAGATAAACCTTCTTAAAGAATTTTCTCCAGTTGGCATTACACAGATTTCTTGTAGACAGTAAAGTATGTTGCCAGAACAGAGACACCTCAGGCATGCAGTCATACCTGCAGCTTTTATAATTAACAAGTACTCAAAGCGTTCCTGTATCTTTATTCTGAAATAACCTGTTTCATCCCCATGTATTAGTAAAGTCCTGCTCCCAAAAGCAGGTAATAAATGCTCACAAATGTGAAGCAGAATAATAGCAGAACGAAAGTCACCTTAAGTTTCTCTTTAATCCTCAAACAATGTTGTACAAGCAGGTGTGAATTATTCAAAACCAGGCTGTTCTTACCCTGTCAGAAAGGGCATTCAGTAAATAAAAGTTAAAGGCACAGAGGTAATCCTGAAATAGGGAAACTTATCCCACATTGTGCTGAGAAAAAGCATGATTCCTATATAATTTTGCAGAGAAGGAGGGGGGCTGCTTAGAGTTAACTTCTATTAGAAATCAGTGCAACATTTTGAGTCTTTGCATAAAAACTCCCATTCAGGGCAATTTGAAATCCTTTCAACTCTGGCGTCAGCAAAGGAATCCCAGTTCTGCCAGCTCAGGAACTGCTACAGCATAGCACACCACATGTGAGAAAAACCCTAGTGGATACATGCCTAGCTTGGTCTTCCGATGGCGACTGAAATCTAGTCTAGGCAACTCCTTGAAGTCTTTGCGACTTCAAGACATTATGATTTTGCGACTTTACATTGCAAGAAATAAGTCAGTATCACTAAAGGCACACAAAAAAAGGCCATCAAGTTAGAACTACTCATTTCAAGTATTTAAATAAAGCAGTTATTCAGGAACTGGTGAGACTTCAGATTTGAGCAACAGTATTTTAACACTGTCACTGGCATGACAAGTGGGGTTTTTTAAAACACAGGGCCATAATTGTAAGAGCATTTTCATGTATTTTTAATAATTTAATTTCTTAGAGCAGTTTTACCACTAATGTTTGACTAGCTTATAGCAATAATATCAGTGATTAAAGGCTGGATTATTGGAAGAGCAATAATTGGAACAGCTTGCTATTGAATGCTTCTGGAAAAGAGTGGTTGCTGTTACACCCTCATTGTGAGAGAAGCGCAAGAGGTGTATGCATGCCCTGCTGAACTTTTCCACAATACAGTTTCACAAACAGTGTTAATTAAGCATGAATCAACACTATTTAATCCCTATACGGAACCTATGCTAACCTCTGGAGCTTGCATAACTGACAGAAGTTTGCCAGGAATAAGTACGTAATGCTGAAGCACGAATGGCAGCACTGAAGCTGGGAAAACAAATACCAGCTGGAGAACTCCATGATTTGGGCATTTAATGCAACCTGTCCACTTCTCCCTCCTCTTGCAGGCAACACTTTCATGCTTCCCTGGCTTCAGTCCTCCACAAGATAAGCCAACGTAACTATACTGTATTGCCACCATCCCCAACCTCAGAGCAAGCAGCGCTCCCAGGCAGAGCCTAGCAGCTCACAGAAGGGTCATCTTACCCTGTCCCACACTGGGACAGAGCTCTTCCACTATGGGCACTTCTGGCTTGTGGCCACTTGGGGAAGTCAGAGGGAATATCTCCCCTCTGATCCTCAGTAAAGCAGGCTCTGGAATAAGCCAAAGAAATCATGGTCACTGTGTTTTCAAGGAGAGGCGAAAAGGCTCAGACAGCAGATGTACAAGACTCTTGGTGTTACAGATGTTATATTTAAATTACAAGTTTTTATTTTAATGAACACACATTTGATTTAGTACCTTATCAACTGTTCAGGCATTTGTGAGTTTTAGCTGGGTCCCTAGCCAGTGAAGTGAGGAGAGGAGCAGAGCCTGGGGCTCAGACATCTCTCTTCCTCTAGGGCAGCCTATGCTGAGGGACAGCCACCAAGCCCCATTTCCTATTCACGCTCAGACCACTGAAGCGGTGGGTGTGCATGTGCACCCACTATAGGGAAAGGTCAGAAGACAAATGATTGATCACTTCAAGTTCAGAGCTGGTTTGGGGACACCTCAGAGATGCAGTAGCTCTCTGCCTGTATGTAATATGAAGTCTCAAGCTGGACCATAAGCCTGGGGCCATGGATCCTCAGACCCAGTTGAGCAGTGCCTGGGTTTGATATTTGTGCAGATAGGAGTCCTACTGCTTCATGGAAGCAAGAAATATCAAGTTAACGAGGAAAAAAAACCAACTAACAACTACCTACCAACTGTCATCTATAAAACTAGCAGGTGAAGCTTTTGACACTGGTGAACTGTACTAATATGGAGGTTTATTGCCAAAAATGCAAAAGGCAACTGAGCCCATCACCAGACCTAGTAAAAATTAGAAAAAAAAACTTACTGGATGTCTGTTGTGCATCAAGTACAAAGGCAGGTAACTGGAACATTTGTGAATCACCTCCAAACAGACTCCTACCTTTACTTGCTGAATCAAGATACATTTAATATGATTGAATGATCTCTAAGGAGATCAATCAAGGTAAGAATGACAACCTATAAATACACCACCATACTTTTTCCAGTTTGAATAAAGCTAACAACTTTTTAATCAAAGGTCTACATGTTGAATTGACAGGAAAGAGAACAAACAGGTCCTCATCAGCCAGCTTTGCTGTGGGGATCACATCATGGGCTAACACGTCATAAGACTAGGAATGGCACTGACAAGCATTAGAATCCATAATGAAAAGGGGGGAAAGCTATTCAGTACAAGGTGGGGAAGGAATAACAATAACCCAATGACTTGGGTTTGAACAACAGCTTCTCCCATGAAGTTATTAAATTTGGTAAAACTTGTTTGTTCCAGATGGCACTGACACAGGTGCCAAAGAACTGAACATACACACACACAAAAAACAGGTGACGTTTTTATACTTTGCTTAGAATCCATAGTTGTGATATTCATAAGTGGGGCAGGAGGATGCTTTCAATAAAGAAGTCATTACCTGCTGGATTGTTGGCTTCAGTAACTTCCCAAACAGAAAGCAAGCCAGTATCTCTGCAAGTTCAGAGCTGACAGTTTCACTGAGATTTAATAAAGCTGTCACTGGGGACAGCCAAAAATGCTTATATTTCAGTGCACTGGCACTGCAATTGAAGAAATATTTCTCCATGCTTAATGCACAATACAATGGAATTTCAGTATTTACCAAGCATGCCAAGAACTTCTAATTACCTAATATGAACTTAGGCAAAGAGCCATTATGTCTTAAGTTCTGAATTCAGTAAAACAGATCAGTGCATTGTTTCAACTGAGTAGGCATACACTTTATGAAGGAAATGCACAACTGTGGGGTTCACTACGCATTGCAATACGCGCTACTTAATGAAATGGGAAAGTTAACCTAGGCAACAACTTTTTAATTTTTTTTAAAGCCCACTGAATGATACAGAATGTGAAACCAACATTAAATACAGGTGTCTAATTAAAACACATTCTTACGCACATGAATTCCTCTGCAGTTACATAATTACACCAGAGCCAGGATATCTCTGCAGCAAAGCATGTTTTCAGTGATCCCAGCTCCTGCATACCTCAGACCCTGTGACTGTAGTGGTCAAACCCATTCAGACCAGCTGATGGTCACTTGACTCTCTGCACTATTTATACATTGCTCCATTAAGTGAGGCTTCTGATTGGGCTGAATAGATTCATGAAAATCCTGCCTGAGACATTTTTTAAATTGCTTTGCCAGAGAATACTAGTATGAACAGGCCTAGGGAGGTATAGAGTTGGCACAGCCTTCTAAAACACCTTCCTAAAGGCAAACCCACTCGCATTCTCAGAAGCCAACTGGCTTGTTTTAAAAACTTAATTGCTGATAAACGCAAACACAAGTTACCTCTAACCAGGACCTATTTTTGAGTTGACTTCACAGACAGTCTTTTTGAAGGATTTGATACAATTTGATAAGAACGTGGCTTAGTTGTAAAAAGGATGCTGTAAATTATTTATTCCAGAATGCAAAAAAACCCTTTAGATCAACTAAAAATGTTATATAGGCATAAATAAAATAGGTTGGATACAGAGTTAAGCAAACTGTTCATTAAAAAATGATGGAATAATGAACAACTGGGTCTACAAATTTGAGGAGTGGCACAAAGCTTCCATGGAAGGATATAAACAGGAGTTGAAGTTCCTAAGCTAGAGGCTTCTGTATACTAAGAAGTACTGAACTTGCTTTCTATAATGCCTGCCTCAGGACCACACTGTTCTGCGAGTGGCATTCAGTTGTTAGCTATTGTTAGTAAGTGCTTGTACCCCAACACGTTGTAACTGTCCAGTGGATGGTAATATGGGAAACTGAATTAATTTATTCACAAGTTTTATGAGCAGTAAGGTAATTTTATATATACATGTATGTATGAGGCCAACAGTGCAAGTTTCTGTTTAGGCCCATGGTGTTAAACAAACACCTTGCCAGAGGATTCCAGCTCAGTTCTTCACAAGATGTATGGAAGGTAGCTTTCTGCACACTAATGGTATTATAGAAACCCCTACGGCTAAGATCACTTGCATGGACACAAACCCAGCATTTCTAAGAATAAGGCAAGGTTACATGGCAGGAGACCACCAAAGAAGAAAAGAGGTGGGAAGGGGTGTTTGTGTGTGTATGTGCGTGTGTGGAACAAAAACCAAAAAACACTCCTTCCCCACCAGACCATGTGCCCTTGGGTTCCTCTCTTTAATGCAGACGTAGTCAGGGTGGGAGTCACAGACTGTTGCCAGCCCCCATGCCTGTGCAATAAGTTTGCCAGACCTACTGTGTGGAAGTATTACCGCCACACATGGGAAAAGCCCACCCAGCCATTTAAGAGGCAAATGGTGCTCACAGCATATCAACTTTGTTATAGTAGGGATGCTAAGCAAGATTCAGTAAGTGTAAAATAAAAAAAAAAAACCAAACCACACTTTATCAGATTTTAAGATGGCTTTTAGATGGCACCTTGCAAGATTATACCTCCAGTATGCCAAATATTAACAGTTTGACTAACAATTCAACAGAAACATGAACAGAAAATAAATGGGTTAAGCATGAAATACTGCATTCTTAGTGCAGATATGATTCAGCTGAGATTAAAACTAAATGCTACTAAATTCAGATGCTGCCTGAACTTACTGAAACAAGCCTCGCTATAGCATATACTCTTTGACGGCTGGGCTATGAAGGTCATACTATCTCCTTACTATGCAATTCAAGTCAAGTTACCATGCAGTTCAAGCTTGCATAGTACCCACTCTGTATGGAAAACAGGGACCCTCATCTTCAGTAACACTGTCATTTATTCATGCTGAATACCCGTGGTGCAGAGAATGCTAGGGAAAGAAACTATCAATGTGAAATGGCAACCTAGTGAGTAAGTGAAAGCATGCCAGTGACAAGACAAGTCTGATCCAGAAGTCAGATAAGCCAAGTGGCAACAATTCCTAAGACTATTTCCCAGCAGTGACATCATCATCTTTCTGTATACTCCTCAAGGACCTACTTTAAAGATAATTCTTCTTCCAAGTGCTTTTATTACTCACTTCAGAGGAAAACAGCATTTGTATGTTACTTGAACTTTGCAATATAAGGCACTTGATTATTCAATTATGGAGATGATGCTACAAAGCCACCTGGTCCTGAATCACACCCTAACATGCAGTAGGAGGGTAGTGAATATAAATTCATTTACTGTCCTTTGCCTGCCTTCTCCCCTTAACTGCCTTCCTGGGAAGTGAATTCAACTGGGGGAGGCAAACATCTCCCAACACCCCACTTGCAACCAAGAGCAGTCTGGAGTTTACAGCATTTATGCCATGAGCTTAAACCATTTCTGATCACCTTACCACTCTATGGGGAAAATAGCTTTGGCCTCCCAAGCAGCCCTGGGTAAGCCAGGGAAAGAACATACAATGATGTGATACGAGTTTTAAACCAATTAGTTGTAAGCCCATAGGATGTGGAACGTGGGTTACAGGCACGATTTGGCCATTACTTTGCTTTATGACTTAGAGGGACTTGCTTTCTGGCTCCGAGACATGAAATAATATGACAGCCACCTTCCTTTCCCTGGTAAATTCTAGAACCGTCCCAACAAAAAGGAGAAAATTCCAGCCAAGATGTCACACTTGTTATCTTACACAGAAGCAAACTTTACTTTGGAAACACGAGGGGCAAGTTACATGTGTTAGGAAGGTCTTAGTGATACATTATCTGCATATAAATTAAGAAAATGCAGAGTCTGCACCTTCAAAAACGTATCTTAAGAAGTCTTTAGGTGGGCACCTAAAAAAAAAAAACCAACAACCAAATATAAAATCACTAGGGAACAAATATTAAAGCCTTCAGAAGCCTGAAAATCTAAACATAATCCCAGATTACAGTATAGATGCAGTTAATGTCTTCATAAAATTTGAAATTAAACCTGGATTGGTATTCTAGGTAGGTGTTCTCCAAATTATTTGGAAGACAAAGTGCTTTACAACAACAAAAAATAAGGATCACAGTTGCTTAAATCTTAAGAAATCTTTACAAGAGAAATCTGAAAGCCAGGGACACACTTTATCTTGCCTGAAGATTATCATATGACAACAGCATGCTACTATGCCACGGAGACCTAAATGCGTATGTTTATCCCACAGCTCAGATGACTCTGCTGCCTTTAGACCATAAATGGTGAAGAAAAATATGCTCAGCAGAAGAGCCACAGGTACTGATATTAAAACTGCATGAAGTAATACGCACCGGCAAGTCACACGCAGGTTACAAACACCAATTCACACAGCTCTAGATAGGCAATATTCTATATTTAACTTAAGAGAAAGCAGAAATAGTGACGTGTAAAGGACACAGTGGCATCAAACCTGATAAGTGCTAAACTTCTTACTCCAAACTGGTACCCCCAGGCACATTGTGAAGGAAGTCACACAAATCTAGCTTCACAATTTAGCCATCAGATTTTTAAAAGACCGCAAGAGGACAGAGATACTCTTACTCTGTCTTGCTAAAACAACGATTTAAATGAAAGTCTCCTGCCCCTCTCCCTATATATAAATACACAGACACACACACTGGAGTGATGACATTATATAAACATGGACAAACGAGTGCAGTAACAGGAGAGAGGTGGCTGTTGGTAAAACTTGACCATCTTTAAGCAGCAAAACATATTTGGATCTGGGGCTGTACTACATGAGCCATCAGCTGAGTTGTTTAATAAGGCTATTAACATTTGAGTAGCACGTGCAAGTCAAAACCAGATTGCCTTCTCATGCTTGACATACTTATCATACAGATAGAATCATATTGGTTGGAAGAGACCTTTAAGATAATCAAGTCCAACCACTATCCTAGCACTGCTGAGTTACCACTAAACCATGTCCCTCAGCACTGCATCTATGCATCCTTCAAATATCTCCAGGAATGGCAACTCAACCACTTCCCTGAGCAGTATGTTCCAATGCTTGATAACTTTCAGTGACGAATTTGTTCCTTATATCAAATCTAAATCTTCACTAATTAAGAGGTAGGCAAAACAAGTGGCTGCGTTCACCAACACCAAAGCACTCCGTATACACTTGACTGCAAATCAGTAAGATTTTAAGAAATGTCACAATAACTAAGGTATAAAGGCACACAGGTCTGAGGTAAATCTGAAGGGTGAAAGAAATACTGACAATACTAGTAATACTGATAAATTAAATTAAGGATGTAACATATGAAGACGTCTTTGGCATAGTTTAGCAACCTAATACTGGAAGAGGGCAATAAATGGGATACTGAAGAAAAACCATAAAGCCACAAACTTAATAGGTCAGAAAGTATATGTGACCACATTGTAGTAAGAGGATTTAACTTCTACTTTATCCCTTTCTCCAAAAGGGAAATACACAACCTGGAAGAGAAGACTGAACTTGTGTAAATGTTTTGTGCAAGTGATATAACTACCAAGAAACAAAATAGAGGAGGCACCAGCTGGAGAAGCATCCTTTCCCATGGTAGATACAATCTCCAGGCTGTTTTACCCATTCAAAATCTTGCCAAGATTATGTTCTAGTTTTTCCATAGCATTAACTGTTTTTAAATCATCTCCAAGAAAAGAAAAAAAATTAGCCAAGGACTGTTGTTGTATAAAATATAAACTGGAAAGAACCAAAAGGTTAAGGCTCACTTGAGTATGATTTGCATTGGGATGAGAAATCCCAAGAATCTCAGGAATATTCAGACATTCAAAATACATCCATGGCAGACAAATGGGAAGCAATATTGTACTTCACTAAGGTGACTTCAGAATTAAGGTGGCAAATTTATTCAAGGCAGGCAGAGACTATGATGATAGAAATTCACAATACTGAGAAAAGAAAAAGGACTAACATGGGTTTGGAAAAGGACCCTTGAAGGGAAATCCTGAATAGTAAAAAATATCAGTAATATTTCCTCTTATATGGACTGCTAATAGGTTCAAGTTATGATAGAAGAGTAGACTACAGGAATCACAAGGTGGTCTCAGTTTTGAACTATCTATTAAGCAATATCCGTTATCAAAACATTGAGATTAACACTCCGCTACTAGTGTCCAGTAGTGGAGTGTGATTAAGCTCATTCTGAAATTTGAGAAGCTGCTTTGGGAGAGTTATGAACACTGCATTGTAACAGCAGTTCTTAACTGGAGCTTCTCACGGGGAATCGTGACCTGGTCCAAATAAGCACTACCTTCATAGGTGTGTGAAGTGGCCAAGGTATATACAGAAAGGATTTCAGTCTCCAAGTGGAAAACTCTGACGAGAGGTCATTATTCCTGTTCCTACCACATACTTGAACCCCTCGCCCCAGACTGTGACTACTGTTTTCTACATTAGAGAAACATAGGCTGCACCTGACCTATTTCATCCAACTTAATTTACTGCAATGCCCATTCATTACTCACTGTTAAATTCTGGCACTTAATAGGACATCTTACCTTAAATGCAAGTACTATTATTCCTACTTCTAAGAATACTATTGCAGAGCATGACCTAGTCCTAGGTACACCCTTAGGAAGTTTTGAGTTCTGTGGGATTATTTGCTTTTTTCATTCCAAGCACTTTTAAGGTATTCAAGTACTGCATTATCCACAGTATGCTAAACAAGAAAGCCTTTTTGAATCATGTCTACTCCAACTCAATTTTCTACCGAAAAGGGATTTTTGTAATACCAAAGATACAACATAAAAAAGGGAGTGAAGTATACTCTAAATGTAGAGTTTTAAAGACCAGGCATCCAAGCAGAACAGTGTGGATGACCAATTAACTCAAGAACTTATTGTACAACTGAAGACCATAAACATTTTAAAAAGCACAAACCTCAAAACCATCTTAAGAGTAAATATGAATTAGCAAGCAGAGAACACAGACCAACCTTTTCATGTTATTTGCATCAGCATTGTGAATGAAGATTGCGCTTCAGAACAGACATGTTTTAACAACTGAGGTGGTCTCCATCTCTCTACAGCTGCAAGACATACTGACATAAGTACGTCAGTACACATTTTGTTTAAAAAAAAATCATTACTATCTCTGTAATAAGAGCAGAAGACAAGTGGCAGAGAGTTATATATTCATTCACAGTAGTTCATCTAAACCCAAGGTTTTCTGAAGAAGGAAAATTACGTTCACTGTGAAATAAACTGCACAAGTCAGGAATGTGTCAAATCCACTACTGCAATTAAATTTAATCTTCAATGCAAAACCTTTAGAACTAGATTCCTCTTACAGGTCAAGATGACATTAAGAAAACTTTAATGTGGCCATATTAAATACAGATCTCACACTCTGCTTTCATTCTTAGTATCAGATGAAGAGATGAAAAAGGAAAGACATCTTTGTAGTTTAATAGTGGTTTAAAATTCTATTATTAAAGCATATAAAAACACCAGGTAGATTTCTCCCAATAAACCATTTGGTAAAGTCTGGACACACTTGATATTTTGTAATGCACAGCAGTAACATAGGAACCATTATCAAATAGCCAGTCTCATTAATCCTCACTCTCTTCTAAAGATATGGGGGGAAGCACAAAACAAAAACATGTACATGAACACTTCTGATAGGCAGCAAGGACAAGAGGCACCCTCGATTTTCCCTTCTGTCTACTAATGACATCATCAGCTTCAGACTTTTTATCTCTGTGACCGTAAGTTCACTACTGCTGTGAACATGTGGAGTAAGGCATGAAACTATTCGTCCTCGTCAAAAGCTGTAAGGAAGGCTAAACACATTACTAAGAGTCGAGTCACTCATTTACAACCTTTAGAGTTATGGACAACACAGCTTTTCCACTCTAATTGGCTTCTACTTATGCATCACAGTTAGCACTGTATATAAGGCACAGATTACCAGGTAAGAGACCTGGGAGTTATCTTTTCCAACACACATTCAAAACTTCCCCCCCTCCCCCCCATCATCTGCATAGTAGCATTTTCTTCTAAATGAAGTGTCTGCTGCCATTTTGAGACTTGCTTTACAACCCCACTGTAGTAGCCTTCTAAAGGCTACATCTCCCTTTTGTTGGCAGAATGCCTCATGCAGCATCACTGAGTAACCGATGGGGAAATCCAGTGCACTATACAAATACAAACATCAGCACAAGATAACAATTAGATGGCAGAGTTGCACATATCAATAAACTAGAGGAAGTCATAGTATAACAGTCATTTTGGACATAATGCCATTCAGAGCCTAGATCCTGGTACCTTCATAGCTTGCACAATGTGCACATAATCACAAGTAGCATAAGCAAAGAAAAAAAAAAATCCACTGCATAAGTCAGGAAGACTATTGTAAAGTTGTTTAGAAATAAGCAGTTCTAAACAGGCAAAGATTCAGAGTACAAGATAGATTACTTTCACTGAAAATGTTTATCTGACACCTCTAATAAAAAAAAAAAGATACCTCCTTTCAGTAATTGGTGCCTTAAAGAGAAATTAGTCAGCTAAAGCTATATATTAAGGAGGTATAGCACAAGTAAAGTAATTTCGTACCACATCTTGCCATAATAACTGGGAAATAACACTACCCGTTCTAATGAGTTTAATTGCCTACAGTATTACTTAAGTGTGCTGAACAACTAAACGTGGCCTAAAATTTGCCAGAAGCTGCTTCTAACTAGATGCCTAGCTGACATACCACCAGTGCAGTAGTGAATCAGTCATACACACAGGCTTCATTGGAAGTTCTCCTGTAAAGTAACTGGGCACTTAATCTTATGGGCAAGCCTGGCAAACAGTGAGGGAAGACAGACTGAAGCAAACAAGCATTATCATCCAGCAGTGCTCAAGTTCTGTTAGTGGCAGGACAGAGGAGTTCAAAGTTCACTTTCACAGTTGATGTGGGTTTCCTTTAAGATGCCTGGAAAATGACTACGTTGACCACATCCACATTCTGAAATATTTTTTTGAGAACTCCTAACGAAGCTTTAGCCAAAGGAACAGGAACTGACTCATTTGTACAGTACCCATCCACTGCACAGTCACTCTCAGATGTGTGCCCAAGATGCATGCGGGCAGGGATAAAGCAGGCAACGTTCACATTGTACTTAAGAGACTTCAGCTAGGGATTTTGTATTGATATGCCAGCGCTCTTCATGAAGCTGTACTCACAACACATCTTTATCACTACAGGCTGCCGCTCACTGTCAGCTCTGCTATTTCTGTTTCTGAACACGAATTCATGTGCAGAACTGAAGACTGTGAGCTTAGATCAAGACCATGAGCTCTCTGCTGTGCATTTTACCAGCTGCAACTCAAACTGGCCACGAACAAAGAGATAAGCATAAATGAGCTAACATGCTATTACAACCTGTGTGTAGAGTGCAAAAAACCACCAAGTGTACCATTTAAAATGGACTTGAACGTACATACTGCGTGAGAATCAAGTCATTCCTAGGTCTGTTTTACTGCAAGATAAAGCAGTTCTGAAAATGAAACTTGAAGGATCCAACAATCATTCCAACGTTTCCCATTCGCTCAGTGATCTTCAGTGCATGGGAAAATAGTATGCAATGAAGGAGGCTCTGTACAGCACAAGTACACTACCAAGTATCACCTTATGGCTGTTAACTATGTATAGACTTGCAGAAAACAGGCATCCCATTTAAAAGTCAGCTTTCTACAAAATAGGTGTGCCACTAAGCCATTGTTTAAACCCACTGAAACTGCACTGAATCATTTCCCTGAATAGCATCACAATGAAGTGGGTGTGTTATTTTTAAATCAAAGTGTCTGCTAAGCAAGTTCTTTTAACAAAATTTGATTATCAACACATCCCAAAAGCGTAAGACATATGCCTTAAATTCCATGAAATAAGCACTTACAAGTACAAGATGCCAAAGAAGCAACTCTGCACCAAACCAATTAGGGGAAGTAAAAGCTGGATTCCAAGAAAAAACCTTTGGTCTGACTACAGAACTGTGCTGCTCAGGATATCCACAAGAGCCTTTGCCGCTCTTACCTAGCTACACTTCTGAATGTAATGCTTAAAAAAAAAAAGTTAACCTGACATCCCAGGAATAGTTTTCCCAACAATTTTGGCTCTCCGCACGTCACAAAGCAGCAGCTTTACCTACAATATACAACATCTTTGTTTTGTTTTGCCCCCCCCTCCCCCCCCTCCAAAGGAACATTTGACTAAGCTTCCCTGCCCATATCTAGGCGCTTTTTAATTGATGTGTACTTATGTGGTATTGAATTGCATACTGCTCCTCCACCACAGAATTACATGCTCTTAACCTCAGCCAAGAATTTAGAAAGTTCCAGTAGGCCAACTTATCAAGACAGTAAAAGTATATTGGAAGTACCCAAACCAAACCGGTCATAATCTCTGAAGTTACACATTATCCAGGGGCATTTTGGCTATAACATGCAACCCTTTGGGCAGAAACTCTTGGGGAAAATAGAGCACTCATCTTGCCAAGACAGCTTTTTTCCTCCGTACCAGATCAGATAATCTAGCAGATGTGTTCAGTACCTAACACAGGAGAGCAAGCCATGTCATGGTCCTTCACAGTTAGGAGGCAATTAGAGGTTTCTTATTCAAATATAATGCCACCTTTTGTACTCATTTTCTACAACATGATCCATGTATCTTTTTCAGAGGAATTTTTGCTATATAACAGTGCTACTAATATACATCATTTCCAGGAAAGAGACCTCTAGATAGGATAACAGTCATAAGAGGTTTCGTGTGTCATAAGAAACAAATGCTACATTTTAGTTTTGCCTACACAAAGGTATCTCCTTCAGTAGCCTTGCTGCTATTAGACAAGGTGTTGCCATTAACATTCAGAAGTGAACTATTTCTCCCAATTGTTCTGCCTACTGAAAAACGTCTGAGCAAACCCAGCAAGGCCAGTGCAACTTTGAGCATCATCCTGATATCAATGTACTTTGACTAAGATGGCATATGACTTTCGGAGTCCCAGAAGCTCACTCTTCCCACAACCATAAACCAGTTGTACGAAAGCACCCTTCGGCTTTTGGTACGTTAAGTGAGTTTGCCTTCTTCGGGTCCAGCTGCTGTATTACAGTGAGACTCATTTGATATTCCTCAACTAGCAGTTTCTAAGCAATTCCAGACAGGCAGGTGATCGCCCAGCTAAAGCAGTTGCCACTATTAAGAGGTCTCACTCATATTACACCTCTTTAACCAAAGGTAGCATTTTCACATTCTGTGTGTTAAGACAAGAGAGCTTGGATATTATCAGTCATTTCAACCCCTCAGCCATCTAAGCATTACAAAAGCAAGATAGATTCCTGGAGCTGACAACAGCAGAGGAGACAGGACAATCAGTAGCATTCAAGTAAGCAACTCCCTTGAAAGAAAAAGAAAAAGACAATAAATCAGACATCCTCCAAAAGGTTGCCTACGATAGTCAGCAGAGTGGAAACAAACCAGTCACTTGACTTCCAGTCCCTCACCCCAGCCACAGGGCACAACTTCTTGTCTACCTGTGCTTATGGTTACACCTGAGTGCTAATGGCCCTGCACAGCAGCACAGTAAGTTTAGCTGGCACCTACCAACCACAGGTCAAAACCCTTTTAAGGATGCTTAGAAACCAGAAAAAAAACTCCCCTAAGCAAGGATCAAGGCAGCTCCCCGATAGAGCAGTTTAAAGCTTTCATAGTCTGTACCACAGAGGTTTTTTCCTCTCCAAGAACATCACAATTTCTAACACCTTGTACTCCTTGAGCCCTACTCAGGCTCTCCCTATCGCAACTGCGCATACTATTATGCAACTTACACGAGCTTCACATTTCCTATAGTTTCCGGAAGAAAGAATAAACATTGGATTTCATCCTCATTCCACAGCTGCTTGTGGGGAGGAGAGGCCTCCCATCCACTCCTTCCTTCCCTGAAGAATTTCAGCAGAGGGGCAGAGCTCTCCCAGCCAGGGCTCTGGCTCCAGCCGCAGCAGCCTGTGCCACAGCAGCATGTCTACTGCCGCCCCCCCAGGCACTTCGCCTTCCTATCATTTCACAGGACAAAATACCTGTCCAATTTAGGGAGCTGGCATTGCTATTGTCAGAGGTAAGTTGGAAACGCCAATTCTTGATGAAGTTCTTTTCATTCACTAGGGACTGTATCAAGCACAGACTTCATTTTGTGGCTCATTAGTAACCCCAGTGTAAATTGATTACTACTAGCACACATACCCAAAGCACAAACAGTCTCTCACAGAACACTATTACTCTCATTTACTTATTGAGAAGTCAGTGCTTTATCAAGTACCTAAAGAAATACCCTCAAGCTTTTGAAGAGACATGTTCAACTGATTTAGAAGGAATTACACACTGATAAGTGATTAGTAGTACTACAAGTGTAGCCATTAATGATGAGTATTTACATATTACAACTCTCAAACTCATTCAGAAGCTTAACTAAGGCCATAGGTTTGAAGAGTTACATATTTATTGATGCTACATGGGGATCTCCCCCTGCAAAGGTTGTCATCTTACTAACTAGTGAATTTGGTTAGAACTTTTCCAGCTTGCAAGATTTGCCTGTTAAGTTTGACCTTCTCATGTGTTAACAAATTTAAGGAAATTCTCAATTCTTTAAATTTCTTTAGATTCTGAAACAATCAGGATGGTCAAGTATCCCATCTCATCATATTCCTGAATTTTACACCTTTTTTTTTGACCAATTTGCTAGCATAGAAATTTGTCCTTTGTGCTTACAGGTGCATGCTGGCAAACATCTCCTGTTTTTATACAAAAACAGGCATGCTATCATAAGTTCACACTCACGTGATCATCTCCCATTCAAAGCAACTGAATCCTATTCTGCAAAGCACCACTCCAAATGCCAGACCATCCGTATCACAATGTCATACCTTTTAACTAAGCCTGAAATTTAAAGTGAGATGTGTACCAATATTAAAGTATATATCTGTTCTTTTAAATATTTTCAAAGGTGTTATTCAGGGTTTTGTTTAACATCTGTTTCCCCCCACCCAGTGCAAGACAAAACAAAACAGGCCCCTCAAAACCACAGCTACTCCAAGTATTTTCAGTGAAGATAGAGACAAAATTTGCTAATAGAAACCATTTGATGTTTAATGCCCAACCACACACTTGTTAGGCAAGGGCAGCAAAAGATTAGTAAAATACAAATATTTAATTATTCACAAGTCATCCAGACCTGTTACATTTTCCTTAAGGTGTGAACAGCTGGCTGCAAAATTTAGACCAGATGTCGCTCTTAAAATGAGCGCTGATTTATAAACATGGTTTCACCATGACCAAGACAGCTACAAAACTGCACAGCACTATGCACCTATTAGGAGTAGGTATTTCTAACAATGAAGAAAAGTGAAACATCTGGTTCAAGATGATTATGAAACAGATACATCTCATCACGTAATAACTACGGAGCCTAACTTTTCAATAGTACAAGCCAATGGGCAAGAATTAATGCATGTGCATATTTCTCCAGAACTGGTATTTGTATAGTTATTGTAAAGATGTAGTTTAGAATGACTATTAAAAGACCAACATAATGTGAAGTTGAAGTCAACAACTCCAATCTGCTTCACTGGCAGAGTTGCATCACTGTCTGGTACTAAAAGCATAAAAGCAAGCATGTATTGTTGTAACAAATAAGCATTCACACATTCAGAACTAAGGGGTTTTTTACTCTCTCATTTACAAAGATCTTTGGAGACACTAAGAAGTTAACAACATGGGTGCATGCACTACTAAGAGTTTGGCATGGGTGGATGTCAGCAAAAATATTAGTTCTGCACACATGACACTAGGGTAAAAGCACAGCTTTTTAGTGTGATCAATAAGGTAACAGCAAAAACCTGCAACAGAACTACACTGGCCTCCAAAACTTATTTCTTGAATGAAACATTAGAACAGATCAGCCATTATATGCTCCAACAGAAAAACAAAGCACATCTGAGGAGCAGGTAAGAATCTGGACAAGGGTATATGAAAAGCAGGTGAGTACTTCCATTTCAGAAAAGTCCTGCCTGCTCAGTGTTTCTAGGCAATAATTCTGTCAGATCATCAATTTCCCTTGTTCGATACCCCATCTTAAAACATGTAGTATGAGTTGTGCCAATACAGTATATTTTTCTAAAAGAACAGCTACAAAGCTCCATCTTCTTCCCTGTACTTAGATGAATGTTATTCAGCTGTTATATACTACAGTAAAAGACAAATTTTCACCTTTAAAGAGAAATCAGACTCTCTAGAAACAGAATCATTTCTAGGAAACTACAGACAGTGCTCTCCTGTGAACCATACCCAGAGGCCCACCTTTTCCAAGCACAAGATGATCTGATTCTTTGAGACAGTGGGAGGATATAACGGTACACAAGAATATCAGCATGAAAATGAGGTATAAACAGTTCTTCTTGGGCAAAGAGTTGAAGTTCAAACTTACCAAGTAGGAGTGATCAGGTTAGGCAGTATCTTTATTATTAGGCAAGCTTTCCTACAGGGAATTACACGATATGCCTGTGTCAGATATCTTTAAGAACAGGTCAGAAACACAGCCATCAGGATTTGCTTTAAAAAAGTTACCTTAACTCTTTTCTCAGGATTATAGTCCAGAGAATCACTGATGTGCCATATAGTTCTTTCATTTTCACACCTGCTATTTCTAGGTCATTGCTCCATCATCAGCTTCAAAGCCACACAGCAACTCCACAAGGTTTGAGTCAATTCATTCTTAAACTTTGCTTCATCCATCTGAGTCATAAAAGCAGATTTTCTGTCCTGTGACTGTTGAACTTCTAATATACTGTGATTTATACCAGTAAATCACTCATTTAAATCTTTACTGCTCATCTGCTTTTATGAGCAATACAAGATATTCACAGAAATGAGCTGATGATGATGTTTTGGCATTATAAACTGAAGCCACTATAATTACATTTATCCGTGCGTAGGAGACAGAAGTATTTAGATATATACTCTGCCTCAGTCTGCCCATCCAGTACTTAGGTTTATCTTTTTTTTTTTTTGTGCAGAGCATTTTCAACAAGATATTTAAAGCAACATTAACAGCCTATCATTAGCCTATACAGGTACCATATCTCTTACACATCTGTTTTGAGAGGCGTTTCCTTTCTTACAAATCCCAAGGAAAAAAGTAACATCAGTCCAACCTTTCAGCTCTTGTGATAAGTAATTCACAAGAGCAAATCAAGTCAGGCACCATAGCCTGATCACCCTTTCAGGAAAACTGCTTCAGTCATGTTACACTGAATTTCTAACAGGTATAGGTGCAGGAAAACCATCTGCAGTACCAGAGTTACAGGCCGGTGAACAAAACGTTGTTGCATTCATGCAGACTGGCTTCCACGTAAAGAATCCAGTTTTTAAACCTCAGCACGGGAAGAATATAAGTGGGAGGGGGAGGGGGGGGGACCAAAACCCAAACCACCTTACTGCTCAAAGACCTGCAGTCAAGGAAAGTGAACTAAGGGGCAACTCCTCCTTCCCATTCCTATATAATAAATGTAACGTATCCTCAGAGATTGGAAACAAGTATCCTGGCCTACTAAAAGCTTTCCTTAAGTTAACACTATGTAGAAGTCTAAGAGCTAGCCCAGAAAACAAGTCCTGGGCACAGGAAAGAGAATGCTCCAAGATGCAGTGAACCACCAAAAGGAACCCCCTCCCATCACATTTCAGCAGAGGGGATGTATTCAGACATTGAAATAACCTATGTAATCTAACTAGTTCAAGATGCTACGGGGTAGGGAGGCACACACCATGCATTGGAAGCTTCCATAGGTCACTGTAGCTATTCAAATAATTTCTGTTTCTGGTCTCCCACACTTGAAAATCCATTTGGCTGAAAAAAGCTATCTGTATATCCAGGAGGTGGGCGTGTGCACATGTGAAACAGGAGAGAAATGCAATGTGCACCAGCACATTGTCGGAGAATATAAAAAATAATGAGTCTGGAATTTGCTGTTACCTGACAATGCTGGGTAACACTATTCAGCATTCTTTTATCACACAGGCAAGGAGCTCGACACATATGTCCTGCCATCCACACAGTCAAAATATTTTACAGAATCCATCCACTGCTGAAGTGCTACTAAACAACTGAATAACCCTGAAGCAAGCCCAGCCACGTAACTCTTTCAGCATCTAAGATGCCATCTGACACAGACTACAACTGTCATTGTGGAAAAAAAAAAAAAAGAAAAAGAAAAAAGGCAGCTTTATATATTTCTCATGTCTGCTTTCTCTACATCAGTCATCAAGCACCACCACTTGCAGCAATTAAAGTCAGTACGATACATAGCAAAATTTACTTGCGGCAATACTAATTTCAGATTTTTTTCCCCTCCCAACATTTTGTAATTCCAAACATTTTCCTTTCAGAACAAATATTTTCATTACATATGCTTACAATAATCAGACAGCAAAAACATACTAACAGAATGAGCATAAAATGTGGTTTTGCCTGAGATCACTTACTACAAAACGTAAGGGGTTTTTTAATTAATACACTGGAACAGTCAACAGTGTGACACAAACCAAAATACAAGTAACAGACATGATCTAAACAGAATTAGACTGTGATGTGTTTATATAATTCCCAAAATTTCAGTTTATGCTTAAATCAGTCAGCCTTCACCTCATACAAGTATTTTCAAAACAGGTGAGTGAAACCCAGTGGGAGGTGGCTGATTATTTTATTAATAGACATCAAATCGACTACAGTTACATTTTTTGAAACTTTGGCTATTTAAGCAGAGTAGTACATGCTTCTTATTTTCGGGAGAGCGGGGGGAAGGGAGCAGGGGGGACCTCTGGCAAGAATGCTAACCTTATGAATTCTTCCTCTGGAATTTTAATTGGTAAATCTATAAGTAAAAGCGTACCCAGCTGCAGGGAGCTGCTCCCCAGCCCCACCACAACTGCAGAACCTCAGAGCTGTTTGCTCAAGCCTGAAAACAGAGCACTTTCCTCAGGTGATGCCCAGCCACACCTGAGCTAAAAAAGAAGGCAACTCCAATAGCAGAAGTTGGGTTACAATTGTCCCAATTTGCAAAGGCATAGTGCCTCCAGAAGACATGCTTATCTCAAAATCTATTATTTTTATTGCTTCTCTTATTAGACATTTCCTACTCGCTTTTTGCAATAAATTTAGCTACACAACAACCTTGAGCTCTATTTTTATGTACAGCATTGTTCAAAGAGCTTCCGAAAATTGTATTAGGAAAGAGAGAAAGGCCTTTGAACAATTAAGACAAGCTCCATAACAGAAATGTAATCTCAACACTAGCTAGTTTCTTTATTTCCTTTTTGGAAAAGCCTTCATATGGGGGAATTGTGACAGATGAAAACAAGTTATTTAAAAATACAAAAAACTAGCGGTTTATGCATCAGAACCAACAGAGCAGAGCATGTTCCGGATGACACCGTTTAGTCCGTAACCAAAGCGTTTTCCAAATGCACCTTGAAGAAGTTGCAGCTCAAACAGAAAGTAAAAATAAAGCTCACAAAGTTAAACAGCAGTGTTTGAAACCGAAGTTACAACTGCCACATAATACATCTACTCTTCACCTTACGGACCAATACACAAGGTCTACAACGTATTACAGGCACTGCTCTTTCCCATCTGACAGGCAGGCAGTTTTCACAGCATCAATTAGTGTTTCATAATCAAATATAATTGGAAGAAACATTTTTATGTCCACTCACGCGGTAACTTGGTTTCTGTAAGAGTTTCTAAGATTACGCTACGTTCCAGAATCCAGTAAAAACCAACATTCTGAACAGCGGTGTATTTCTACCTTGAAGAGAGTAACTTCTACGAAGTATATCACTTTTTTTTTTCTCAAAGTACTTAAGAGGAAATTAAGTAACAGGCACGTGGGAAGCCATATCGAGTTTTAACACGCAGAAAAGCGAGCGATTTTGCCACCGATGCACCCAGCCAGCGATGTAAAAGAAAAATAAAGCCATTTTCAGCTCCCGCACACCGAAAAACAATAGCTAAGCAAACTTCGCGCAGCCCGCCGCTCCAGCCTTCCCCTTTGGGACCCCCGCACGCAGGACAACATTTATTCCACCACCCCAACCCCCGTTACAATTTCCACCTGAACTCCAGGAGATTTGGGGGGGAAGGAAAGCGGGGAGAGCTGGGAGACACGCACACACACCCCCCANGTCTGCATCCCCGCCACAGTCCCCGGCGCCCGGGAGGAGGAGGAGGAGGAGGAGGAGGAGGAGGAGAAGGAGGGAGGGAGGGAGGAGAGGGGGAAGCGGGAACGCCCAGCCGGAGCCTGCTGGTGATTTAAAGCAGGAAACTCCCTCGCCTCACACAGACACGGCCGCATTCAGCACCGGCCAGCATCTCCGCGGGAAAGGAATGTCTGGCGCACATTAAGGCTTAA
>VXBJ01006365.1:606364-626092 GCA_013400055.1 Nycticryphes semicollaris
GGGGGATTATTGAAAGGCATTGAACAATTACCAATTTACTGTCTCTCCCTGCCAGAAAAGACACTGCCGCAAGAAAAATGCAACCGTGCTAACTACCGCTTGACATTTTTGAGGAATCGCTGCAAGGGGAGATGAACAGTATATACAAAACAGTCTGTCACTTAAAAGCAAAATAAGGAAAGCCTCACCTGCGCACAAGCCCTCAAGGAACACAGGCCAACACCTCTGAGTGCCTTCAGTGCCTGTCTGAGCTGTGCTTCATCTCCATTTTCCTACCCTAAAGAAACACGTGTGGCCACCAACATCTCACCAGCGCGTCCGAGGCACAACCGGAACAACGGCGAGGCTGCCTGCCACTGACAAACCTTTCCAATCCCATTTTCTGGGCAGAAAACGTATGCCAGGACAAACCAGTTGAGATGACTCAAATCGCCTCTCCCCCACCCTCCTGTTCCCCAGAACAACAACCCTCTTTAGCAACGGGGAGTAGGACCTCTCTTGGAGACATGACTCAAAGCTGCTCTTGGGGGTAAGGGGAAAAAAAAAACCAACAGAACAGAAAACACCCCCATGCCTGTTTTCACATTATATTAAACACACAAAAAACTGTCTTGAGGTAATAAATGCAATAAAGGCAAAGAAATCTAGTTTTACCACAAGGTAAGTTTACCGAGGTCAAACCCAAAGGAAAACTAATCTAACCACATTTTCAAATTGTTTGGAATATTCCATAGCCCAATGAAACCATAAAATGACAAAAACATTCTATCCTAGAATAGCACTAGGATAACAAAAGACGTTATGTTTAATTAAAAGCAGATGACCTAATAAAAAATTTCACATTCACACTGTTTGCATATAAAAAAATGATCATATGTTTTAACATTTCGGTGGTATTTTTTATCTTTGATTGAAGTGATTTCATTAGAATAAAGATATCAGAATAATTCAAAATTTTAGTCTTTATCCTGTCATGAGCGGTAAGCCAGTAAGTGATTTTAAGTAACAGGTAAGTCAGATTGGCTTATGGAGAAGCACGTTTCATCTTCTTGAGGGACTGTGAATAAACCTCTCTCAAAATGGCCATGGGTTTTCTATTAACAAAAACATTTTAACAGATACATTAATATTAAAATAATAACTTCCACTTTTACTGGAAGTTTAATGATAGATAACAGAACTGAAGAAGAGACCAAGGACAGCAGGTGTAGCTGAAGAAATGAGACTGGAAAGCAAATCAGATTTTTTTGAACATGATTTTTTTTTAATGTGTCCATATCTCCATCTTGAAAAAAGCTGGA
The DNA here is from genome assembly GCA_013400055.1 of Nycticryphes semicollaris. Taxonomy (NCBI): domain Eukaryota; kingdom Metazoa; phylum Chordata; class Aves; order Charadriiformes; family Rostratulidae; genus Nycticryphes; species Nycticryphes semicollaris. The sequence continues at coordinate 607,666 of VXBJ01006365.1, forward strand.
GCTTCTCTTCGGTTCCTGCAATCAGAAGGTTGTTCCAGAAGTCGTTTCCAGTGGTTTGGACCCTGGTTTTTTTTTTAAATTTCCATCTTAAACTTACTCAGGGCCAGCTGTTGGCACAGCATCAAATGATCAAATCAGATGTCCTCTCTCTGCTAAAACAGTTCCTTTTCCTGTGCTATACCACAAATGCCCCCATTCTTCCATTCTGCAGCTTGTTGGTAGACAGCAGTCATATCTGCCTTTGACCCTGATGACATATTTAAGCCTAATGATTTCATAACGCTTCGTCTCCGAGTTCTTTCCAAAGCATTTATTATGAGATTATTCGTGAAAAATATTTTAGATTAAAACAATCAAATTATTTCACTATTCATTTTGAATGGAACACTGTGACTCAGATGAGCCAAACACAAAATATTCCACCATAGTATTCTATGTATAGCATTTGTGTGAATTCATGTGGCTGAAGCCAGCCAAATAACATAAGTACTCCATAATGGAAAAGCTGATTAACCATTTTAAATACCTCAGAAGTACATTTTAAGGTAAATCCTCATAATATCCCTGTGAAATGGTAGACTTTAGTCTCCTTTAGAAAATGAGAAAGCAGAGGCCAAGAATACTTAAAATGCCTTGACCAACATCACAGAAGTTTCCATCAGGAACTGAGTTGCACCTAAGGAGCTCTTGGCTCCCTCTCCCATGCCGCATCTCTTGGAGCATGCTGTCCATCATTCCAACCTAGCGCTGAGCTGGATGATCTGCAGTCACCTTCTACATGGCTAAAATCAAAAATTATGATAGCAGCTGGTGTCTAATGGGATAAGATATGCTTGAATTGTAGACCACATTGCTGAGAAAGACTTTTTTTGGTAAAATCAGTATAATTTATGGTGATAACATTTTAGCCTTCATCAGAGGGATTAGGGTCAGAGGCTGAGACTTTTGTCCTTCTCCAGAAAAGGAACACCAAACAGTGCATCACTGAATTGCTGGCAGTGATAGTCTAATTGCAGCAACCTGGCTACAGGACTGAAGTTCAGCTGGATTCCATCTGTTGTAATTTCTGGAAGAGAGGTACTTAATTTTAACACAGAAGCCCAATTAGAGCAGGAATGGAGACAACGAGGAATGTGAGAGGGAAGGTTCTGTTCTCTTCATCCCACTCCATCCACCCTTACAGACAAAAGCGCCCACCTATTCTCCTACGTTTTTCTCTGTTGACTATTTCCTCAGGAGACCTGGGTTGCTTTATTGTTCCAGCTCAGCCAGTTTCCTGCCATACTCAGCAATTCTCCTCTCCCAATAGAGAAGTTTCCTTATCTTTCCCTTTTGACTTTCTCACCTTTGTGGGGGTGAATTGTCTGATGCCTTTCAAGATGCTCGTCATTGGTATTGAACACATGGGCCATCTAGTTGACAACACAGGCAATAGAGCCTCACCCAGCCAAGGTTCCAGAGCCCCAGGAAGGGAGTGAACGCCACAGTAAACTGACACCACCCTTAATGCTAATTGCACTGAAGGCCCTCCTCTGCCAGAGGGGAAGAGCCCAGCCCACAGGGAAGCACCCAGCATCACTGGGACATGTGAACTACATACATAGTCACAGACGGCGGACATGTGCGTATATATCCACAGGTACCTATACAGAAGCAGAGGATGTTAGGGAGAGGAGGAAGAAATTATTTTTCTCTTTTCTCCCTGATATACCAAGAAAGGGAAAGGGAGTTTAACTCGTGCCTTTATTGAAAAAGTAAAGCTTGTAAGCACAGACCTAATGTAAAACTCATCCTTTAACTAGAAAGTTAGTAAGTTAATCTCTTCTGGGTAAACAAGTGTTCTAGGCTCTGAGAATCTTTTTTTTTTTTTGTTATTATTTTTTCCCTCTTATAAATACCCTGATTTCTACCCTTACAATATCACCCATTTGTCTCTTTTAGTAAGAGTGGAAGGGTTGCGTTAGCATGCTTGGTTAAAAATACACTTTCCCACCAACTTATGCAAGTTGTGGTACCTACTGTGACTGATTCATACCATCAGTGTGCATGAAGTCCTCTGTGCTCAGTGCTATATACATAAACACACGTGTCAGCTTTCAGAGGCACTGAGCTGCTTCTAATTTTCACTGGGATTGTTGGACTGCATCACCTCTACATACCAGATCTCTGTAAACATCTCTTCTTCATGTATAAAACATCTACTTTGAATGCTTCTAGTGTCTGATCACAGACCTTGAGTTGTGTTCAGCCTTCAGCTCTTAAGAACCACAGCTTGTCAGCTACAATGGAAGCAAAACCGTAACATTTGTACTTCCAGCAGTAGGTGAAGACAGAAGATTGACATCACCCACACAAAGGTACCTGACATAAGCTGTAGGAAACAGGACGCATTGCTATTACATTTGTGTAAATTAAAGCCGTGCAGCTTTCATCTCTTCTTCAGGGAAAGCCTTTTAAGGTCTAAAAATGTGATCATTAAGACTAACTAAGAAAAAAGACAAAATTAACATTAAGGTAAGCTCTTCTGGATACTCCATTTCAACAAGAATCCCTATATACAGTTTCCTCAAAAACATTTTGGTTTGGTTCGGGGTTTTTTTGGAATGAGACTCACAAATGCAAGAACTTGAGCAATTTCAGCGTCGCTTGCTGTAGCTTTGCTAAACTGCTAAAAGCAAGCACATCTCAAGACCAACGCAGTACTGTCTGTTAAAGTAACATGGAAAAGAGAGTACTGCTGCTGCCTCCATATCACTTGTGAAAAGGAAGTCTTATTAGACTCGTATCAGCATAAGTAATACGGCAGCTTGAAGAAGGATTTCATTTGCTCTGTTTTTAAAGAGCTACTCAACTTTTTCAGACTACGGTGACATAAATATACAGTGGGTGAGGGTGGGGGTGGTTTGGGTGGGAGAAGGGGTGGATGGAGGAGGACAGGGTTTTATGCCAAGAGCTGAATCATAACCATGTGAGTAATTTTGCCTTTTTTTTTTTTTCTTAAGGGTATGAATCAAATTAAATTTGTTTTGCTGTGGGTGAAGGAAGAGAGAATATAATAGCATGAATCAGAGCTATCATCAAATATGTGGCACAGACTAAAAATTAATTACAATTACTGCCTTCTAAAAAGTTTCTGCCATAAGATGCAGCAATTTTATTAAGCAATCTAATTAATTTAAAAATTTTCAGGAATTAAATAAAACCTTTCAATTGCTTTCCTCTTTCTTTCAATTTTTCCTTTTTGTAACAGGAAAAGGTTAGCATCTTTAAACAAAATCTCGCTTAATCTATTAGATGCCCTTTTGCTCCAGTGGCAAAAGAAGAGCGGCTAATAATGAAAAGTAGATATTAGACCACATGTAATCTCATCAGTCAGGGCTAGCTTGAGGATGAAAGTCCATGGAGTAAATGCTTTACCGCTTTAGCACAGACGCTTTATTCAGCACTGTAATAAAGACAAACTAATTTAATGAAAAATGCAAACAGAAAACCATTTAATATCCCTTTGTGCTTTCCTGTAAGAGCAAGATAAAGTAGTAGAAAAGTGTGTGGTAACCACTGGATTTTTTGCACTTGGGAACAGTCATTTAAGTGGCAATAGCGGGAAAACTGTAAGGGGGTCAGGACACAAAACATCTCTCTAAAGGGGCCAAGATAGATAGTTTGAAGCAAAACTATGCATTAGAAACTATTAGCCAGAAGACATATGTTTTGGTTTTTTGGGTTTTTTTTTGGTTTTTTTTTGTACTAGGTAAGAAATCACTGACTGATAACTAAAAAGGTAGGGAGTCTTTGCGTCCAAGTTCCTAGTATGGAGAAAATGGTATTTAATTCATTGTCTGAAAAATACAATAAAGCTACAGCAAGACATCATTTGGAATCAATTCCTCCCCCTAAACAACTCCAGATCTTTCCCATAGTAATTCTCTTGCACGTGCCCAGCAAAAATTGCTGTAGAAAGGACTGGTATACAGCGTGTTCGGGAAGTCAGCTGAACCACAAGCCTTAAAGACACGATTCCCAGACAGAGAGAAAACTTCTGTGGAGACCTCCACAGCTGCTGTGACTTTCCAGAGGCGTATGTGGGGGGAAGGAAGAAAATGGAAGATCTCTTGGGTAACCTGAGCCAAACCCCAAGAAGAATAACGTGTGCGTGTGTGTGTTTTACAATCCCCATTCAAACTGGCCTGTGAACAGGAAGCCAACACCCCTTCTGGAGAGAGGTCTTACCCTCACCCTGCTCCTACACTGTCTGAAGGTCACAAGCCCCAGGCAGAAGCGGTGGCTGGGGTTTCTGCCTGCTGCCAGCTGACCACCACCCCATTGATGTTCATGCCAATGTGCATAAACAGCTTCATTCCTGTTGATGTCTCCTAGTGGTCTTCAAGAACAGTCAATCCATCCCTTACAAAACAAAACTAAATGGGTGCTTAAGAGTCCTGGTGGACAGACAGTCTTGCCACTGGTGGTCAAAAAGTTTTACGGCCAACAGCATGTGAGAATTTCCTTCCTCTCCTGCTGCAAGGCCCCCTTTGACTGTGGCAAATAGTAAGTTTGCTGTCCAGACAACTTGTGTGGTAGTATAATAATAAGCATTTAAGAAATTTTTTCTTTACATTCACAGTGTCAAGAAAGGCCAATTCTCCCCCACTTTCTCCAGGACAAAAATGACTGACATTCCCCAGACACAGGTTTTACTTGCAATGAAGAATAAGTTCCAAGTAGAAATAAAATGCAAGTTGTCACAAGTTAGCAAGAGGAGATGCTGACTATCTCTTATTCAAGAATAAACCAGCAGCAACTTTACCATTATCTGTGCTTCGTCAGTGGTCATCGTTATTTATAACACAGCAGTATATATTACCACAGGTGGGTGTCTTGTACATTTCTGGTTAAATCATTTCTCAGCTACTGTGCATAAACCAAAGTCCTCAAACGCTCCAGCAACTTGTTTTGGCATACAACAGCAGAACTTAACAGGACTGCTAACTTTCCACCAGAAGACATATGCTGCTTGGTAGAGTTAATTTCCAGCTCTCTGTAGCAAGTATCTGCCATTTTTTGCAGTAGTTAGATAGCTTCAGAAAGGAAAAGAACACTTTCCTTTGGCAAAAAATCACTCTGTATCAGTATAGTTCAGAGCAGTAACATTCCCAGCTACTAAGCACAAAGCTCTCACGTCCCAGTACCAGATACTAATCATGGGATTTTGTTATTATTATATATAACATAATTTTGTATACTTTAACTATGACACTTTAAACGAGATGCTAGAAAGTATTTTTGCTACCTGCTCTTCTTAACTTTATCTTGCCATCAAATTCAAAAGGAAGCCTGCTATCCAGCCACTTTGGCTACAAAAACAGATTAAGGGCAGAGAGTAATTTTTATCCAAGTACAGAAAAAAATATACTTGGCAAAATCATTAGGGATTTATCTAAACAGCACAGATTTTGGCAGAAAACCTCCTGTAAACTCAATGGCTTTAAATTAGTACAGACATTACTAATACTTATTTACTTCAATGGCTTAAGAGGTATTTCTGAAAGTAGTTATTGAAAACAGAAATTTTGTTTTGCTTTCAAAAAAGCCACACATCCTGTACATTTCTAGAATTGCTGAAACAGTTCAAGAAAAAATGATGGGAAATTCCATTTGAAAATGCCAACACTTCCAAATACAATTTGAAGCATGGGGTGGGAACACGACTAAAAACAAAGTGCAAATCATTCTCCATGATTCTGCATTTTGTTTCTCCAGTCCAATGAAAGAAAACTATAGGAAACTTGGGGCAGGGTATGTGAACAACTGTAAGAAAATTGCAGTTGTAGTCAAGAATATAATACATTGCTAAACTCATAATAAAATATAGAGCATTTTCCCTTCAAAATTCATAGGCACAGTACAGTTTTGTAATCTCTATTGCTTGCCCTCCACTGCAATTTTTTTTTTCTTACCTGTTGAATTTAAAAGGCAGTCCAGGAATATTATTTTTTCAGTGATTTAGGAATCAATGTATATGTGAATATCTTAATGAGCCTCTGATTCTTGAAATCTGTCATTTGAAAATTGTTTTAAGGCATGTTCCAGAAGAGGTCTTAAAATGGAAGAGAGGCAACTCTGATCTTGCACCTTACACATAGCTAACAGGAGGTGTTTGATTTGCATGGATTAATGAAACCACTGCAGGCTAATTCACACGTGTTCCGTGGCTTCTGTACCCCAGAATTACATCCAGAGGAGGGTCACAATACTAATAAACACAAAATTAATTTCACAGCTCCTACATTATAAGGCAAGTCTTATCAGTGTTAGACTGTAAGCTTCTTGGGGCTAAGACAAGTCTTGTCTGTCTCTCTTGTAGAGCATTAATCATGTTGTGGGTGCTTACGGCTAACAAGATGCATGTAAATCTATTCTGATGTGGTTTTTTGCTACTTCAGACTAGAGAAGAGTCACATACACAGGCACACTCTTACCTCTCTACCTAATGATACACTAATATGTCTAATTGAAAAAACAAGTCCTGATAGGAACAGAAAGACTTTGTTTTTATTTATGCCACCCAGACAGAGTCTGTGGCTATACATTGCAAATAGTTGGCAAAACCTAAACCGCAAGTATGCAGCAGCACTGTGAGTAATAAAGATAATGTTTGTATTTTGTTTATGAAGAGCCCTAACCAACACACTAAAGCAAGCATACTGAAACCAAACAATACTCAGATCTTTAGAAAAACTTCAGACGATCCAAATCATGTAATTTAATCACTTTGTTCTTTAACAATCTAAACATCACTTAAAATTTACAAGCAGTAATTCCGTGTAAATTCTCTAAGCTGAAAAATGGGATGTAGTCAGTTGCCCTTGTCTATCCCAACTATTAAAGTTCAAACAAATCAAGCCCTATTACTGAGGGAAAAATGAATAAAACCTAGAACTTACAAAATCCCCTTTCCCCAAAGGTTGAGAAACATTCTATTGCTTGGCCAACATGGAATTTCTCTGTATTTGGAGTCCCGTGGAACATATAGGTATCTCATAGTTACTTCATTGTGGATTTGACAACACACTGGTACTTTTGAATTGAATGCATGGATTAAAAAAAGTATTTTATACTTATAATAAAAACTAGAATTCAAAAGATTTTCACCCTGGGGAAAAAAATAAAGAACAACTAAGAAAAGGAGAGCTGCTGAGGTTAGACATCTTCCTGAAAGATGAATTCCCAATTTGGCTCAATATTGGATGCTAGATCAAAATGTTATTATTGACAAGCATGTTACTTTTATTTATGACAATTTAAATAATTTTTATTTCCAGATTAACACTGTGTTCTCACTTGCCAAAAGCTGGTGAGAAAGAGCTTCATGTCGCATCAAAAATAAAAGCAGGTTTCCTGTCTTTCTCTTCATCCATCCTTCTACTTACTGCAGCAGATAATTCTGGAGCCCTTTTGAGAACAGGGGCATACCCAAGTCTCAAGGACCAGTGCTCTTGCCTCCTCTAGCAGGCTCATCTGACAGGGACTTCAAAAGGGACTCTCCTTCCTGCATGCAGAATTTGCAGCATTATAGCTCCCCCAAAGTAGTATCTCAGTTCACTCATCCAAGAACTTATTTTGGACTGTGAGCAGATTGCATTAGAGAGCAACTTCAGGGTGGCAAGAGTGTTGTTTGCTATGACCAGATAACTATCAACAGTCACATTATGCTATGTAGGGCTGCATTTTCACTATCCTGTTAACATGCTCCCAGTCACTCTGTCAAGGCTGAATTCCTTGCAGCCAGCCTCCTCCAACACAGAGATGACATGCTTAGTTCCCCAATCTATGGTCCTTAGGTTCTACGAGCAGCCCAGACCCCTCTGCAGATGCTGCCAAGAATCAGAATCAGGGTTGACAGATGACCCAGACCTACCCTGCAATCAGGTACTTAACCAGAGACTACACTGACCTACTGTTACCTGCCAGAACAGCCAGCTCTAGGTAGACCTCCCCATTTTACACATTGACTGCTATGACATGTGACTATAGCTAAAAATCTCCTTTGGCAGAACGTCTTTTCTAGCCAAAAAATGACTACAAATGGCATCTTGAAGAGCTACTTCACACACCTGCAGAAACGCCCAACAGAAATCTTCACTTCCAAACACCTGCAGAAACGCCCAACAGAAATCTTCACTTCCAAACAAAAAGCACTGCAGCAATACTGTATCTTCTACTCAAAGCCAGCTATTTTGTCCTAAGGAAAATTTTCTGGAGAACTGTCTAGGAAAGCCTTGCAGAAAGAGCAGAGATTGCCTTACCCTCATGACATCTCCTCTGCAAAGACCAGTGTATGGGAGGCTGGGTTGGCTGGATCCTTGCTTGCTGGGTTTCTCAGGGTGAGCCTTGGCAAATATGGCACTAGAAGGTAACATCTCTTGTTTCATTATCACCTGCACACAGGAACAATTTGAAATGCTCTATGGAATCAGCTGGAGAGGAAGGACCAGCACAAGATGTGTGTGTATGGAGAAAGGGTAAACGGTACAGAAGCAACAAAAACAAAAAAGAAAGATCAAGAAGTAACTAAGAGGTTTCCTTCCATAGCTCTAACTTTTCCTTTCCCCTACACACCCACTGCCTTTTTAAAGGGAGCCATGCCACAACTGTTACTGCAATTAAATTGGCAAACCAGAATAATTCTTTGAGCCATGGGAACTCTGCACAATCTTTGAAGCATTTGTCTGCCCAATACTCCCAAAAGCACCACCTTGGTAACTTCTCATCAAAGCTCTTTAAGCTCCCTGTTTGCTCAACTGCCTAAAGATCTCATTCACAGACCTCCACTGGGAAAACGTGTGCAAACAGTTACTAAACCCTTCAAAAGCAGACTAAAAGCAACCAGCATATCTTCTTTCCTTCATCTGAAGGGCATCATCAGGTCTGTTACTGAACGCCCCCCTGTCCCCAGTACCCAAATCACTCTCTTTCACAAGGGAAATCCTTCAGTTAAATCCCTCCCAAAGCCAACTCCAGGCATCACTGCACATGAACTGGGCAAAACCCTGTGCTCACTTATACCGGTGGCCACAAAGGCCATGCTGGTTTACAGATTCAAAACCTACACATAAAGTAAGGTTGCACATTTAGGTAGATCACAAGCTCTGCTTCCACCACCCTGCCATGACACAGATGCAGCAAAGTTTGGCAAGAGTATATATACCTCACGCCCAGGAATCTTTTATTTCCTGCAAGCTCCAACTGTCCTGCATTTAAGTTCAGGACAGCTAAGCACTTACACGCCTTCACAAATAAATGTTCACGGAGGCAAGTTAGATTAAAAATATACTATAACAGACTTTTTAAAAAAGATGTCAGCTCAGTCAGGTCTGAAAGACAAGTGGTGCTGGTACGTTTAAGTATTCACGTTCACACAGTAGCTTAAAAATACCTGATATATTGCTATTTTGCAATATTGTGTCTGGAGCCAATGCCGATCACTCTTAACTCTCAGACACTGAATGGTCTGCACAGTACTGTTCTCACAGAAAGAATGCCACATTTTAAGGTTGGTTTTTTTTTTTTTTTAAGTCTAATTCAAAGTATGAATGATTAGGTTATTTTCTCATCTTAATAAATGATGTAAAACCTCCGGACATATGGTAGCATTTGTATATTTTGAGGCAAGCGTGATAACTTTCAAATGTTACTTCCCCTCCTCCTCCACGACATGAAACAAATATATTGGAGCCCATTTAAATCTTAGTGACAAACACATTTAAGAGAGACTAATTTCAGTTAAAGTTTCCAAATGTCAGATGTATGTATTAAATAATTATATTAAAAAATAAAGAGCAGATGAATTCTCATTCTCATAATTGGTTGATAAAGTGCCTATATTTTTCCAATAAGGATTAAACAATTTTTCAAGACAATGTTCGTGCTTAAATTAGCACATCAGCTCATACTTATAGGGACATATGACAAGTATCATTCATACTAACTCAACAGCTACAAGATTAGAGGATTGCCACTGCCTCATTCAGTTTTCTAAGTATCACAGAATCATCAAATGGTTGGAATCATCAAAAGGTCGGAAGGGACCTTGTAGATCACCTAGTTCCAATTCCCCTTGGCCCTGGGGAGGTACACCTTCCACTTCAAAGCCCCACCCATATCAATCCACAACTGCTTCACTTTTCTTCTTCTTGTTTAAGATCCACAGCAGTGCTCAATTTTTAAATAACGTAATGGTTATAAAATGGCTGAAGACTAAGTGTAAGATTTTTCAGTAACAGAAAGCCAGCAAATATCAAAATACAGGTATGGTATCACACATATTGAGGTACTTAATCAGGAGAGAAGCCATCTTTTAAGATTTTGCCTGTTTTGTTTTGGTTTTGGTTTTTTTTTTGTTTTTGTTTTTTTTTTTTTTCTCCCTTGGAAAAACAAAGCTGCATTCCCCCAGCAGCTTTTTGCATTTACCAGATTCTTTCCTATTTTTGAGAAATGCGTATGTCCTCCCCAAAAGTACACAGCAGAGTCGTACTGGAATGGTTCAGGCGTCCTCTCTGATCGAATGTTATACTGTCATCCATTATTACTCAAGGCTGGTCATAATGTGCATTAACATTTACAAAGTTGGAATCTATTCAAACTGTCCACCCAGTAGCTGACTAACTGGACGTTATTACTTGAAGAATAAGCCTAATAAAAAGGAAAACCAAATTAAACTGAGTACTGTAACCCACTCTATGCCTGCATTTTCTCAAACCCAAGCAGTACTAATACTGAATAAATTGACAAGTATTTAATCCATACCAGATTATAAGCTTTTTAGAGAACAAAAAGAGTGAAGAGTAGCCAATTACTATTATTTTACACTCTCACGACTGAAAGGAGAACTTTAAATAGGCAAATGTTTTCTACTAGTTAGAGGCAAATTCTTGTTATTCCTTTAAATTGAAAAAATGCTGTGTGCTTCAGGGGGAAACAGGCACCAGTAACAACAAGCTGTTCACTACTTTTGAGCCAAATGCTTGCAAAAATACTGAACACAGAATACATTCAGAGCTGCAGCAAGACAGAAGAAGAGCTAAGAAAATCACAAGGGAAAGAAACGCGTCTTTCTCCACCTTGGCCGAGACTAAAAAGAGCAAGTCTTACCCCAAGATGTTACTTACACGGCTCTGCTTCCAGAAAGTACTTTGACGTAAATTTGTATGAAGTTAATGGGGAATCAAAACATTCGCTCCTGCATGGGAGCTGGGGGTGGGGGTGTTAATGCGGAGAACCTGTAGATTTCTGCCCAGAATTACTCCTATTTTTACAGCGAGGCGAGCTATAAATTTTGAGCTGGGCTGCGGGATGACTATCGCAGCGCTCGGCAAGAGCTCCCGAAGCGGCGCCGTGGGCTGTATCTTTAAAAGGTGTCGGAGGAGAAGCAGATGAGATGCCGCACTCCCCACCCACCGCCGTGTCACAGACGCCGCTGCCCACGCACCCCGCACACCCGCCCTCCCGAAACACGCCCGGCCCCGCCGATGGAAACCGGGGCTGCCCTCCGGGCCGCAGCCCACCCCCGCCATCCTGGGAGGGACCGCCCGGCTCCGGTTCCCGGTGCCACCCGCGGGTCCCCGCGCCGGGGCCGCCCCGCTGGCGCTGGGCTGGCGGGGGCAGCGTGGAAGTTCCCTTCCGTGGCCCGCCTGAAAGCCTCTCGCGGAACGGACCAAAGCCAAGTAAGCCCCAAAACACCCTAACAGCCACCACCCCCAACCAGTGAATTCCCACGTAAACCTGCTGGGCTGAACTCTTTTTCCAGCCAGATAGGTTTTTGGGGTTGTTTGGTTGGGTTTTTGTGTTGTTTTGGGGTTTTTTTTTGTTTTTTTTTGGGAGGGGGGATTCCACCCCTATTTCTCAGGAAACATTTACATCAGTATCTATAAAGCATTTTTCGGAGACCGATGAGAACTTCTGAAAAGAGCTTTATCTTCGTTTAAGGAGAATATTCAGCTTTAGGACGTAACGTAGATCCTGTATCAGACAACGGTTTGCACGACAACTACCCACAGTGAAAACCCAGCTTTAACTCTATGGCTCATTTTTCTTCCAAAGGAAGAGTAATTTAATGAGAAGGTGAATAGGTTGGGCTATGGGGAAGTCTGTTTCACCACATCTTCATTGTTCCCACAACAGCACTCAATAAAGAATTCATTTTACAGAAGACCTTTTCAATTTAGTGACCCACTGAAATTAGTTTCTTCAATATTCTTTGGAAAAAACACACAGTCCTAAAATTTTTTCATATGGAATGGTCCGTAAGAGGTCCTACGTAGCCATTGATCAGAAACAACTGTACAGTCTGAATATGTATGGATTAAAATACCATTAAACCCATAATTGCCTATTTGCAGGATTAATTACAGCACTTGAGATCTGGCCTCTCCTCATGAGCAAACTTCCTGTAGATTTAGAGAGAACAAGACTGCGTACCCTGCTCTGAAGAGCAGCAATTCCTACCAAGTAGCTACTAAGCAGTGGGCAGTCTTATTTGGAAGACAGCAATGAATTTGCACCACACATGAGGTAGAGGTTAGAGGATTAAAGCTTTTCTATCACGCAGTGCACACTCAGATATTTAACAATTACATAAATGAGGAGAAACCATTGGGAAAAGTGGCTCTTGAGCTTCTATTACTATGACAGAATAGAAGAGGTATAAAAAACCTAGGCCTCTATATTTCTAAGGAAAAAAATCCTTAGGAAAACAACATCTTGAGCAGTGGCAATGCACAGTACAAACTATATTAACTTGTCGTAATATGTTGCTTCTGTTGGTATGGATTTTGATTGAATAACAAACTAAGTAGGAGCTTCAGAATATACAGTAATACTGAAGAGCTTGGAATAGAGCCCTTGGGAAAACACCTCTAACGTGGATTTTCTGATTACTCTTGTTAAGACGTAAATGATTGCTAAGCTCAGCTGCAGGTCACCATTTTGAGGCTTACCCATATCCTCTTCTTATAAATGACAAATCATAACACTGTTTATAAAAAAGTGCACATATAAATGAATTCATCAGAAAAGGTGATTTACCGTAAAGCTAGCTATAACCTGAATGAACAGGGAAAAATGAAAAAAGACTTACCAAGATCTAATTTGCTTCATTTAAATGGCAGCATTTTTTTCTTCATTTCAGTCTAATTTTGCTTTTCGTGAGCAAGTACTAAGCCCTGATTTCACTGAGGAATTTTGCACATCATTAGCATCACTTGCTAACTCTTGTCATACTTCTTCATCTTCAGTAATTTTATAATATGGGACATTTATGATGCTTGTTATGGCACCTTCTGTGTTCAGGCTCAGAAAAATCCTTCTCATCAGCTTCCACAGAGCGCAATCTGCTATCGCTGGTCAAAGTGGTACATGTGGTGGCAGAGGGGAAAAATGGCAAGCTGCCAGCGACAAGTCCCATGCAAGCAGTTCCATGGAGCTCGCTCTTGCATTTTATAGAGTACCCACTTTATTCTTAGGGTGCTTCAAAAGTGCAGTGGCATTTTAATATCAAATCCGGTTTCTTGCTTATTGCTTTCCCGTGGTGAACTGGCTGGATAGTCAGTCCATGTAACTGAGGTTTAGAGCATGTGCTGCAATGACAGCTTTCAATTGAAATACAAGCGTGTTGTGGCAGGACTTTCACTTCTGAATAATCATCCGTCAGAAACAGTGATTCAGTGTCAGAGCTCATGACTGTTTCAGAAGCCTATTACTTCTATCAATGCATACAGTTGTAAGATTTTATTTTTTCTTCTCAACTGCTAAGATGGGAAATAGCTCACGCGTACTGACATTAAACACTAAGATGAAACACTTGATTTAGGAAGCTTCTAACATTTCTATTTTAATGTTTTGTTACAGTCCAACAGATTCAGCGTGGTTTACAAACAGCATTTCCCAGTTACCTTGCCATATGAAAAATGATGCTGCTGGTATGCTTTTGCATCGAGACTAGGCTTGGTTTGCTAACAGTAATGTAGCATTTCGGTAAATACAGAGATTTATTAAGAATCTCCTTTCATCATTTCAGAATATCATCAGTTTTCATCAAGGTGGATTTTTTGTTTTTTAGTAAGTGTTTGCACACAATGACCGCTTGCACTATATTGTGTCACGTAATCTGCACTAATACAGAAAACATGCACAAAATATCATGTGGAAAGTGAGAAAGTAGAGCAATGTTGAACTTGCTAGAGCTGCCCCTAGCAGCCTCTTTTTTGGTTTTGGGTTGGTTTGGGGTGGGGGGAGTGTTGTTGGGTTTTTTTTGGTTGGTTGGTTTTTGGGTTTTTTTGTTTGTTTGTTTGTTTGTGGTTTTTTTTTGTCATTTTCGGGGGGAAAAAGGCGTGAAGCCCAGCACATGACTTTCCAGTTGTAAAGCCCACCACCTTAGGGGCAGCTGCCGGCCGTCTGTGGGGGCGGCGGGGGGTGCGGAGGGGTGCAGTACCGCCATCCCTCCGCCGGGTGGCGATCCCCCCGCCTCCGCGGCAAAGTCCCGGGGTAGGGCGAGCGCTGCAGGAGGCTCCGGGCCATTAGGGAAAGCCAGTAATTGCACTCCTTAGCTTGCTGTAATAACATCGACTTAAAGCAGTAAGCCGCCGGACTATTTCAAAATTAAAACGGCGCAGTAAACTATCAAATAAAGATCTTAAAGACACAAGAAGGATTTTGCCTGGCGATAGTAAAATTTCACGAGGTTATTTGAGTTTTAGTATGCAACTGAAATCTTAAGAGATTCATGTGAATAATACCAAGAAGGTCTAAGCTTCTTAGTTCCTCAGAAGTGGAAAATTCTATTGCAGTTTTCTGATGTCTGCACTCGCAAGTCTGCTCATAAGGAGGAAAGAGGGGAAAGAAGAGTTTTGGTTTTAAGCAACTACAACACTGTCCAACTGAAACAGAAGTGGGATAGAACACTCAAGTAATGACTATTTAGGTTGTCAAATTGAGCCCTGAAATACACGTACAGAGATCTTACTAAAATTACTAACAGCGGGGTCTGCCCTTCTTCTAGTAATAGAAAAAGAACTCTGTGGTCTTCACTCTCCAAACTTAGTAAAAACAAACCATGAGAAAACACCTAGTAAACCACTTCATTATAATAAATACTTCATTGAAATAATGTGATTCAGCTATTATTTCTTGAGATTCTAAAACTGATTTTATTTATGAAAGTAAGCATCTCTGTATTTAAAGGTGTTAAGGGCTCGTGTCCTTGCAATTTTACTCAGTACAGCTTTTGAACCCTTAATTCTTCTTCCACTACTCTTAAATTAAATAGCGCAGATGTTATCCTTTATAATACCGTATACGTGGAATCAGTTCCTCATTTACAGGCAAGTTATTTATTTTTTCCTACCTAGCTTCAAGCAATCATAATCATTAGGTAATGCCAGGTTTAAATAAACATGACCTAAAGTCATCACAAGTCCGAAGTTACTTGAAAGAGATAATCTCACACCAGGAAGTGGAAATCTAGGAACTGCACTTGAAATATTTCAAACAAGCCCCTCTCTTCAGTTGCACAAATGAAAAGTCAGAAATATACCTGAAATTAAAATATTTCCTATCTTTGAGACAGATTTGAACTAGACAGGCTATCTTGCCAAGAGTTTAGAGATGCTAGTGCTTATAGACAATCAATAAAATAAAGAAACTCCATAGATTTAAAAAAAAAACAACAAACAGGCACAAAACAGCTACAAGAAGAAGAAACACTAGATGGGAAAAAAAAAAGTAAGGAAAAGAAATTAGTACTCTCGGAAAGTTTTGTATTTACCCATTCTAGTTTTACACATCTGATCCCCTCTCACGCCACAGCAGCACCCATATAGAAAACTATGAACTGTCTTGTTTACGTGCGTGCACCGACAGCATTTCTGCAGCACGAAGCCCAGACAAGCCCACCTGCCAGGAATTCCCCTAGGGACAACTGCACAAGCCGCAAGAAGATTTGCATCCATTCATAAAAGATCCCCTTGCTTAAGGGTAAAGCCAACGTGGAACAGCTTACTGGAACTTGGGGTACTTTCAGACTTGATACCTAATTTCTCCAGAGCCCAAACCAAGCCTACACAATTCCCAGTTCTCAGACAGAAGAGTGCACTGAACAGCAAGTGCCTCCTTGCTGGTCCTCATGGCAAGCAGACCAGTTTCTTTAGAGCAATCTCTGCTAACCCGTCTTTAGCACCTGACACTGTTTCTCTTCAATAATCTTTCCTCACCTCATTAAACCACTCCTCCTTGCATCCCATAAAAAGGGAAAAATACGCCTCAAAATCCTTCAGTAGAACACTATTGCCAGAGACTATCTGAAATCTAAGAATGCTCTCTGCACCATCATCTATTACAAAAGCCAACTTCACAGCTCCTATCCCTTTCTGTAAATACACTGTTACCACTATCAACCTCTTTGATGCTTCTTGTGCTTCTTGCAATTATCCTCCCAATCTGCCAATCAAAGCTGGGTGTCTCCTCAGGCTTGCATGTGTAGACTGAGATCTACAGAAACAGTCCTCCACCCATGCCACTACCCCATTCCAGGATCTCCTTCCTCCATATTAAGCCTCAGATCATCTGAGCAGCTAAGCATTGTCTGGTGTTATAAGACAATACCAATAACCCACAGCCAGCTTGTCACAAGTAGAGATGTTTTCAACAATGAGAAAAGAGAAACATCATGAAATCAGAAGGAATTGCAAAGTCATGGATCTTTATGCTTCTTCTCTACAGCACCAGCATCTTATGAAACACTGCATACACTGATAGGAAAAAGTATGTCTTAATTAGTTGTTATTTAAATACTGCAAAATGGTAGACACAAATAAGGTTGCCATTAAAATCTGGAAATTTGCATGACAGCTTTTCAAAATAAAGTCTTCTCCAAGCCTAGATCACAAAGGGTTTTTCACAGCTACAGGTGGAAGATGGGAGCACTTGTCTGTCTTTTTTCATCTTAAAAACTCTTGAACACATCTTTCAGTATGAGTCATTCAAAATTTCAGAGAGTATCTGAGATCTTTTAGAACAGAGAAGCAACGGAAGAAAGAACACATTACATAGTTATGTTTAAAGAGAAGGGAGTGCGGCACAATAGCCAGGCATACAACCAGCTGGAAACTGCTTTTATCTGTCATACTCACTAGCTATTTTTATTTTTAATTTTTTCACTTACAGTCAGTGTACTTATTACTGGATTTCTGTTTTGTTTTCTGAGACATTATATAAAAGGAATCAGGGAGTCAGAGCCCTTTGAAGCACCCTCAGCATGTGAGAAGTCTCTTTCACCAGGATCTCAGATACAAACAATGAAAGAAAAGATGCATGAAACTGAGAGCCCTCGAACAATCCTCCTCCCCAGTCATCTGTTTAGCCTCTGCTACGTATGTTGTGGGTTCTGGTCAGCAGAGTTGTAACTGCTTCAGCTCTTGAACATCTCTAGGTTTTTTAAGACGTATTTAACTACCAACACATACAAAAGCAGCTGCCCAAGGCTGAATGGAGTTTTTATCGTGAACTGTTTTACTGGTCCTTTAACTTTTTATGACTCATAGTTTAAGTATTTGGGAATTCCCCTCTAAATATGAGTTTGACACACTTGCATTATGGAAAGTTATTTTATTCAAAAAGTAACAGAATGCAACATTCATGCAATACCCAGGACTATATTTAGCAGCACACAATTGGTCTTTTTTTTCTTTTTTTTCCAATAAAACTTCTAATTAAAGACAGATTTAAAGAAAAAAAAAACAACACAACATAAAACAAAAATGCAGGAACAAGACTGAATAGCAAAAGTAGCAGCATTGAAAAAAGACAATCACAGTGTCACGCACCCAAGCAAGTCAGGAGTATTTTTTTTTTTTTAAACTATTCAAACAATGTTAGGACTGTTTACCTCCCCACCCCGGATCCCTCAGTTGCATGTACGACTATACAGCTTCTCTCTTACCTGTGTGCTGAAGTCCCTTCTTGGTGGGCTGACTAGTCACCAGCAATCACCTGACTAAAGTCTGGAAAAAAATAAAATAAAATAAAATCAGCTGACCACCCCTGCTCGCTGGCTTCCAGCTTAAATACTCCTCTCCACAGCACTTTGTCATGTGAGGCAGGACAGAACCAGCTGTCATTGCTTCAGAAAAAGGGAAACGGGCCCCTCCGTTTCCACCTCCTTCCTTCCTTCTCTCTCACTCTTTCCTATCTGTCCCTGCCTCCAACCTCCTCCCTTTCTCATTCTTCCACTTTGCTCATTCACTGCGCGCCCAGCCAGGGTCTCCCAGGGGAAGTCGCATTCCACAACGTACAAGCATTTCCCCTGCATCTTGAGGTTTCTCAACAAGCTGCCTACACACTTCTACTAAAAAAAAAAAAAAAAAAAAAAAAAAAA
>VXBJ01006365.1:626133-662270 GCA_013400055.1 Nycticryphes semicollaris
AAAAAAAAAAAAAAAATTCAGAGAGAAACAGAGAAAAGGCACGACATTCCACAACCCTCAGTCAGCCCTGGCAGACTACGAGGCATTTTCAGTCACACAGCACAAAACGCATTAGTCAGAGCTGAAAGACCACACACTTTGTACCACTACCATGCTAACAGAGAATGGTCTGAGAGCAGAGCTACAGGAAAAAGGAAAGGAGGGGTTCCTATTGGTGCTTCCATTTTATGTGGAGTAGCTACCTAAGTACATGAAAAATTTGCAGGAAAAGGCCCAAAGTTGACATTCCCAGCAGAAACAATGTGAATGTGGGCAGCAGGGAAAGCTCTCCACTCACGGAGCACGACCTTTGCCAAAAGGACTCCCCCTCCAGCAGAATGTGTTATTCCAAAGACTGCAAGACATTATCTAAATCAGAACTTCTATCTCCCCGATGGTTTGTTCGTAGGAAATACAAGCCTAGAAAAAGCGAAAGTAATACTGCATGATTCAGATTCCCCGAAACCACATATACTTTCAATTCAAACTTTTCTCTTCTTCAGTGCTCCTTATAGTTCTGCAGCTACATCCATCTATGGAGTTTTCCTTTCTCTACTTACGCAGTTTCAACCCTCCGTGTACGCGGAGAATCTGATCAGCAAGGAATGAGAAGAGAGTTCAGTGTAAAAAACCCTCTGTCCTAATCCAAATGACCTAATCGCTCATCTATCTGCTCACTGCTTCCGTCCCCCCTCCCCGCCCCGTGCACTTATCTATTGCTTGAAGGCATTTTAGGAGTACATATACAGCTGAGGAGAAAACACCCCTTTTTAAATCAGATCAGAGAGAACAAGCGAGCGTGCACGGTACCGGAGCACATGTTTCTGTCCACTGAAACCAGTACCACGGAGTCTCCAGCGCCAAATTCCCCGTTCTTCGAGGGGACTGTCCCTAACGCACCCTGCCAGGCTCAGGGGCTTAAGTCAGCGTCAGAAAAGGGTAGGAAAGCAGCGGGGGGGAAGAAGGGGGAGAACCCTTAACCGTCTGCGCTGGAATTTCTCTTTAGGAAAGTCCACGCTTTAATGAAAGACTGATACTAGATACCACAAAGAAACTTTTATTTCTGTACGCACATGACTCAGATACATTTTCTGGGTGGGTTATGTGGTTATGTTATGTTTCATCTCAAAAAACTGTTTCAAAGAGACCTTTAAACATTAGTTTTAAGAAAAAAATTGATGTGTTTATGTACAGTGAGTGTTTTTAAACTGCCGTTGTTGCACATTGCTATACAGAGCAAAGACACTAATGGCTATTTTCATTATAGGTATAATTTGCATCTAATACTAAACACAATAATCTGTAAAAATATTTATTTTAAATTATTTCTCTAAATAGTTCCCAGAAAAGTAAACAAACTGAACTCTTCAACAAAACAGACCCTCTTAGTTATAATATTGTTATTCTTCCCCATTTCTCCTTTTCTTGATCATGAAAATACATTTACTCACTATGTTATTGACTTCGATGCATTAGTTTATAAAACAAATGGTAGCTGCTGCTGTGTGGTATTTCAGCAGAGGAAGGCTATCCAGAACTGCCTCAGAGACTGAACACTGTCGCCATTATAACAAAAGCATTAAAATGAATAATTCATGAGCAGAGGGAGTACCCTACCATTAAAAGGCACCGACTATTTAATGAATTAAAAGCTACCCCTTTTACTGCCCCAGTTCCTCTAACTACTTAATTATTCTTCATTTTTCTAAAATGGTATAGAGTAGTAATTAGCAGGAACACATGGACCAGTTTTAGGAGATTTTCCTGAGTAAGAAACGAAAGCTGAAAAGTGAGACAGAGAGGGGAAAAAAAAAGTGTTTATGTTTGATGATGGATATATTAAGGAAACAGGATTTCAAACTTCAAGAGGCTTTTCCAAATTGCGCCTTTAAATCTTGAAAAGGAAGAACACAGCAATCTGTCCTTTGCCTTTATCTAGTACATTCCCTTTCAGGATCCCAAAGTATCATGAACATGCTTAGGAATTATAAGGCTTCATTAGCGAGTACTTGCAGAACTAGTCTCCTGTTCATAGGTGCAGAACATAAGGTTTCAAGAAAACTAAATTATAGTCACATAGTAAGGCTTGGAGACTGAGGCAAGAACAGAGCTTCATCCCCTGGTTACCAGTCAAAATTCAACACGATAGCTAACTTCTTGCTTTATACTAACAAGCAGCACAAGGTTCAATAGTCCTGCAAGTTCTAACCCAGTAAAATGAATCGTGGGGTGCACAGGTATTTTCTGCAGGGACAGGGAAACAATGCGATCTGCTAGCCCAACTTTACATCAGAATAATTTACAAACTTAGGTTATGAGTAACATTTTTAAAGTAATTCATGTTACAATAGCAAAGTACATCTATTCATGTTTCACTGCTTCAGGGAAAGCACATACTGTGCCTGGAAAGAGATTTATTTATAACATAGATCTTCAAACTTTTCAAGACATTAAAATTTGGTACACTAACATCAACAAAGTTCTCAGCTTTCATTTGAAGCAACATCTAGCTCCTAAAAAACAGAGAAATTCAAGAAATTGCATCTCTAAGTCAGTTTTCCAAAGAGACTGACTAAAGCAAAAGCCACCCTAAACATCTTTACCTAAGTGGGTCCCTTATAGGTTTTCTAATGTCTTGCACTGTTGGAATGAACTCAAACGCAATTCTTATTCCAAGGCTCTTGCTGCACTGATTATGAGGTGGCAAGCCTAGTAATACTGAGATACAAAAACAAGATCCCAAGGTAGAAGATTATGGGTGGAATCCTAACATTAGGTGTAATTTTGCAAGACCAGATACTGGCACTGTTCAAGTTACCAATGTTCCTAGGCTTTTTATTTTTAAACCAGTCAGTCTGTTTGCAGTCTTGGCTACCACTTCTCTGATTGTGACTTTCAAACATCCAATTCTCAAAAGTTTTTTATTCCAATAGCATCTATTTGAGAAAGATGGTCTTCTGGTTTGGTATTAGGTGGAAAGCTCTTGTTGTGACAAAGATTTGCCCTTCAGTCAACTCAGAGCTGCTCCCACAGCAAGCCCTTACAGGAATAAAGAAATGCTCTTTAGCAACTAGTACAATCTGTACAGTTAAACATATTTTTAGTTTGCAGTCCCCAAGGAACTGTGAGGAGAACTGAACTATAAAACAAATACATAAAACCTCACACTCAGCTGTTAGATATGATGAATATAGCATAGCTCACAGCGAGCAGGTTTACTGTAACTAATAGACTATTTCAGCACAAATGACCATTAATGGTTTGACAACTTGTAGCAGGAAGAAAGAGGAGGAAAATAACAAAATCCTTATGAAAAACTCTTTCCAAGATGGCGTAAGTTCACTTTAAAAAAAAATAAAAATTGCACCCCAAAAGACCCAGTTAAAAACGAAGAAAAGTTCTGAAAATTTCAAAGTTTATCTTCCTCTTCAAAATTGTTGTCTTGAATCAATGTGAAGGAATAATTCTCTGTCGATGTGAACTACCATGAGCATGGCCACCTTCACCAGGACATCCAGACTACCGAGTCACTACCTAAACACCGGTGTACTGGAGAACAAATAGTATCAAATAAATTATTTCTGAGAAAACAGTGTCAGAAGAGAAAGACTACCACTACTTCTGCCTGGAGATAGGTAAAAATATAAAAGGGAGCAAAAAAGCTTAATGCCCATGAGCACAACAAAGTTTCCAAGTGCAGGGAATTTAATGAGCAATTTGCTACTTAGACAAGGAGGAAAGTTGGGTGGGAAAAGAGAGCAGTAGTACAGAAAGGAGACTTTGGTATACTAATAACAATCAGATTGGTACATTGTTCAGTATGCATGACTGTCTCGAAAATACGTTATGGCCCTAAGCAAGAATGAATGGAATTATATATAAATACACAAAGTACAGGTAAAGTAACAATCAAGTGCAAAAGAAAAAATTAAAGAAGTCAGAAGGAAAAGAACTGTCCCACTATCCAGGAATAATAAACCATGTGATCACAGCATGCCAAAAGTTTGGTCAGACAGCACATAAAAATTTGTATCTACAAGCTTAGATATATTTTGAGAGGTTTGGTATCTCTTTTGCCTCCAATCACAGTTGTTTTCTAAGAGTTTATAAATTGAGTAGGCTTCTGTTCTACAGAGCAGTGGTGCTCTGCCATATTAGCTGTCGTTTACTTGTATGAGCAAGCATCAGAGTCGTGTAGACCGTGCAATACAGGAATTATTCACAGACCTTTCGGTATTGCAGAGGAACAGTCCAACAATTAACTATGGCTTTTAAAAGAAACATTAACTTTTAGACATTAATATAAATTAATGCTATTAATTAAAAATAACTTTTAGAAGACAGCTAAATAAATATTAGCAGACGTAGCAGTAGTGAAGGGCAGCAGAGGTCATTTGGTCCAACCTCTAATTGTTAAAGAAATAGAGTAGAGAAGGCATGTCACCACAACAAGACCACAGAATGCATGAGGTTGGACAGGACCTCTGGAGGTCATTTGGTCCAACCTCCTTGCTCAATCAGGACCACCTAGAGTGCACTGCCAAGGATTGGGCCCTGGCAGCTTTATAATACCTCCAAGGATGGAGTCTCTACAAGTTCTCTGGGCAACCTGTGCCAGCAGTTAGTCACCCTCACAGCGGAAAAAGTGTTTCCTGATGTTCAGATGGAACCTCCTGTGTTTCAGCTTGTGCCCATTGCCTCTGTGCCCTGCCTCTTGCCTGGCTTTGCATTGCATTCTCCCTTCGGGTGTTGGATGCTTTGATGAGATCCCCCCCTAAGCCTTCTCTTCTCCAGGCTGAACAGTTCCAGCTCTCTGCCTTTGCTCACAGGAGAGATGCTCCAGTCCCTTCATCATCTTAGTGGCTCTTCACTCGAACCTCTCCAGTAGCTCCACATCTCTCTCTTGTACTGGGGAGCCCAGAACAGGTGTGGCCTCACCAGTGCTGAGAAGAGAGGAGGGATTACCTTCTTTGACCTGCTAGCAGCACTCAATGCAACCCAGGATACCATCACTCGTCTTCAAGGCAAGGACACATTACTGGCTAATCTTCAGCTTGGTGCCCACCACAACTCGTGGGCTTTTTCTGCTAAGCTCCTTTCCAGCCAGGCAGCCCCTGTCACGTACTGGTGCATGGGTTTGTTCCTCCCCAGGTGCAGGACCTGGCACTTGCTCATGTAGGTCTTTGAGATGTACAGATCTTTTAAGAGGTTATGAAAAGTTTCATACTTTGACTAAAGTGCACACTGCTTTCATTAATACCATTATTTCTTACTTTCAGCTACAGGCTGGACTTCATGAAAAAGGTTTTACTTTCCTTCCCTCCTTGACAAAGAATCCCTCAGGCTCATTACACTCCCCTTCTCTCTCCCAAATCCCAGAGTTATTCCCTGGGGTAGAAGAAGTAAGATTTTAGTGACAATTCATTTTTGATACCTTGACATTTTCTGTGTCTTACTTTCACATTTTAGGAGAGTGGGCTTAGAATAGAGAGCTTAGAGAGAAAAAAAAGTAAAATATTTACATAATTAAAAGTAGTAAAGTTGTTCAGGTGTATGTTTTTAGGAAGATCTCATGGTGCTTTTAAACATAATGGAGTCAACAAAGACAGTCTCTTTGAGTTTGACTGATGAACTAGTAGCATTCCAATGCAGTCTCTGAAATGTCAAACTATCACAAGTAACTAAAGAGAACAGAAAATATTTTCTTCTGGGTCTTGTTATCAGACAACCTACTGCTAAATGGGCTAGCTAGTTACAGAACAAGCAACTTCCTTGACACAAGAATGCTAACAACAAACCCTATTCAGATTTTATGGGTGCGATTCAGTTCCTCCAGTCCAGGTCTCTGGTGCCATGCCTCCCCTGGCCTCCTGCAGCCAGTCCTCCAAACTCCAAAGAGCTCTAGATCTGCAAATGCCTGGGACACTGCTGCTGGGATTGCAACACCTTGAAGAGCACCAGACAATGATGTGTGAGCAACCAAAACTCACCCTAAGCACCTAAATGACGTGGCTCTTGTTCATGCACATAGTTTAAAAAGTTGCATGAGATGTGTGTGGAAAGTGACACTCGGTCCTCTGTGCTCTTAATCAACAACAAAACAGTCCAGCGAAGACATAACTCAAGAGCAATAGGGAATAAGAATTACTTGACTTGAGCTTTGTGCTCCAATTTGCAACCAATTTCCTCCTTTCCTCCCCACTGCAGTAACCCTTCCCTTCATAAAAAACAATAAAATCTCTTTATTCACACAAGTAGTTACATTGTCTGTCCAAAAGCATGAGCAATTATGTGCAGCTATAAACTAGAAGCTACTTATAATTCAACAAGGATCTGGGGCAAACCTAGGCCATCTGACTACTACATAAAGAGACACAAACTAGGAGACCTAGTGTCTTTTCTTACAGCACAAAATTCACAAAGACCCCTTCGGATACTAGCAGTAGAAGCAAATCAGCCAAAATCTAATAGGCACCTGTGCCTCATCTCACCAATGAAGTTTCATAGAATATTTCACACAAAAATAATCACATTGCCAATGCTTAGATCTCCCTCACATCTTTTCCAGTGTTCTCCATACTTTCATTCCTGTTTCACACTGAAATATTTCTAACCCATGACCTCTATGAATTAAAAAAAAAAAAAGAAAAAAGAAAAAAAGAGGGAAAGGTATCCTTAAATATTTTTTCTTTACCGTCAATACATTGCAATTAAAAAAAATACAAAATACAAAATCGCTGAAAACCATGACACTTGATCACTTGGCTCAGAGAGGCACATGGATACTGGAGCTCTGAACTGATTACTCAGGGATTAGCAGCAACGCAAGTATATCGGCATGTACTCTGCTTCCTCAGAAAGTCCAGTCAAGGGACACAATACCAATGATTACTCTCCTTTGTTCTGTGGTATTATCATGGCATGCTGTAGTTTAAGGCTCTTGGTGTTGTGATCTTCTGTTTGATATACAATATTAATTTTGTGATTGCAGCATGAATGGGTCTCCTTAAAGACTCCTTTTGAGGTTCAATGGCTATTACGTGACATGCCTGTGAATAATCTCATTTAGCTGTACATAAGCACGCAAACAGGAGGACAAAAATATCTTTTTTGTACCTGGACTGTTCCTATGCAAGTGAATATTTTTTCCATATATACAAAACCAGGAAGAATATTTGTCTTGTGTTTGGCGACAGGAGCATCTGCTCAGTATTTTTCAGCATACCAGTATCTTGTTATGAAATCTCAAGCAATGATTATACTCAAAATTAAAAGTCCTGCAGTGATGGATGAGAAGCTCAACATGACCCTGCAATGCATGCTCACAGCCCAGAAAGCCAACCGCATCCTGGGCTGCATCCTCAGCAAAGTGGCCACTAGGTTGAGGGAGATGATGGTTCTGCCCCTCTACTCTACTCCCGTGAGACCCTACCTGGAGTACTGCGTCCACCTCCGGGGTCCTCAGCACAGGAAAGACATGGACCTGTTGGAATGAGTTCAGCGAAGGGCCATGATAATGAGCAGAGGGCTGGAGTACGTCTCTTACGAGGACAGGCTGAGAGAGTCAGGGCTGTTCAGCCTGGAGAAGAGAAGACTCCAGGGAGACCTTATAGTGGCCTTCCAGTATCTGAAGGGTCTGCAGGAGAGATGGGGAGTGACTCTTTATCAGGGAGTGGAGCAATAAGGTAAGAACTAATGGTTTTAAACTGAAAGAGGGGGGATTTAGATTAGATATTAGGAAGACATTCTTTACTCTAAGGGTGGAGAGACCCTGGAATAGATTGTCCAGAGAAGTTGCGTATGTCCCTTGCCTGTAAGTGTCCCAGCCTGTAAGGCTGGATGGGGCTTTGAGCAATCTGGTCTAGTGGGAGATGTCCCTGCCCATGCCAGGGGTGTTGGAACAACATAATCTTTAAGGTTTCTTCCAACCCAAACGGTTTTATCATCAGTAGAAGAGAATGTAGAGGATTTCAGGGGCTCACTATCTATTGTTCTTGCTCAGCGTTATCTCACCAGGATTATTTAGGACATCAAAACTTAACAGAATATACACAGACTGATGACCAGAAATCAAGCACCCTACTCTCTGGACTGGTTAGACCAATCTGTCTTATAGCTATTTAATGCTGTTATTAATAAGCAGCTGTGTTCTGCACAAGACCTCCACTTGCTTTTACTGGTACTGTATCAAAAAATTAAAGAATGTTACACAATATGAAAAAAGTTGTCTTAAAAAAAAATAAGAAAAGAGAGTTGAAGTTATCTGGTCTTTGAGAAACTGCCATTAATTTTTCCCCCTACAAGTTTCAACAGCTTAATTCAAAAACCAATGTGAAGCATTAATTAAAATTCAAATAGCCTGTTCACAGTTTTCATGGCTAGAAGCCCAACTTTTTCAATAGCATGTCACTAGTTAAACCAAGTCCAGTTTAATTTGAGAATCACGAGAAAACAAAAGAAGGGGAGGACCTTGGCAAATAGAATGAAAGCTAGCTTTCAAACAAGGGTGTAGAGGGAGAACAGGACAGAGAGAAGGAAGATGAGTTTTCACTCCTACCAAATGTAAAGTTTGGTTATGCTAGTCGTCTGTTGCACCTAACAATAGGATCCAAATTCATACTTTTACATAGATGTTCTCAATCACTTTCTAAATCTGTCTTTCGGGTTATTAGCCAGATGGAGGTACACGTGGACTGGCCTGATGAGCAGCTTTTAAGAACTCTTTTAAATAAGCTATATCAAGTAAACAGTGAATTAGTATTCCCACAGTTATTTAATGCTTTTATGAAATCATTAACAAGGTAAAAAGGCATACTGGCCTTCAAAATATTAGTAGTTCTAAATATGTATAATGCACAAAAAGCTATCTTAAATAGTGCGAAGCTGAGCACTCAGAAGGCAGATGGGACAACACTGAAGGACACTTCTGCAGCCTTAAGTCCATCTTCCTTTATGTGGGCACACACCATTATAACAACCCTCAATTATTGCTCAAAACAGGGTTATTTTTCTTTTAGAGGTCCATGCCCTTCAGTGCACAAGATCACGAGCCATTTACTCAATGAGCAAAACCATATGTATATTGTGAAAATGACTTCCATAATATTTATAAGCATCATCTCCCTATGAAAAAAAAAGAACAAGAATTATCTTCATTTCACACCTGGGGAACTGAGGTGTTAAGAAAGTAAAACTCACGAGTACCACTGGCTGTGGTCATTGGATTTAAGCTACAGTAAAGAAAATGAGAAATTGTGCCAGGTTTACAGGCTGAGCTGTAAACTGCAATCATTCAGCAGCTGCTTCAAAACCCCCTCAGCCACCCCCACAGCAAGACACTGCAATGGTTCTTGGCTAGTGGGCAATCATGTCTGTTGCCAATCCCTTAAGCCATTTTTTCTTTGCAAACTTTCCTCATTCATCAGACATCTTTCAGGGTCTGTAGCTATCAACTTTGATGCAGCCCAGGCAAATCCATCTGAACTTCTAAGTGGAGGAAGAAGTCCCTTGAAATAAGCCTTACGTGAATGACTACACAGTCAGAATTACAGTGAGCTAAGACAGCATTGTCAAAGCTAATTCCAAACTTGGTTAATTTTTAGCACCTGATTTTACTGTCTTATTCAATGGTTGTTTTTTGGGTTTTTTTTTCCCCCAGTATATTTTTAAAGCCCTTGGAGGCAGGGGGGAGTGGAACAAACACTTTCATAGGAAAGTGGCCTGACCACAGAGTGGAATGGTTGGATCCACGCTGCAGACCTCTATTATTTGTACTAATGAAGAGAGTAGCCACAGCAGTAAGATGCTCACTTTTATGAGCCAGTATTTTGACAATGAGTCAAATGGCATCTGACAAATAAGAAAAAAACATGGTATGCCATGCTCAGAAATCTTTGGCTCTTGACAGCAGAGAGCAGTGTACTTGAGTTGCACGCTTTTGACCCATTTCCTCTGCCTTGATGACTTCTGCTTTTATACTCTTGTTTTTTTCCTTACCAGAGTTGTTCTTCATTCATTCTTAAGCTTCCAAGCACTGATCCTCAGCACTATTACGGTCTTGACTATCTCCAGTTCCTCATTTCATACCAGTCTCAAGATCATCAGGTTTCCAAATCGCAGTTCCTCTGTATACCTCTTGGGACTTCTTGCTTAAGTCCTTTATTCTCCCTG
The DNA here is from genome assembly GCA_013400055.1 of Nycticryphes semicollaris. Classification (NCBI taxonomy): domain Eukaryota; kingdom Metazoa; phylum Chordata; class Aves; order Charadriiformes; family Rostratulidae; genus Nycticryphes; species Nycticryphes semicollaris. Next base: position 636,343 of record VXBJ01006365.1, read on the forward strand.
CTCAACTGGCTACCCCCCATCTCTCCAGCTGATCACAGTTCCCTTGCTTCTTCTCCATCTCAGGTCTTTGTCCTAGACTTCTTTCCTCAGAGAGCAAGACTTCTCCTTGCCTCAGTATTCTTACACAGACAAACTCCAGCTGCAGTATAATCAGTACCAATCAGGGCCATTCTTTCCCCAATTTCTACTTCATAGTCCATCGTATAGTATCCAATGTATAAAAGTCAGGATTTCTGCAGCAAAGCTGTAAGATTAGCTTAAAATGCCTTATCTTAAAAAGATCTCAGTTGAAATAGCAAACTTAAAGCAGGTTTTTATTATTATTAATTACATTTTTTTGTATTTTGTAATTATTTTGTTACGTGCATTTTTTGCAAAATGGAGTTATTTTACAGATTGCAATGTACTGGAAAACTGACTTAAAAGTTCACATGAATTAAATTATTTGGGTATAATTGCACTTTTATTCTTTTTAGAACAAGTCTTAATCCACTTGACAAAAAAAATAATATCTTTTTGTTTTAAAAAACAAAGAGACACATCCAAAATATAAAAAAAATATGGCATTCCACTTTTACAAAATAAAAGCTAAGTATATTTTTCTAACAAAGCTTTCACAAATTATTCCTACTTTAATTAAATCCCTCTTTGCTGGAAACTAACAAAATGCCATTAAGAGCACAAGACAGTTATTATCTTTCATTCTTTTTGCTTCTTGTATAATACAGTACTACCTAAGTTTCAGCGATTCTTGCTGTGTTACCCACCTCTCCTTTAAAGAAAATACTCTGTAACCATAGCAATACTTTCCCACCCTGGTATTATTTCCCGCTGGCTTGTTCTAGGCTTTTGCACATAGCAACCACAGCAATCCTTGGTCCAAACTGTCAACTACTTCTTGGCAACTCTTGGCAAAATTAGCATATCTGTAAACTACCATGGATGTGGCTTTACATTTTTGAAACAAGATTAATATGGGTGTTCTGAATAAATTGACTATTTAAAATCATAACACTACTGTGTATGATATTCTATTATCACAAACACTAGATGTTGATATTCTAGATACTATCTTCAAGTTTTATAATTTTTTACAGACCAATGCATCAATTTCCCTTTAGATAAAAAGCAACACATTGATTTGTAGCATCTCACTAGTATTCACTGAACTCACAACAGAGTATTAGGTTAATGCTTCAAAACTATTCCATTTTTAACTTCAGTCATGTAGAGGACTAACATCTACACTTGATCAGTTGGGCTACAAGTTCACAAATGCAGCACAGATTCTGCAAGGTCTGAGAGGGTTAGCACTGCTTTGATTTTGACACCTAGGCACTTACATAGCCTGAAGAAGTAACAGTACACGCCAAAGGATTTGATGACTATGCTACGGAGAGCTGACCTTAACCATGTGCATATCTTTTTAATATCTAGCATTTAATATGCCATACTAGCATGACTTATATGAGTAGTTACTTGCAGAAGGATGTGGATCAGAAGTACAGCCCATCTAAGTCAAACAGCCCCAGATTCCTTATGTTATTTTCATTACTTTCATCACATAATGCCATTAAGGTTCTCAAGTCTGAGTTGACTTATCAATACTCTTGATCACTATTTTACTGTAGAATCTATAACTGGAGGGAAATGGGGTTTTATTTCCAGAACAGCAAAAGCACGTGACAGTGGAAAACAAACAAACAAACAAACAAACAAACAAAAAAACCAAGAAAATCACTTAAAACTAACCGTGGTTGATTTTATTGAACATCTTTTTAATAGCATTTCAACTTGTTGCTAGTCACAACAAAAGCACTAATATATTTTGAGATTCATCTGAATTTTGCTACTAATTCAGGTAGTTTTCATAAACTAAAGAGAAAGGTACAGTCAGTGAATCATGGGGAAGCTGCACAAAGTACGTTTGGGGTCAACAGTGATTTAATATGCTAGTGGATTACTGTGCATCCTCTCCTCACATATCCTCATCCCATTGGGGTCAATAGGGCTTTTGCCATAGACTTCTGCATCAAAATTTTGTGCCCACTCTTTATTTGTTCACATGAAGCAGACCACGGTAGTCCCTTNTGGCCTAATACATTTGTGAGAGCTGGCAAAAAACAAAAATAAAAAGTTACTTTCTAAGCCAATATCAGTTACCTAGCTTTTTTTGAGTCTAAAATGCTACTACAGAAAAAAAAATAGCGAAAAATAATTTTTTATAGAACAATTATTCCAGGAAGAAGGAAAACTACAGATTACCCTTNGTCAAACAGCCCCAGATTCCTTATGTTATTTTCATTACTTTCATCACATAATGCCATTAAGGTTCTCAAGTCTGAGTTGACTTATCAATACTCTTGATCACTATTTTACTGTAGAATCTATAACTGGAGGGAAATGGGGTTTTATTTCCAGAACAGCAAAAGCACGTGACAGTGGAAAACAAACAAACAAACAAACAAACAAAAAAACCAAGAAAATCACTTAAAACTAACCGTGGTTGATTTTATTGAACATCTTTTTAATAGCATTTCAACTTGTTGCTAGTCACAACAAAAGCACTAATATATTTTGAGATTCATCTGAATTTTGCTACTAATTCAGGTAGTTTTCATAAACTAAAGAGAAAGGTACAGTCAGTGAATCATGGGGAAGCTGCACAAAGTACGTTTGGGGTCAACAGTGATTTAATATGCTAGTGGATTACTGTGCATCCTCTCCTCACATATCCTCATCCCATTGGGGTCAATAGGGCTTTTGCCATAGACTTCTGCATCAAAATTTTGTGCCCACTCTTTATTTGTTCACATGAAGCAGACCACGGTAGTCCCTTAGTATGTTCTCTGTAGGGGTAATTCCAGAAGAGGAGTTATACACAGGACAACTACATTTACAAATCACCTACTGCGAGAGGCATTACCATTGAAGAAGAAACATTTTACCTCAATCACAATGACAGAAACAACCAAAGGAAGCTGGATATATATATATGTACGNGTTAAAGCAAATTCTAATTTATAGATGCATCACTTATCCATACAGGTGCAATTCCTCTACAATTATGAGCCAGTTAGGGCTACACACTAGAGGAATATAACATAGCCAGATGGGCCACTATAGAGGGTCATGTTCCTGATGAAAACACATCATTGTTGCCTCTTTGGTGGGTTTTGGGGGGGTTTTGTTTGTTTGTTTGAAAAAAATAATAATAATAAAAAAAAAAAGAGTTAGGTCTTTATGCATAGAAAAAACAAAACTTTTTCCCTTGGAAAAGGAAAAGAAGTGATATAATTACTTTTATGATAACATCTACAAAAACAGGTAAAATGAAGTTATACTTTATTATTTTGATAGCCGATACATACATTTGTATTTGTAAGGCTTTCCTTTCAAAGAAAAAAGTGAAAATGTGAAATTAGCATTTCCTATGATTTAGCTATGTTCACTAAAATATTAGCAGAAGTACAGAAAAGAAATGGTAATTTTGTCCCCAGACAGCCTCAAAATTAATATTGATGTAACTGGAAAAGTAGAAAGGTGCCCTATCACTGTACAGTAAAATACTACTTTGTTAGCTGTTATGCTCAATTTGCGAAAGGATTTTCAGAGAGAATCCTTCAGCTGAGGATCACAAATTATAAGCAAAATGGAGAGAACATTTTATTTTTCCATAAATGAAGATGGTAACAGATTTATTAAATTTTCCACAAATGAAGGTGGTAATAGATTTATTAATTTCTAATTCAAATTGTGGTTTTTTAACATGTTGATCAAACGCCCATGAAGCCCTAACATTACTTGCTTAGCTTTGTTTTTTGATGATACAGTAGGAAAAACCATTCTCTCTCATCACGGATTTTCTGAATGCATCAACTTCATCAGTCTATTAACAACAAATGGAAAGGAAAAAGAAAATTTCTTTAAATAAAATAGCATTAAAACAATATTCGTTCTTAATTTATGGGGAAGCATTTAAGTTGTGTCCGAAAGGTCACTGTAATGAGGCCTTTACAATTAAAAGTAAAACAGTATTAGCTAGTTTAAAAAAAAAAAAAAATGCAAAAATAGACTTTCATGACTTCCAAAAGTTAGATCTCTGGACAGTTATCCTCTTTAAAGAAGGTATAAATGTTTGTCCTGCTTTTCTTCCTTTCCAGTTTTCTGAAGCCTCAGAACACTCAGAAAATCTGCTGTAACTGGATCTCACACAGGGACAGCATTGGAAAAAATAAAGAGGTGCTCAAGGAATCAAAATGAGAGTGAGCAGGTATTTGGAGAAGTTAAAAAATAATTCCTTGTTATCCCATTCTTACTGGAAATGCGTGACCAAACCCACAAATTAATCAGCTTGGAAACTTGTGACAGGGAATCTCAGCAGAATGAAGATACAGCCCTGTTTGGGACATACACATTAACCATTATGGATGCAGCGTTCCTATTACAATGTATTATCACACTGTATCCAAGTTTATCAATCCTGGCCTCAATTCAAATATGCAGTTAGATGCCTTACTAAGTGCTTAGCTAAACTGAGCCTTTAATGCTATTTAAAACTAACTTAATATAGAAATGAGCTATAGATTAACTGACAGATCTATTGCCTTCTATTTATGCTCATTGCTCTCTGGGGAATACAAAAATTGGGGGAGGGGAGAAAGAGGCAAAAGCCCATTAAGCTGTGTTTGACCTGAAATTGTAAAATTCAAACACTGGACCATTCCAGACCCCAAGCCATCCGTTTCTTCAAGTCTCATGTAAACTATTTAATAGTTAAGTCTGCCTCCCTATTACTCCTTAATAGGGGTTGTGCCTTTTATTGAATTCCTCTAAAATTGGCTTTGAATGAGCGTGTTGCTCCTGGAGTTGATTTGGAAATCCAGAAACCAAGACACGCACCAGCACTTGAGCAGTTGGCCACAAAACGACAGCTTCAAGCAGGAATTCTGTGGTACAAGCAGCAGTGCCAGAATTCAGCATGCTCTCATACTGTCTGATGTCTTAGCTGTGAGACCCTCCTCCGTCCTTGCCCAATGCCCTATGTCATTCACACCTTCCCACTCTTGTGACAAGAAGAAATTTGGAGATGAGATGTTCTCAAAGTACAACACACGCACCATTAGCGGGATGCTGTTTAATTCAAAATGATAAATGAAGACTGCCCACACAGCCCCGCTCTTCCTTTGGAGCACATGGGAACCTTGTATAAGTCCAGGAACTGCTGCTGCACTGCTGACTCACTGCAAGGGTACAAAAATGTGAAACTTCTACCTCTAGAGATTTTTCTAAGGGAAAGCACTAAGCATATCTAAGCTCCAGAGGCTGTTGGTGCCATGACCGCTGCTGCCTAGAAGAGTGGGGCTGCAGATCAAGGCAGCTGGCAGAAACCCCTGGGAAGAAAAGGTTGCTTAGGGCAGCTGGATGTCTGCTACAGTTCCATGCAAGCAAACCATCTCAGGAACATCTGTGATCATCTCATCTACTACATATCCCCTATTCATCTCATGAGCTAAATCATTTCATCATAGGCATGTTTCTTCTTCCAATACTTACCATGTATTAAAAGGTTTTGCACCAACACATACATCCAAGCAAGCAGAATTAAAGTTACACGTGCAACTTCAGTTTCAGCATGTCCTGGTTCTAGCAGCCTGGCCTTGTGCTCTTAACATGTCTTTTAAATTGCACTGTGTACGTGCAAACTTTCTTCATCTTTAGAGGGGAAAAAAAAATTTATATATATATAATCAAACCACACAGTCAAATTCCTTTTTTTGTGGCAATCTAGTGACAATTGCACACCTGTGAGACAGAGTAAAAACATTAATACTCAGCTCTATTGCTTGAGTCAATCAAGAAACCATAATCAGTGTGTGGGTATCTTTTACAGTGCCTCAAACTAGGGAAAAAAAAAAAAAAAAAAGAGGAATTTAGGCATTTTGTGTTCCAGGCAGTGTAGTGGAAAGCAGTATCATCCAACAGCTAACAACCTCCCCCTGACTGACCCTCACCTACTGCCATCTTGTCCTCACTACCAGTCTGGCTTAATGTTTTCCTTCTTTGTGTTCACAGCAAGTCTGGCCCCATTTCTTGGCTGTTTTGCTGCTTCTACTTGACACGTGAATCAGAACTTCAGCCAACCTTCACTCACCCATCTTCCTCTGCTGCATGGTGCTTAGGAGCCTGTCAGGGGCATGCAGAGCCATGAGAGGGTCTGCCTTATTTGTGCATCCCGTGCTCCAAATGGGACACACTGGTCACTTAAGATTAGAAATCATAATACACAGTAGCATGCAAAATACACCCAGATATCCACTCTTTCTTCAGCCTCCATTTTTCTACATTTAAACAGGCTTAGCTCCCTTTTTTTTTACCCCATTTATGACTCCTCTCTCCCAATCAGAAGACACTTTGAAACTCAAGTAGCTCCACATTCCTCAACATAGAGATTGTGGGGGTTTTTTTGAGGCAGAACAAAAGAAATAACTTATTCCAAGTGGTGCACAGTACAGTTCTGGAGTCAGGGTAACTAGGTCTACATCTGACAAAGGAAAATAACTTCATATCCCAACTGAAGAGAGCACATGGAACAAAATGTAATGCAAGAATGACACAGCTGAAAACAAAGACATGCCATTTTTCATAACAATGCAGATGTTAAGATATTGAAAATATTTTTAGCATGTGAGAGGGAACACAGAAAAGAAAAAAACCTATTGGAAATAGAAGTCCAGATCTACATTGTTCCTCTATTTTTCATGACGTGTACAACAGTGCGATTCCCCCTCTTCTCTGAATTTAAATACTTTGCTCAGAAACAAACACTTCATTTTTCCAGAAAAATATCAACATGCTCACTGTTTTTAAATATATAAGGACGGTCTACAGGATTTTACCTGAAGCTACCCATTCAACTCTTCAGCTGGTTTTCTGCTTTCAGAGGCCTGAATAATCTGTAGGATGGACCTCACCTCAGTCAAAACAATGTCTGAGCTTTCACACCCCCAGTCCATTTTTAGTTCGGAGTTCTAGCATGCTGTACTCCTAACACTCAAAGTAACATAACTCTATTCTGGCACTTCTTTTATTTTTAAGTCAATTTAACACTACAGGAGTTTATCATGTATGCTCCATAGTTTATTATCATCCTGCTGTGCATTTAGCTTTGGCCCTTCACAACTCCCAATGACAAGATCAGTTTCTTATTTTGCAACTCTGCTCCCTTTCCCCAAAGGGGAAAAACAAAGCACAAATACAATGGGGGGGGGGGGGAGGGGGGGGGAGAAGTGCAGGTCTGAATTCCCACACCCACCCAAAAAATGGTTTACTAGGGTAAGCAACTTGATATCCCAGGAGGACATATAAAAGAGTCCCACTATTCTCACTATGACTGGCTTCTCCAGTTTCCAACACTTCCTCATAAGCTGGTGTTCATGGCCACTTAAACTGGACTAGCTGAGGAGCAGAGACAATGCTCCTAGACTCTCAAAACTTCACACTGGACTCATAGAGATGTGATGGCATGGCACTACCAAGCACCATTACTCTATGCCTCCTGCCCCAAACCCATTAATGTCTTGCGAGACACCAACAGCATCACTCTTCATTCGCACACTGGACCTCTGAGCATCTTAGCAGCACAAGTTCACATAGGCACAACACAGTATGTGCAAACCCCGAATGCTCTCTTAAAGCATCAGACTTCTTGAATATACTTTACACAACACAGTCCGTATCCTCACCTACCCTCTGGGATGGGACAACAACTGCCAGGAATGGGCAATTACTGCTTAGATAATTCACACTGCTTATAAGAGGCCTCAGCTATCCCCAGTGACAACTCACATAGAGATAAGGAAAGGACCCCCCCACACAAATTGAATTATGCTGGTGGTGACAACCCATATGCACAGTGTTTCCTGAGGAGCAGTATGTGGAGTGACAACAGAGGGGCTGCAGGGGAAACAGTGGCAGTAACCGGCTGCTATCTCCAAATTCATGGTCTGCATTGAAGAAGCCATTGGAACAGAGGATTACATGAACATTCTTGTCAAGCCACGTATAGACTTCAGCAGCTGAGCAGCCCTAGTCTAGGATAGCCCTATCCTAGGATAGCCCTATCCTAGACTATTAGATAGGAATACAGAATACGTTTTTGTATTTAAAAAAAGAAAAAGTCTTTAGGCTGAAGCTCTATAGTCCTGTTTCCTGGAGGATAACTTGTTACAGGTAACCACGACACACCAGGAATACTTGGTGTCTGCCAAAACCCATCACTATTGCAAGATGCAATAGGCTGGTAAAAAAAAAAATAAAAAAAAATGCTTTTAAGAGCATGAAAAACATGCATGTGGGGGAAGCTGAACAGCTCTGTCCTGATCCTGACTTGTCAGTTGTCCAAAACAGATCAATAGTTCCAACTTTATTCATGCAAAGCCCAACATTTCATATCACATCATAAGGGAAGAAATGCTGCTTACATTTCCTCCCAGATTCGTCGGGCAGCTCTGCTAGCACATTGCACAGTTAATAAGATTCTCCAGTACCTATTTACCTACTATTGCCACCATCCATGACACAGAGACAGGGGGACGTAATAGACTCCTTTTACAAGAGAAGGAGCTTGGGAAAACCTGGGTTAGTCTGCTTGCATTGAGTTACAAACCACTAGACACAGGCTTCAGAAAGATCTGCTAAGATTAAGTAGAAGGTGAAGGACCTGTGAAAGAGATGAATGCCTGCTTTAATTTAAGATGGCATTACATTTCCAAAGTCATTTTAATAAATTACAACATTAGAAGAGAGTTACTGAACTTGTAAGCAACTCTGAGCAGGTTTTGAAAGGCTCCAGAAAACACTTCTATAAATACAAAGAATAACATGAGAAACCTTGTTTTAATACAAGGTGCTGTACACCATAGAATTACTTCATAAGACAGCATCCCAAAACATAGCTTACGTATCATATATGAACAGAAGGTATGAAATGTCAAATAAGCATTTTAAATCTCCCCCTTCCACAGCTGAGAGATTGACAACTGCAAGCCATCAAAGTGAGGCCTGAATGCCAAGCAGTACAGCTCTCATTACTGTACGAGGTTCTTCATAGAGACCTCCTCTTGCAGTTAACCAGCCAGGTTAGGACCTGTACCGTCTAACAAAGGCACCCCAGATGTGACTGCAGGAGGTCAAGACCACAGAGGAAGAAAGTGACTGTAGCCTTCATGGGTGTCATCTACCTTAGGGGAGAAAGAAAAAAAAAACCACCAACAAAGCAACAACAACAAAAAAAAAAAACCACAAAACAGAGAGAGAAATCAAACAAAATTTCCAACTTAGACAAAGACAGAAACAGACTACAAAGAGGCAAACTGGGAGCAGCAGAGTTCTCAAGAGCTCTTAAGAGTTTGTAGGGAAAACTAAAATTTCTCAAGTTTTTCCTTTATGTAAGAAGAAAGTACAGTTTGACTTAATTGCAAAGTGTAATGTTAAATGTGAGTAAGCACAGATGTAGACAACTCATTTTAATATAATTACAAAACACAAGGAGTTACAGGAGACACAATTTAGGACTGGTTTGAGTCAAGGCTCATTGAGCAGAATCAGTTCTAAAGGAGTGCTATAAAACTCAGATACCCTACATAAGCAGGCTTATCTCAAATCAGGCCCGGCATTTCCCCAAATAACACACAGTGAAGGCAAACTGTAATACAAATGCAAGGTCATACTCCTCTAAGAACAGAGAAAGTTGGTGCACATCTGAAACCTGGGACTGCAACCTGGACAGCAGCTACTTTCATGAAGATGTTAGATCACTGAGGAAATCAGTTAACATGTGCCTGGCAGACAGTGTTATGTCAAAAAAAGGCTTAGGTCAGTTCCTAGACACCTAACAGAAATAAACTTGCTGATCTTGCTTTTTCTATGTGTGGTGAGATCAATACTAGAATACATAGACATTAGAACCATATGCAAAAGGTTCTAAAGAAACTGGAAAAGTAATAGGAAAAGCCCCAAGTGATTCAAGGGATAAAAACAAAGTGTCTTTAAGGATTTAAGTCTGTATAAATTATCAGTGAGGATAATTTGCTTGAACAGAGTACCATGTCAAGTGATAGATTCTCTGTCATCCCCTTAAGTTTTTGCAAGATATTGAGCACAGCAGAATCATGGCTGAGCACACTGCTCTTTGCCCTTTGGCATGCAGGAGTTTTTAAAAGATAGTGTAAGGATCTTTCTGCCCTTGAAAACAAGATTGAGGGCTGTGCTATAGCTGAAGATGGAAGTCTAAAGAAAATATTTAACATTTTAAATTAATAACATATTGTCAATTTAAAAAAAAACACTTTTAAAGACTAAGCAGTAAGAGTAGGAAAGCACAAGCATTTCCAAGTGCCAGGTAAGCATGACAAATATTTTAAGAAATAATTTAATTTCTATGAATTATTTTGTGCTCATGCTGTAATTGGGGAAAATTCATGTGAATGTCAGTCTCACCTCCTACCATTTATGACCAAAATACTGCCTTTTACTTCCTGTCAGTGACATATGAGTACTGCCATTTTTATTTCAAGATTTTTATGTGAGGACAAAGTGAATATATTAGTAAAAGGTCGTGGTTAATTGGGTAAACTCCCTATGGTAAATTTAGTTATTTCCTGATGTCACAACTTAGTAAGACAGGAAAGTCTTCTGCCAGTCTCTACCTTCTCAACATAGGGCAACTCATTTCAAACCAAGAGGACATACGAAAAGCTCCCTTTATTGCAATAAATTAATTAATCACTGTCTGTTAACATTACTTCCTACTTGCGTAACTTTTCAAAGGAATTCCCCATGTTCTTCTTCCAAACTTAGATTCTAGGTATAGTATTAAGTAAACTATTAGCATCAAATAAACAATTTCATTCTATGCATCACAAGACCATGGTTCTCTGCACATCTTCGCATACTTGCGCCACCAATCCCCTCCCAGTACACGTAGGGNAAGAATAGCAAGGTCAAGAAGTGCAAATATTAAAAAATATTAAACCCACGCACATTAAAAACCAAGAAACACAGTTTAATCAACTTATTGTTCAGGTTTCAACAATGGGTTTCCACAGGAATTACATCAGATACAAATAACAAAAGTATAACAAATGTGAGTTTGGAATTTAGCTTTAAAATACATAAGTATATACATTTGAGGTAAATGTTCTGAATGAGACTAGATAGACTGATTACTGATATAATGGGAAAGAGAAAATAATGAACTAAGAGAAAGGAAAAGAGCATACAGCAAAGGCTTCATCTATTGTCTAACATGTTTCTTATTCTACAAAAAGCTATTTTAGAAGAAAACAGTATCTCTAACCAAGAAGTCCCAAAATCTATGGATTGTGAAGCATCACGCATACCCTTAGTAGCAAAAATTAATTACTGATTTAATAGCAGCCTGGAAGCAGACCTTACACAACCACACCTAAAGGGATAAGGAAGAAGGCCTCTGAGGTCTCAAAGGTAGCCTTGCCTCTGTAAAGGTCTCAACTTTTTACAGAACAAAGATGGGGGACATACTACAGGAGCTATATTCCTTGAGTAAAACAAATTCATTAGTGACAAGTTGGTATTAGCTATGTACCAGCTTCAAAAGCCTACACAATTTAGGTAAGATAGAAATAAAGCTTTCTACATGGCAAATCAGGACAGATTTTTTTTAGAACTATGATAAAAAGTAATTACTATGTTATGAAGCCAGTGACACTAGCCACCAAGTGTCTGCAGCCCAATTATATGTGGAGCACCCTGAAAAAAATCCCAGCTAAACTGTTTGGATTCTTTAATTTCCAACAGTCACAAAAACCAGAAACACAACTCAAGCACTGAAATGCTTGTAGGGTGTAGTTTGTATCAAGCATACACAGTTTAAGCCAACATAAAAACCTCAGTCCCTGTAACCTAACAAAAAAAAAAAAAAAAGGTGTAATTCTCAATCATTCATCTTTTTCTTCTTCCGATACAACCAGGTACCACAGGCAGGGAGATCTAGCTCTTCATCAGTGGCCTTGCTGCAGATACAGGAGTCAGAAACGAATCTCTGCCCTTCACTTACAGGGCTGCAGAAACAGCAGAAAGGAAATTCAGATGACACCATCTGCAAAATTCATGGCTTCCTCTGGGGGGAACTTTTAACAAGAAGCCTAACTTGGAAACTCAGAATTGCCCTAGAAACCCCAATCATTTTCCACTAGCCAGGGAGGAAACACCCAGTATTCCCACTAGATTAAAGATAGTCTTTGTACATGCCCTATTGAAGTCAAAGTTAATGTCCTTCGACAAATACTCCCACAGAAAATTACGCTGCCTAAAAGAGGGGGAAAATCTGCCCTTACAAAGGGAGAGCATAAAATGGATTTATCAGAGGGGGAAGGAAAAGGATGATAATAATGAAGATCCCAGTAAAACCAGCTTGAGAAAAATTAGCATTCAGTGTCACAAAAAAAACCCCAGAGTGAAGTGACTGCCTTGGAAGAGAAGGAAAGCGCTAGATTTTCAAGACATCATACAGGTCAAATGCCACTTTATCAGTAAATGTGGTGGCAACCTTAAGTGACTCTAAACTGTAGCTTTGTAACCACCTCCTTAAAGTAAGAAAAGAGAAGCTTCCTCATAAGGGTCTTCTAGTAATACAGGCTGGTGATGGAAAAGGTAAATGAACATTTGAGAGAACTAGAACAGACAACAAAAACAACTGCGAACTTTAATAAGAAGACAGCGGCATTTCTTTCATCACATAATGAAGAAAACACACAACCCTCCCTCAAGGAAAGTCCTGTGTTATTTAAGAAACATTTGGACTAAGAGACAAAACTTTTTAATCAGTTCTGATACCCTTCTGTACAAAATAACAAATCTGAGGACTGAAGATGCATAGCATTCTCAAAATAAAATATATCCAGTTCAGAGCTGGGCAACTAGATGAACATATTTTGACAGAGCACAACCACTGAAAAATAGGACAAAGACCTCAGCAAGCAGGCAACAATCAAAATCCACACAAAAAAAGAATCATGTGTAACAAGACTCATTTGATAAAATGACTAGTAAATGGACCTTTTCAATATTATCTGTTTAGGTATTTAGTCATTATGGTTTTTGCCTGAGCTACCTTCTCCCTTTGTTTTTTATTCCCTGGGCCTTTTGATAAATTTTTGTCACAACCTCTGATTTCATTAAATGTGAAGAACCTGATGGACACGAAATCTAGGCACATGTTCCTTTTTCCTACCACACTACTTAACCTCTACTGCTAGCTTAAAAATTCTTGCCCAAATACCACCACCCATCAGTTACCTCACCAAATTACTTAATACCCATGCTTTCGATAAAGGCTACATGTTTTTCTTTCTAAAACTTCAATTGTTATGTCATACCACTCCCCAAAAGTCTCACGGCTAAGTTTGATTTAATTCTAACTCCCTAAGAATTTCCCAGCTTTATTTCATCCATACGTTTGATCAGCCTTTCTCTATGTTCCAAGAAATTACTTATTAAGAAGTAAAACAAAATGAAATTTCTGTTGGACAAAATTTTCTTCTAACTTAAATCATTAAAATGAAATCAAACTCAAAGTAATTATTAAACTAGTCACAGTTTATGAACAGCTCAATGTACTAAGCAAGAAAGTTGTCCATCTGGCTTCAAATTCTTATGAGCTTTTGAAGTTTGCTGAATCAAAGGAGCTATAAACAGACTTTTTGGAATGACTGATACTTTCTGAAGGTTACAGAACTCATTACAAGTACTGCTACCACTCTTCCTTATGCCTCAGCCCCGCAGATAGAAATCAATTCTTTTTTATGCTGAAATTCTCCAAGTCTGCCTCTAAAACAAAAAAAAAAAAAAAAAATGGTTCAAATGTTTATATACATTTTTTAAGAAAATATTTCTTTTCACTGAAAGACTTTGTGAAGGAAATGGTTCAAAAGATCTTTTTGCAATAAATTCTTGCAATTATTTTTTGGCTCTGTAGGACAATGCTGCAGCAATAGTAACTCTTTTAAACAGAAGATTCTCTCAATAATAGAGCTGTGTATTTCATCCAAAAGAAACTGGCCCTATTTGACAGTTTTAAGAGCACTGGCGGGGCGCGGGGAGGGAAATTACACAGAGCAAACGCTACAGAACTCTTTACAGAAATCACCAAGACTTTAAACCCCGAAGAGACTTATTTACATACTTATCTCCATCAATGTTAGTCATAATGTCCCACTTCATGTGAACAGTCAATGGCTCTACACTGGAATGGACCAACTTCTGCATATTGGAATCTTAACACAGTTTAAAAATGGCATTTGGCAGAGTTGTGAAACACTTCTGTTTTTATCAGATTCTCTCCCCTCAACTGCCAAGTATCTTAAAAAACAAAACCAAAAACTCACAAAATTGCATCTAACCAGTCTTTTTTCTTTTTTTCCCCCCCCTTTGGAAACATTCACATATAAATCAGTTTCAAACACAAAGGGAATTTACAGTTCTGTTCTAAGTCTTTCCATTCTCAGTCGCCATCTAAAAATTGCAATCTACAGTGGAGTTTAGAAAAAAAAAAAAAAAAGAAAAAAGACTTCTGCAGTGGAGGCAGCAAACAACAGATAAGGATTTACACAAGATTATTTGGACAGTGTTCAGCAGATCTTAAGTTTTAGCTGGACACAGCACGGAGATGGGGATTACTAGCAAGTTTTGGGACTTAATAATTAGGAAATATAAGGTTGATGAAAAGGATGAGGAAATGTATTGCCCCAGAACAGCTAATGTCTCTGGATGCTGCAGTTCCTTGAAATCCCACCTTGCAGACACTGATACAAACACTAGATGAAATAAAGGGCTCAACAGAAGCCATGCAGTAGTGCTCCTAGCTGATAGCAGATTGGTCCCCAAGGCAGAAGCCAGAGCTCTGCAGCACATAGACAGGCTACTTAACTAAGCAGTGGGAAGAGCTACATCTCAGGAGGACAACCAGCTGGAAACAACCCAGGCCTAACCAAGTGCAGACACTAACCTTAAGTCCTACCTTAGCCTGGATCCCCATGCTGTAGGGGCGTGCCTTACTCCTACCTGTCATCCAAAATCATCTCCCAAGGCCAAGTACCTGCACTCATTCTTTAAGCAGAGGAGCAAGAGACTCTCCAAATGGTCTGATGGTAAGTAGCTCAGGCACTTCTGAGAGGACAGCATTATGACTACAGCAACAATCACAGTCCCATCCCACATCTCCAAAGTCACTAACTTAACTAGCTAGCAGCATTGTAGGGTGAGCAGCCTTGCCTTTCACTCACTCCAGAAAACAGCCGCAAAGAACTGGACCACAGAAAGTGAGTGCAAGTGGAGCAGTGACTGGCACTAATGTGGAGAAATTAAAAGATTCTTGAGTTCTTTGGCTGGGAACATTCCTGGAAACATTTTAGGTTAACTCAAGCACACAACAGAGTTTGAGCTACTTATGCTACAGTCTCAGAGATCAGAAAGCATTCAACAGACCCTCAGCTGAATAACCCTCACAGGCATACTACTCCTTAGGGTAGTCTAGTTCATTTTGACTGAACAAGCAAAATAAAAGCTCTAAACTGCATAAAATCACCATAATTGAGGCAACAGAGATACCAATGTTATATCTGCATCTTTAAGAAGCTGTTAAAAATTCATTCCAATTAGAAATTGTTTGTGCATGCAGTG
This sequence comes from Nycticryphes semicollaris, assembly GCA_013400055.1. NCBI lineage: Eukaryota > Metazoa > Chordata > Aves > Charadriiformes > Rostratulidae > Nycticryphes > Nycticryphes semicollaris. The sequence continues at coordinate 652,063 of VXBJ01006365.1, forward strand.
AAAGAGGGAGACATTTACAAATTTCAGGAAACACCAAGATAGGTCAAAATAAGAAAAAAACAATGGAACTATAACACTTGTGCCATTGGGTGGTGACTAAAGGTAAAACTGCAGCAAAGCAAAGGAAAAAAAACCACCAACAAAACAAACAAACCAAAAACAGAAAAGAAAGTATATCTAAAAGTAGAAAAAGCAATCTGCATGAATTTCAGTCTCTTAAATTAGAAGACTTGCAATTTCTTTGCGTTCTCAAGAACCAGCAGGATGTAAGGCTGTAGGAGGTGATGGTCTGAAGTACGCCTGCTCTGGCCAACAGCCTCAGCAGATTTGATAAAGCAGGGTTTTTTTGTTTTGCTTTGGGCTTCCATTTTATCAAATGTTCCATAAGAGTTTACAACTTTGTGAGCAATGCAGATTTCATATAACCAAAAACTGTCAAGGACAGCATGCAATTTTCATTTTGACTTCAGAATCATTATTATTTCTATAATAGAGTGCATAACTACCTCAATTATCAGGAACACTAAGAACCATCCAGATAAAAACTAACAAGTACAATCAACTATTTGTAAGGGATTAGAGAATAACTACAGAGCCAGTCACCCTCCCCAAAACAAAGAGAGAAATATACCATGTCTAGTTGATATTAAAAAGGAAAAAATAAACAAAACAACTGGTATGTCTGTAGAAGTTTCATAACACTGAAAATACACAACCTGTCTTCTCAGAGGATTTTGTGTCAGGAAAGTATAACTGAAATAGTTTCCAAGGAACAGATTTCATACAATAATAATAATAAAAAAAATATACAGCAGTGTCCACTTCCTGAGGTAACACTGAAATAAATACTAGTTGAGAATTGTGCTTAGCTGATGCATTTTCTTATCTATTTAAGACCATGCATTATGGTTTAAAGTATGGCTTTGAAGAGATGTGGAAGTGTAACCCCCGAATACATTCCTAGTGAAATTCTGTTCTATACTATCTTGGTATCAATTAACTTGGTACCAAGTTACTTCTAGAAAAAAATAAATTAAAACTTACTGTCATCTGTACTGATAAAAATCTCCTTTAATGTCACGCTGCCAGTGTAGCGTGCAGAGTGCCAAATAAAGAGGAAAACAAGATTTTCCCTACACGTTTTTTTCTTTGGTATCATATTCCATTATAGGAAATTAAAATAAAAAAGTGACTCAGTTACATTTCACTTTTGTTGAACAAATAGGGAAACTCCAAAGAGTATTCAAGAAGATCAGGAAAATAACTGAGCTAATGAGAAGACTGATTCTTCTTCCAATCTTCAGTAAGAAGAGTGTGTTGGAGGTATTTGGTGGTGTACATAATTAACCCTTTCTTTAAAACATGCTCTATTGCCTAATATTTGTAATTTTAAAACTCCAGATGGTTTCTTTTTATATGATTTTTATTTCAGAAAACTCTTTGATTTTACTTTATTTCGTTAAACAAATGCATTTTAGTCTCATTTTTAATGTACCTCTTTGTAGGGCTAGTACAGAAAACTTTGTGGGACAATCTGAACTTCAAGTACTATGAAATAGGCACTTCATGAAACCTTTACAAATGGGTTTAGCTAGTATTGTCTTGCTATGTATTTTTATCCTAGTACCACTGGGAAAAAAAAAAAGTGACCTACTAAAACATCTATAAAAATCAGTTCTGATGCTAACATATAGAATAGGTATATTCAGAGGCCAACTTTCATTGAGAGAAGCCAGTCATCTTTGTCTCCCTTGTCAGTCTGCAGCCAGTGTGGACAGAAAAAACCTCCTCTAGAGGGTAATTCAGACCAGAAACCAGCTTGGGGTGCTCTGTATCACCTACCAGACAAGCCGATTTCTTGTTACCAACCACAGGAACCCAAGACAACTAATTTTCCTGGGTTAGAGTTAACCTTTATATACACCTCAACATGCAGTCCTGTAATTCCTTATAGTGTGTAGTGCTGTAATTTGTGCCGATTCTGTACCTCACAGCTGGTGGTGTTCACACAAACTCATAAACCTTACCATTGGGAGACTCTTCTTTCATTTGTTACATAATTTGGATGACTACGTAATTCTTGTTCTTTGGATGACTACATAATTCTACTTTATTCTTAAGAATAATCCTTTATTCTCAATACCCAATTTCCTCCATCTTCCATGTCAATGTCTCAAGAACTGTATTTTTCATTTTATTATATAGGCAAGCATCTCATTATATGGGTAAGCCTGCCCCAACTTTTCTGATTTATTTTTGCATTTGGGCTATTAATTCAGTCCATTTGAAGGTAAACCACAATGTAACAAATGCCCAACTCTGAGCAAGCACAAAATTTAAGGTAAATACTGACCCCTCAGAACAAATAATCATAACTCCCCTGTATAGGCACTAATTTGTACATATCAACAAGGTACAATAAGGACTGGTACAGTCTTCAAAGAAAACTGATTTGGGGTTTTTTTTTCCCCCCACTTTGGAAAGTTATTAGGCCCAAGAGAAAATAAACATGTCCTTCTCCACACGTTTCCTTTACCAATAATTCTGTTACGCATCTGGAGTGGCATATGGTCAGCATTTTCTCTAGGGGACTGCAATGTGTCTTTCATTTTACATACTAATAGCCATTTTCAGTCAGACCAAAGATACATCTATCCCCCTATTGAGTCTTTAGAAGGGCCGAGAGCAGTGGTCGGGGGAAAAGCACTAGGATGGGGAAAGCTTGCAGGGACGCACCTCAGGATCGCTCCCCAGCCTTCCGGGACCAGGCTTTGTGTTCTTCCAAGGAAGAGGTGATGCTTTTGCACTGAAAGCCCAAACCCAGATAAACCCTTAGTATGTACAATGACTCACAATTAAACTACACATTATAAAAAAAAAATACAACCTCTTACTTCTTCTGAATCTGTCACTTGATAATTTTATTTGATCCCCTCTGGGTCTTGTACTACAAGAGACAGTTAATGAGCATTCCCTGCTCATTTTTTCTATTATGCTCCTGTATAGATTTTTATCTTTTTCATTCTTAGCTATTTCTTTGCCAGGCTGAAGATTCTTAATCTACTTAATTGCTCTTTATCATCACTGCCACCCATTTCTAGTTCTATCATCTCTCTTTTTTTGTTCCACTCAGCCTTCCTTTAAATACAGGGATCAGAACTGCACCCAGAGGTCAAGACAAAAGCACAGGCAGCTTACACACCAGCACAGCAGATTTCCATTCTGTTGCCCATTCTTCCATATTTTGTTTTGGTTTTTTTGGTTTTTTTTTTTTGGACCAGTCCTTAATATTTAATCAATGCTGGGATTTACCATGGTAAGCTTTCTGCAAAATCACTTCCTTTCATACTAATAGTTTACAGCTTCAGTAATAGCAGGAGTGTTCTTCCCTGCATGTGTTACTCCACATCAGTAATCAGCAGTAAACTTCTTCCCCAGTTACTACGCATAACAAGATCCCTCTTTGGCTCTTCATAAGTAGCTTTCATTTTTGCTACTCTCATTAACTTAGAATCACTCTGCACTCCCTCTTTCGGGTCACCAATGCACTGCTGACTAGTGGTAAACCCAGCACAGATCCATGCACAATTCTACTAGTGACCTCCATCCCCTCTGTGAAAACAGGTCATTGATTCCTACCCCATCTTTTCATCAACCACCATCAATGTCTTCGAGACCTTTCCTCTTATGTCAGAGCAGTTTCATTTTGCTCAGCACCTTTGGCAAGTATTCTCCATCGATTTCCTGAAACCCAAGCATACTGCATCAGCTAGATCACACTTACTCACAACCTCAACAGTGTCGTCAAAGAACTCTACCAGACCCATAAGGCTGTTCCGAGTCTTTCCTGGTATACCAGATTTGTCCATTAATCCATTAGTTTTTTGTCTTCACTAAGTTTACCAGCAAATTAGCTAGTATGAATGCGAGTCACATTTGTCCTATTCTTTTCTATAAGCTTTCTGGAAATCTTTTTAAAAACTGGCATCACCTTTAGCACCCTTAACTTCACTGCTACCACAGCAGCATTGTGCTGTAAAACACAAACGCTACCAGCTCAGCGACTTTATATGGAGAGAGATCTTCTAGAGGTCTTGGGTGAATCCAGATTTGGCAAGTTGTTCTAACTTACTTTTATTATTTTTGTTCTAAAAAATTGTCCCCAGCAGCACCTCGATTTGGAATGGGTGCCTCAATAGGACTTTATGCCTTTCAGCTTAGTGCAATCTTCTTTGAGCTCTTTCAGATCTTAGCTATCGGCCCAAAGGCCTTCCTGTTCCCAATGTTTTTGACAGACTATTTATGACAAACTTCTCTGCCTTTTACAAGCCACATATCAGATGTTAACTCATTTGACTGTGTATTTGATGTTTAATTTGCCTGATTTTCACTTTTTTCTGGACATAAGTCTTTTGAAGGATATCTTCCTGTTCCTTTACAGCCTGCTCGCTCAACCATGCCATAGAAATAGTTGTTAGGGAATATGTGCTTGTTTTGAGCCTCTCCACACTGGCTGCAAGCATTTTACTCTTTTGACTTCTTACCAGGTTTTCCATAGAAACCCAAATGAGTGTCCTACTAGCTACCTTCTCTATGGTAGACCTACAGTCTCAATAACTTACCTTAGATATAGGCATTCAGTCCCTCCATCTTGTCTTCTAGCACTTGCACAGAAGCACTTCTATTTTGGTCTGACTACCTATTCTTCTGTACTACTGTCTAAATTGGACTTAATTTATTCAGGCAGTTCTTCACGGTTCTCTATATTAATTTCCTCAACTTTTGTCCTATGTTCAGCAATGTTAAGGACTTCAACCCCAGCAGCTCTGTCATCTTGATTTGTGTGCCCTTTCTGCTTGTCCTCATGTAGAGTATTGGGATTATAGTACAGACTGATGCTGCAGAAGTCTTTCTTTCTTACACTTCTATGTAGCACCTCAGATGCTGATTCAAGCACAATTTTGATATCCTTTCTATGTCACCAGGACTTCTCCACCAGCTTCTTCAGCACTAAAAGATAGTCAAGACTCCTCTTGTAAGTCACCTTGGCATGTACTTGGAAGGTTATTATATGGTCGCTTCCAGCATCATAAATCCAGCTAGTTGCACTCCATTTAGTTACGTGGAGCATGACTCCACCGTGGCAGCAGATGCCTTCCTATGATCCAGGATCAACACCATGACATGGCGATTTTAGAGCAAACTTACTTGGTCATCACCTGAGAGTAAGGTCTTGTCTACAGGATGTAATTTCAGAATCACCTCCCCTTTATAAGTTTGATGTCCTCCTACAGTAGGACTGACTGCTCATAGAAGCCCAGTGGCAGCCTGCCCAGTGACAGCAGTGAGACTACACACCTGGAAGTTTTCTCATTTGCTAATTAAGGATACTCTCCTTACACATATGCTTATCGCATTGCTACTTTCACAAGAGCCCACTTCAGTTACAGTAATCTACAATGAGCATCTTGCAATGTCGTAACTCTCCCTTTGGTTTAACAGATGTATTAATACAGTTGAGATTAAGAAAATTCTCTTCTCTTCTGGTATCAAGCTCTAGCCTGAGAAGCCAAAGTGTCTAAGCTAAATGCCCTCAGACACATTCCTTGTGTCTTAGGCTTACCCTCAGGGCATTCCACATCAAACTTTCACTTTGTGACTCCCTCTCCAAAGACTTTGATTCAGACCGTTCTTATCCTCCTGACAGAGAATCTACTGGTTTTCCAAAAAAACGCATTTGATACTAGACTGGTTGGTACCCATTATTTCACTAAATAAATCTATGTAATAAATTAATTACTGTCTTTCATTCAGCATCATTAGTCCATGGACCTAACACACTACCCAGGTGCCCACAAACCATTTTCAAGACAATCCTAGACAAGTACTAAGGAGTGACAATGTTTAATTTTTCTTGAGTAAAACCGACATTTCTGATAACTGCCAGGCAATCACACTTTATAATCTAACAGATTATAGCCATCTTCATGATGGTGTGAAATGACTGATTGTACAAGCCCTAAAACAGTTTTCTTAAGGCAACAGAACATGTAACGAGGCACAACTTTCAGTTCAAAGCAGAAGCATAAGACAGTTGTTTTTGGCTTTTTTTTTTTATTTTCAAGATGCAGCATCTGTTGCACTGTTAATGAGAACTGTACTTACAAATACATCCTGCATCAAATCAAATAGCATTCTATATAACCAAGATTCACTGATTCAAAATGGGACCTTACACATTTAGATTCCAAATTTAGATTTCTTACTATGAATTCTACTTTCAATTATCACAAGTCTGCTATATTTTATTAGCTATAATGTACACAGCTTTCAACACAAAAGAAGTGTTGAGGGTTTCCCATGCACACACTGTCACTGCTGTATTTATAGGCAAGATGATTAAACATTTTAACTTTATTGTAAAAAAATTGTACTATACAGAAAAGAGAAATTCAATACTGACTAACTGATTCATAGAACAGGCCTGATTTTTCAGTTGATAGAAAATGGTTCTCCTTCCCTTTCCACCATCAAATCCAATTTAAAGTAACCCAGTGTAGTGCAAATACATTAGATACTTAGTAATCTCCAGTAATGGCAGGGAAACTCATCACAAATTGCTGAATGTTATGAATCATCTTGTGAACACAACTGCTATACACTGCAAAAGGCGCTTTAACAAGTAGTTTCATTCATTTATGTCAATACTTCATAATTAGCACAGAGAAGTGTCTGTAAATTGAACTCTTGAGCATCACAGTGCTTAGTTACCAGTTTTCTTTTATTTAATATTTTGAACACTTGATGTAATGAAAGACCCCATTAAAATTTTGTGCCAATGACAAATGACATTTTCATTTTCTGTGCTAAATGTGTTAGCACAAAATAATGAACTCTATGTTCAACAAATCCATAAGTATATGCTGACCTGTACTACATAAACAGTTCAATTAACTTTATCAGGGCTATTAATTTGAGTTTTTAAAGTATGCTTAACTGTTTTGCTCAGTAAGATTATAATAAAAAACTTCCAGAGCTTTACAGAAATTAGTACTGATGCTTTTTTCTCCCCAGCTACACGTGACTATTTCCCCCTCAGAAGTAGCGGATGACAAGCAATAACATGATGGCCAGGCAAAGAAGAGCTCTCTCCTGCAGAACAGCCCTGAAGATTTAGATTAATTTAATACTTTTTTTTTTTTTTTTCTTTTTCAATTTAAGTTAAGTGTGATAGCTCTTCAGGGTACTTTATCCAAGGCACACTATTTTGGAAGCATTATGATGGTAACCACATGCCCCGCTCAGAGATTGGGGTTTTACTGTTCACCAACAGAGATACAGCTCCTCCACGGAGAGCTTACAGCTTCAGGGCTTGGGTGCCCAACACTATACCTGAAGTATAGTTTCCTGGATGTTTTTTTAAACAGTGGGTAGAAAAAAAAAATCATTTTGACTTGGATTTCAGAATCTCAAGATGCCAAGCTACTATAATTTAACAGTTTAGAGATGACAGCTGGTTGGCTATACCTAATGGGATGTACACTCTTAGCCCTTTCTAAAAGTGAATAAATCATTCTATCTGCAACCTGCTTTGCAATGTGGGTTAACGAAAACTGCGCCCAAGGCCAGTTAGTGCTGGGTAGCTAACACAAGGTGACTTGGTCATCTGCAGGTATTTGTGATAGAACTACATTATCTCAAAAGCAATTTAAAGGTTTAGGCAAAATTCCTTCTGAAATAGAATAAAAACAGCCAAATGCAAGAGTATAAATATATATAAACAAACACAGTGAAGCTGCACTTCGACACTTCTTACCAGGAAAATTTCCCACTCATCAGTTCTAAAAAATCCTCAAGCTCCAGCTCTGAGTTTGTCCCATCCTCCATGGCTTCCCTGGAATTCCGGAATGTAGACCTATGAACTAATTTCTACAGGCTGTGCACACTGATGTAAACATACAAGAAAAGCTTTACCTCCCTCAAAGGTTGATAATTAATAAGAAAAATTAATAACCAAGGTAATCTAGTACTTCCCTTTGCTTTGAAATACAAGAGCTAATCATGAACTCTTATTACGTACTGCTTATTTTTAGTTTTTTATTCTCAGTAGAAAACAGTGCTGTATAACTTTTTTTCTTAATCTTACAAGACTTAACCCTTAACGTGTGCATCCCCACTGGACAGTTATTTGAAATTACACATTCTTAGTTGCATCTCTGTAATTCTCCTCATGCTTTCCATTCTTCAGTGCTCATCAAAACAGTACTGATAAGACATCCAGAATATCCAGACATGCAAATATTTCTATTACGTCTAAAGTTTCTCCATTTCAAGTATATTCAGGCCTATAACTGAAATCTTGTAACTTATCAATATGAAGTTTGTTAATTTAAAGAGGGAAAAATATTTTCATCCAACTTAGTGCTATGATTCTTTGTAGTTAAAATAAATCATTAAAGAAGTGGAAAAATCCCACCTTTCCTTGTATAATGCTTTCAAAGTATTTTTCCTCTGTTTAGTAATCAAATATAGATTTTTCCATGACATTTTGATTAGGCTCTTACTGTTAATATATTTAGTGATAATTGGTTCAAATATACCTATTGGGCCAGGAACATCAGAATACAGTAAATACTGGGAGCACCATAGGCAGTTGTATGAATCACTTCACATACCTGTGGTTTTCCAGGTTCCTGTGCTTAGTCATGAGTACACTCTTCATTTTCTCGTGCACAGAGTAAATTTCTGCCAATTTTTGTTCTTGGCTTCTACACTGCCACCTGTAGTCACACAAGAGAAATTAGCCGTACTTTATGCTGCAAATCCTATTATCACAATGTTTCAGCTCACTTGTTTTTCTATACAAACATTCTAAAGCATTCCCCTTTGTAGGGTGTGTTAAAATACTCAAATTGAGTTATTTGTAATTTTCTCTTTGCTAAATTTTAGGAAGGAATAAAACCCACAATCCCAACTCAATTTAACCTGAGAGAACAATTAAAACTCCCAAAGACAGATATAGGCTTTACAGATTTTCATTATCCTTGTCACTTAGTGGACACATCATAACCTTGACAGAACAAGGTGCCTTCTGGGAATACAAAAACATCTGCACTTGATTATTTGGTAAATAGGAAATCTAATTTGATTTGTTCTTCCATATGAAAAATGGAAATGAACATAGTTTTAGGAAAGCATAACCTCCATGCTCAGTTTAGTTACCTACATAGGTTGTAAATAAATGCATATATATAAAAAAATGCTAGTATTTGGAAGAACTAAAAGTGATCTTGAACTTCTTTGTGCCATAAAAACCACTTGATGTATTCCAGGCTTACTGCACTTTGAGCAATACACTACAGATTCTGCCGAATTAACCGCTTACTTCAAAACAAGACCTAAACACGCAGTACCCAGAGCCCTCAACTGAATCCTTTCCTGAAAACATGACGAAAAAAAAATTCAAGCCTTCCTGGAAAAAGCAAAGCTTGCCGGTGTTCAGAACAGGGCTTTCACCGAATAACGAAGTTTCGCGGTACAAGCTCTGGGGGGAACACCGGCTTTCGCGTGCGCCTGCAACTCCCCCTTCTTCCAGCTAAGAATCGCTCACACCGTCCCTGGAAGCAGCCGCCCGAACGCTCCCCCACTACGGTTCTGTCTGCAAAGAAAAAAAAAACCGCTCTCAAGTCATTAAGGGACAGAAACTAACTCGTTCCACCGCGCCACTACGAGCGCACGGATGGCTACGGCTGCCCGGGCACCCGCACCCCCTCCACTACCCTATGTCAACAGTCATCGCAGCCTCCACTAGAAATCTCAAACCGGAATAGAAACCGAAATTAAACCCGATTTCCCCCCAAGAACAAGTCTCTTTTTAAAAATAAATTTAAAGAGGGGAAGAGGGGGGGGAAGGGAGAAGAAATAATTAATAATAAATAAAATCCCAAGCGCGGGTGAGGCTGCCTGCGCCCCAAAGCACACGAAGTCCAGGTAACCCTCTCGCCCTGCTACCGCCAGCCACGGCCACCCCCATACGGGCAGGCTCCCCCAGCGGCGGGAAACCCCCAGGGGACCTCGCCATCCTCCCGGCCGGGCTGCGGCTGCCCCGATGCCCAACAGACACCCGCCACAGTCCCACACGCCCGCACCCGTCCTCACTCCCCCACCATCCCACCCCCCAGCCGAAACCCTCACAGCCCCACACCCCG
>VXBJ01006365.1:667347-718374 GCA_013400055.1 Nycticryphes semicollaris
AAAAAAAGCTCATTCCAGCAAACTGGGAAACCATTAGATTTTTTTAATCTGCTTAGCTAACTGTGGATTTACAAATTAGATGGCCATGACCACATAACTCCCTTGGAAATATAGCCATTTTTGTCCACATCAACAGCTGAAGTCATATTTATCTCTGCATTTATTAATCTGTTTTCTAATGCAATCATTTCCCTGGACCAGACCTAGTTAGAGACACCATTGCTTATTAAAAGCAACAATAAAACCAACATGTATTTCTAGAAACTACTGTGCAAATCAATGTAATTTCTTAATTGGTTAGCCAAATAGCTGCCATGCTAGTGAGTCACTGCAATTCTCTGTAAACATCTCTTTCTGCCCGATTACACTTCTTTAGGAACTCCATAGCCAGATGGAAGAGAAGTTACAGGGACCCTCTTTCTGCTCTCTGCAGTCATTATAGCTCATTACACCGCAATTTATGGTCTGCTTGTCTTCCACCAGTTCAGATCTCTTTTCAAGGCTTTAGAATACTTTCTTAAAATTTATTTCAAATTACTCTGCCTCTAACTCTCCATGCAATACATAAATTTCTAAAGTGAGTATTTTATAATAGCAATGAATAGGATAATCACATGATTAACTGCCTAAGGAAGAATTGTAGAACATCTTGGAGGAAAAGCACTAAAGAAATCCCAAATTTTCTATAAGCAAGTGCCAAACTTAATTACAGGTCAGTTTGATACAAATAAATCCCAGCTCTTTCTGTGATAATGCTCTGCACTTGCAGGTTGTGAAACTGAGTGAACGCCAGTGCAGTGATATCACTTGTTATGTGCGTTCCAGACACTTATCACCATTCAATAGACATCTTCCAAGATATGGGTATCTGATGGTCCTAAATGATAAGAATAAATATCAAACACTGAGTCAAGACAATCTAATAGAACTCTTACAGCTGGTATGGCATGTCAAATGATAAAATACAGCCTCCTCGCTGGCAATTGTTTCAGTTAGTGGAAACAGTTTTGTCAAATATACGGTCTTTTGCCAAAAAAGAAAAGGCACTGATACAGCTTTTTATAGTTTCATACTGGATAATTTGCCACTGTTTGAGGTGACAGAGTATATATCTGAATTGTCTTTTCCTCTCTGTCAACTCAACCTCATTTGCTGGGGTTTAGATTTTAATTTAGCCCATTGGAGAGGGAAGCATCAGCCACAAAGTTCAGATTGTGACTTGGGTCACAACTTCCCTGGAGTCTGCTGAATGTCTGTATCAGTGCTTTTGGTTTAGGATCCTCTTTAGACTTCCTCTTTCTTATTTGCAATTAGAATGGGGCAAAGAGAGCATTAGTATCTCCTATTTTGCTTCTGGTCAGGTCAAGCTAGTGTTGCATTCCATTTCCTTGCTCGCTTGAGAGGGCTGCATCCATGATGAAAATTAGAAGAGATATGGTAAAATATGTACTAATTCTACCTAATCAGATACTGGGCTTCAGATTTAAGAGAGCAGCCCCTTCCTAATCATGGGGTTTTTTCTTTTTTTCTCCATGCTGAAGGGCTGTGTCTTAAATATGTTAATATAGAGGGTATTCCTCATGTGAAGTGAGTGATTTCATCACTAGGTCTAATACAGGGTTGAAATTATTTTGCCATCTATATTTAATCATGGACTCATATGCCCCAATTACTTCACAGGTGCACAAAAATATCAGGATGAATAAAATTCCCTACACGTGGTTCAACATCCTTTTCCAACACTTGCACATGCTGGGCTTTCATTTGTTGTTAGCAATGACTGATTTTTAAACAAGCTACAGTAGGAGATGGACCGTTTTATTGCCAATTATAAGATGAATGAATTACTCCTGAACACAGGTTGGCCAAGTTACAAGGCACTAGCTGGTAACCTCTTTATCAAATAAGAAAATCAATCTATACAAAAAAAAAAAAAACCCAACCCCCAAAAAACAGGAAGAGCAACAACTTGGAATTGTTCTTGGAAATTGCTAGTCTTAAAAGTGAAATCTTCAGGCTCTGTTCCTCTCCTGAGATTAATTTTCATAAAAGTTAAATCAATACCATCAAAGGCAAAAAATGAAAGCCGGACAAAGAATGCCATCACCATCTCTGTTCTTCAGAGTTGCTATGGATTGTCTATTTATTGTTTCAACCAGTGTATGAAAAGTAAGATTGTGAATGCCACAGGAATATCTAGAGGTCCATTCTGTTCCCTCAACACAACAGGATGTCATTCCCCAATGGCCCTGAGATATTATTGCATTGAACTTTATTAATAACAGCTAATAACACACAAAGATGACCTGTCAAGCTATATATACAGGAACATAGTATTGTATGTCAGAATAGAGGACTAGTCACAACTGTTCCTTTTTGGTTTTAAACTCAATGTGATAGCTTAGGATCTGATTCCATGAGTTTATCACCATGCAGGTCTTTTGTCTGATTAGAATATGTTGGAAATTGGGCATTTACTCATAAGGATTTCCTTGAAGAGCCCCGAGAAATAAACTTTTCTGTGATCGAATATCACAATTTTCCCAGAGTCCCAGAATGTTTGTTGGAAGGGATCTCTGGAGGTCAACTTGTCCAATCACCCTGCCCAAGCAAGACCACCTACAGCCTGTTGCCCAGCACCACCTCCAGGCAACTTTTTAGTATCTCCAAGAATGAAGACTCTACAACCTCTCTGGGCAACCTGTGCCAGTGGTCAGTTACCTTCACAGTGAAGAAATGTTTCTTGGTGTTCATACGGAGACTCTTGTATTTTGGTTTCTGCTCATTACCTTTGTTCCCATCACTGGGCACCACCATAAAGACCCTTGACCTGTTCTTCTCCCTTCACCTGTTTACATTTATTAGATCCCCTTGAGCCTTCTCTTCTCCAGGCTGAGCAGTCCTAGCTCTCTCAGTCTTTGCTCATAGGACAGGTGCTCCAGTCTCTTAAAGATATTCGTAGCTCTTCAACAGACTCTCTCCAGTAGCTACATCTCTCTCTGGTACTGGGGCGCCCAGAACTGGACCCAGCACCTCAAGTGTGGCCTCAGCAGTGCTGAGTAGATGAGAAGGATCACCACTCTTCATCTGCTGTGTTTTGGCAAATGGTGATTTTGCCTCAATGTTTTGTGTTCCAAGTATTAAAATTAATTTGGTGGGGTCTTGGTATCTTCTACTCCTGGGGAAATGTGCAAAAGTGAGATATCAGCAATGAACAGGGGTGAGTAGTGTCAGGGAAGGGGACATCAGGGACCTGACTTTGTGGAACATTTTGAATAAATGAGGAGGTACATTGCTGCCAGCAGCTCCATCGCAGCCATCTGAGTGCTGTTGACTGCAGAAGCTGACAGTCTGCCTCACTCCCTGTGCATGATTTTATTAGAGTTCTCAAACAATCCTTAGAGTATTAATTTAGGGAATTTATATTTTGCTTCCAAAATGGTGTGGGTTTGGTTTTTTTTTAATTTATAAGAAAAGCCAAGGGAAACAGTATTATTGCCTAAATATCTCCTTCCTGTGGTGTCTTTTTAAAAATTGCTTGGACAGGAGGGAAAATGTTTACATATATGCTTAATATATAAGAAGATTATAAAAAGCACTAACAACTTCAGCAGAGGGAATTTTCAGGGAAATTAATGACTAGCCGAGGTTAATGGCCCTCAGCTTCACATTGCCCCATCAACTCTCCCAGTCAGTCATTAATTCCCAGGAAATGCCTTGTGCCTTGATTGTTACTGCTTTAATACATTAAATTCAAGTTAAATGTCTTGACTTAATGTTTAGCCACTATAAAGTAAAACACAAGGAAGTGTTCCCACTGGACATATTTGCTGTCAAATATGTTTTTATTTACCTTATTTTCTACAGGTGTTTAAATAGAAGAATTGAATACTTATTTACCAATTTGCTTTGTTTTTTCAGCTCATAATACTACACAAATATCCTCTATACATCTTTGTCATTTATTTAATATTTCACTAAAGATATCTTATCTGATTTCTAATATGACTGACTGTGAAAAATATAGACATCACTGCACTTAATGATAAGATGAAGAAATTAAAATTTGATCAGAACTAGTTTTATTGTTTGTAACTAGTATCATACTAGTTTTATTATAGCAGAAAAAAGGACACTATGATTATTTACAAGCTCCAGCAAAACGTGAAAAATCAATTATTGTTTAGGCCCCAAACTAATTGAAAGGTGGAAATCTCATGATGCCAGTTGTTCTTGTGAAATTTCTGCCATCGTGACCTCCCCCACAGAGGAAAATGCTGTGGACAGGTTTTTGGGGTTTTTTTTCTGCTACATTCTGATAGACCCAAGTGGGATTTAAAAAAACCCAAACAAACAAAAAACAAAAAACCCAAACAAAAAACCCAAATAAACAAACAAAAAACCCACCCAACACAAAAAACACCAAAGAAAACCCCCTTGGATTCAGACTGAATTCAGGTCTAAAAGCATGGTTTCCAGCAATGCTGAAAATTTCCTAGGTTTGTGGGTTGTTTTGGTTTTAGTCATTTTACATGTTACTTAGTTACTCTTCAGCTGTGCTTGGCCACATTTTTAAAATCAGCCAGTTCCCTTTCCATCAGCACATGAAGAGAACAGATGAAGAAAATCCTTACTTTCATTCTAATAAAGCAATCAAACTCTTGGTGTTTCCATTTCATTCAAATAATAATGTACTCTTTGTACTGTGGAAAAACAGGCTGAAAAAAAATGTGTTTCTGAAACTTACTTTAACATTTCATAGATAAACCTAGTTTCTGGTGTCGCTTCATTAAGGCCAACAGAGTTATGACTGGGATAAATCTGACTTACCATAATGTGACTGTATAATAAAATGAGGTTTGGTTTGATGTGCAGGATCACTACTAGATTGAGATGTGAGATGATGCTAAGTCAGGTCAAAATATGAGACAAAAGCTGCTTATAGAGGGATTCAGACAACTTAGTCTATATTTTGACTCATATTCTCCTGTATAAGTCACGTGAACTATCTCTGCATCAGTTTTGCCAGACTGTTAAATGAGAAAAATGCTCATGAGATAGAGGAAAAAAAAAAAAAAGAAAGATTATTGTCATTTTGAATTTGATGCTCTGCACTGGCAGTCCTGCCAATGCGATGCCTGTACTGTAATTCTGTGCTACAATCAATTCTCTAGGATCAGGGGCTGCGATAAGTTGCTCACTGGGGTCATGCAGGTGTTGGAAGCACAGTGCAGAGACACCCACACTGTTCATCCATAGTTGGCTTTGAGTTGGAGCTAAAGAGGTTAGCTAGATTCCAAATGGTTCATGCAGAGCCACCGGCCACCTTTTCACCCAGCTACAGACAATCTGGATTATTCACCTCACTTAATAGATAGCTGGCTGCAACAGTAATGTGGTAAAGTCTCCCAAATGCCAAGTCTGACACTGTTAAACTGTGCAAAAAATGTAGTCAGCCTACACTCATCCCACACTGGCAGGTGGGGAACTAGAGAAAAAAGCCACAGAAAAAGAAGAGGAAAGGTGGCATGAAAGAGAAAAGAGGAAAAAGAGAAAATGTGAATGAAGATAGTTTGCAGCCACACTGAATCCCCTGCACAGGTCTGCCCACAGGGTTTTACAGATTTCACTGCATTTGCTCTCATGTGGAAAGCACCTTTATAGCTGGTGTGAGAAACTGGAAGAGCACTTGGCCTGCATGTGAGCCAAGCAGTAGTTTCAGATATGATGCACATATCATAGAATCGTAGAATTGTCCAGGTTGGAAGGGATCTTGAAGGTCATGGAGTCCAACCATCAATTTAACTCTGACAAAAAACCATCACTCAACCATGTACCCGAGCACTATGCCAACCCGTCTTTTGAATACATCCAAGGATAGTGCCTTGTCCTCTTCCCTGGGCAGCCCATTCCAATGCTTGATAACCCTTTCTGTGAAGAAATTTTTCCTAATATCCATCCTAAACCTCCTCTGTTGCAACTTGAGGACCTTTCCTCTTGTCCCATCACCTGTTCCTTGGGAGAAGAGACTGACCCCCCTGGCTACACCCTCCTTTCAGGGAGCTGGAGAGAGTGAGAAGGTCTCCCCTCAGCCACCTTTTCTCCAGGCTGAACAACCCCAGCTCCCTCAGCTGCTCCTCATAAGGTAAGGTACCTTATAAATATCTGCAATTTTGCATCTGCTTTCCTGACTAAATAATCTCACTATACAGGACAAAACTGCTCTAAATTCTCCATTGCTGAAACCAGTGTTACTTGCCTTTTCCTTTCCATTTCTTGTCCTCAAACCAGGACATTCTCATGAAACCTTTGAGATGTATTGTGTCATCCATCTGAACATTTACATTACTGGTGTCATCTGTGCCTCTTTACAAAGCTGCCAACTCTGCTTTGGATGTGCCACCTTCCTCTTTCTCAGTTGCCTATTCTTCCCCTACCTCCACTGTCATCCTTATCACCATGCCTTTGCTTGGATAGAGCACATGATCATGGACATGCATCACATCATGGCACAAAGCAGGGGAGAGGCAATGGCTTTGGGGCACACTGTGAGCCACAGGCTGTCCTGCAGGACCCAGGTAAGCACCCTGCGAGAGACAGGCATTCCTCGCTGAATGTCTACTGCATCAGAAGATGCACCAGGTCCTGTATCAGAGCCAGCAGCTGGCCCTTGCACGAGGCTCCAATGCAGGACAGGGCCTTGGTGTTGCAGATGTGCAACAAGACATGGAAGCAAAGATTATTTGGAAATAGAGGGTACAGAAGAGGCAAAGTTTCTAGTGAGAGAAGGGAAGAAGTTGACAAGAGGGGGACATCAGTCTCATTTGAAGAAATGCAGCGAATGCAACTGGTTATCACAACTCTCAGCAACTGACATTTTTAGAATTGGTTTGCAGGGGGAACAAGTGGGACTGTACTGTGAACCAAACCATCATTTCCATCCTATTTCAGACTCTGCCTTTTGTGGTTGCTACCTTTGATACATTAACTGAACAAGAGCCTAGCACAGAGAATTATGCCCAACTCTTCAGTCAGCCTGAAGCGAGAGCTCTCTTCATGGTTGTAAGCTGATCCCATTCATCTCAGTAGGATGTTCAGGCTGAAGGCTAATGATGATAATTGAAATGTCGACATTAGCTATTTAATTGTACAACAAACAAATATCATTAATCTTTATAGCTTTTTTATAAAAGGAGTTTCATCTACCGTGGTAGGTAGATGCCATGTCAACCAATTGCTAGAACTACTACAGATCTTCACCTCAAAACTGTGTCTAGATCAAGGTATTGCTTAGTTTGTATTAAAAAATTCCTCAATTTTCCTATGGATACCATGAACGTAAACATTTCATAGATGCTTGCTATCTGCACTGATATCCATCATCTATAAAATATTCCCATTTAATATTTTTCAACAATTGTTTATTATTTATTAAATATTATATAAGAAATTTTAATTATTTATCCTATAATAACTTACTTTCTACTAGTATCTACAATATATTGAGCTTTTCCTCAGTACAAATAATGGTGTCAAACCAGAAACTGAAAAATAGGGGACACTCTGAGGTAGGTTGCATTGAATCTTTAATAAAAGCTAATAACAATAATAAACAAGCAGCACAGCTACTCTCTGCAGGCACTGGGTTGCATAGGGAGAAATGAAAAAAAAACATATGTGAGGGCCTGTCAAATCATTCTCTAGTTTCTCTTAACATCAGCCATAGTGAGTGCGTTTCAAAGATTTTCAAACAATACAACTATGTCTAATTATAGTCCTGGACAATCCAAAAAGGGGGAGATTATTTCTCAGAAGCCACAGGGCACTACAGCAATCTGATCTTCCTACTTTGGGAGAGCAAACCCTGAGCGAGAGGGGTGTAGTGATAGTAGGGCTAGCGTTGCACTGAATGGCTACACACCAGCAGCACCATTGTCCTTGCCATTTCTTAGGGCTCTGTTTCAGCCCAGGGATGTCCATATGCTTTAGGAGATGCCTGTCATAAGCACATCTCTGGCCCAGTGAGATGCTGCATGTTATCATCTGTTTTGAAGCCAGGCTATTGTGAAGCCTCCAAGAGGCTTCAGCATCTCACCTGGGACTGGAACCCCAACAGCCATGGTGGGAGCTGATTGGCTGCAGGTGGGACCACCTCTCCTTCTTCCTTTTAGCTCAGGAAGGACATCACCACGTGAGTCATGTTTGCAACCATTTTATTAATACAATTTAAAAACAACAACTATCACAACCCACTCACCCCCTATTCAGTAACATGCCATCAGACACCTTTTGCACCCTCCTTCTCATTTCATCCATTCTAAGTTTTTCCAAAAGATCTAAAGCTGCTGGCTTTGTCATATTTTCCTCTTGTCAGCTAGTACCATTTACTTAGAGGACATACAGAATTATATCTGTTCTTCTTTTGTTTTTGTTTCAAATGAAACTTTGCTAAATACAGTTGAAATTGCAAAAAAAAACTTGCTGTGAAGCTATAGTAAGCAGTTCAAAAGAGCATTCTGACAGTAAAATTATTTTTAGCCAATTGCATTCTCTATCTTTTTCTCTCTTATCATTACCGCTGCTCTTTAAGCAAGCTGCTTGTTACCATTTTAGAAGTAGCTCACAGAAGCCTTGATGTGGTTTAATGTGCTCTTTGCCTTCTAAGGACTCTACCTGCAAGTTTTGTTTGCATACATCTCTTGCTAGGCTAAGTCATGCAACACCAGGGTTCTGTACAGCTCACCCAATAGCCTAATACACATTGTTATGTAGTTCTGAATTATGGCTTTGAGCCTGTGTCCTGCAGTCCATTACCAGGTGCCCACCTTTTTTAATACTAACGATGAAATAACATCTAGGCAAGGACTTTCTGAGGATGCCAACACAGCATGGTTGAAATCTACTTTGACTGGTTATCTTGAACAGAGAGTTTGTCTTCTAGGACCCATTAAATTAAAAAAAAAAATTAGAACGAGTGCTCTTTCTAGGTCTCTAATACTGTCTTATTTTGTGTGGCCTCCTGAGTTGCTTCTCTGTACCACAGCTCTGCCTGAAACTTCCTCACGCTGTGCTGCAATTTGGCAAAATCCAAGTCTGATAAGTAAGCTTAGCCCACAGTGCTTGTGTATGGGGAGTCTGCTTCCCTAGTGAAATTCAGTTCCATCCACAATCTCTTTTTATATGTTCGTATTTACACAAAGGCTGCCTTCGTGCTCCCAACTCCATTTGATCTTCCATGTTGTCCCTCCACACAGCTTAGCTCCTTTTGATTCACATCCTGCCCAGAATCACTTCCATTGTGCATTGTAGATGCAGTCCCCTGACATAATGAACTCGCTCACAGTTGTAGAAGTTATTGTTGAATTGTCAGTTTTCTTTAAAATGTCAGCATTAACTGTTACCCAGCTGGTCATCTGAGCAGGAAGAACTACCTAATGGACTCATTTGCTGCTTCTTGGTGCATGGGAGACATGAGAGATTTCTGCAGGGCAGCTGGGCAGCACCTTGGCTTGGTAGGTTGAGAATGAAAAACTCTGATCACTTCCTTTCCTGATTAAATACCACCTCTGCCTACAAATATTAATTTGAGGCTGTTATTTTCCATTAATAAGTCAAGCAATAATTTTGTACACAGAAATAAGTTAGTGCTTTAGTGCTAGGAATTTGTTAACCAAAAAAGTGTCTGAGACTTTCCAGCTTGATGATCCATGTCTTTTCAAAACAAATATTCCAGTTTCACAATACTTGCAACACAGCCTGATCAATTCTAACACACAGCTTCCTGTGTGGATCACTGGTGCTGAAACTGCTCTCACTGGAATGCTTGATCCAGTTCTACTCAAAGCCTATGAACTGCACAGAGACAATACAAAGAAAGAATTTTGAAAACATACATTTTTGAAACTCAGGAAGCAAAGATTTTTTTGGGGTTTGAATCCATACTCAGCCTGGAAAAGTCATAGTAGCTTTAAATGTATTCACTAACAGTGTTAAAGATATTATGGACTGCAAATCTTATAAAGTTTCATCTGCTACCTCTCTTACTATAGCATTTCCTCTACTAGAAAGGAGATCGTGTTTTTGAGACATTTGTCTCAATTAGTTTGCTTGCCAGTTTAAACACTTTTATCAGTTTAAGATAATTATGTATAGTTTAAAAATAAATTTACAGAGAAAAAGGTCCTATAAAAATTGTTTGCAATTAAAAGTTAGCCATAGCTATTATAACATGTTAGACCGACAGCACCTGCAGATTATATCAATTTATCAGGTGTTGATCGTGGTTCAAAAATTAAGTAAAATCCCAAGAAATTACAATCCAACACTGAGAGTATGAAATTGTATTATTACAACTGAACTGAAGGGGAGTGATGGGATTTGACTGCCTGAATTTACTCCTGGGAGAAAATATCAGCCAGAAATCATAGCTGGGACCCAGAAGATGTTGCTTGCTATGACTTCTTTTGGGTAACACAAAGACACACCATGGAAATTAGCCTGATATAAATGGAGGAGATTATTACAGTCAAGAAGCCTCCCATACTTCCCAGTGTGAACGTTATTCATGATTCACTGGGAAGAGCTAAACTATGTTACACTGAGCAAACAGTTGGGTGAGGAATGATGGGCTGGGACACCTTTCACAGACTGGATGCAAATTGTAACTTTTAAGTAAGTGCTCCTTTTAGTGCCATATTAGTGTGGTGGTCTGATAACTATGAATTAAGGTGCTTCATGATGATGCTGAGGGTGCAGCAATTTCCATCATTGTATGCAGGGCTGGAAGAGCACAAGGTGTCCTCCATATCAGGATACCAAAGTGTTTGTTGTCTAAAAGATCTTTTCCGAATGTTTGTTCCTTTTAAAACTGTAGCTTTCCAAGTTTGCTTTGGCTGTCTTTTGCTTTGTTTTGTTTTATTTTCTTTTAGTGAGAGCAAAAGTTGTCAAATACAGTCATTCAATCTCAGGTGTGGGAAAGCTCTGGTTGCCAGCAAGATACACATAAATTACCACTGATCCTAATTGCCTATCTCTCTGGAACACCAGAAAACCAGTGAAATAGCTGCTGATTTTTGTTCCACCATTTCCTTTGCTGTTTCATCCTGTGATCCCTTGGGCCAAGAGTAGGTCCCTGATATTAAAAAATATAAAAGGCCTGTGGTTCTATCCCTGGGTATTAATTCTGATTCCAGCTTCTCTTCTGGAGAAAGATTACATTCTGGCTCCATTGCAGCCAGTCACAAAATGCCTGCCACCCTCAACAGGACCAGAATTTCTCCCAGAAATGTCACTCCACAGTACTGGTAAAGCTGCTGCACTGGGATGCGTAATGCGTCTCCAGCTGGATCTCAGACTGCTGTGCTGCCAGAGGTCTGCAGGACTCTGGTGGGAGGGCTCCCAGAGCAAGAAGAACAGGGTATACCCTAAATTAATTTTAGCTTTCTAACCAGTAAATGGACCTAGCTCAGGGAGGTTGCTACAGCACTGTCTCTTGCAACTTCTCCCTCCTTGCCTTTTCTTTAACAAGCTAGACCTCAGTATGGATTTTTGTCTTTTTTTTTGGTAATTTTTAATTTTTATTAAAAATGTACCTTTTACCTATTTTTCCAAGTAAAAATATAAGGTAGAAGTACCTTCCATATTCCCCAAGAATTAATCTGCTATGTCTCATACTAAGGTGTTTTTCTGCTCTTTAAGGAAAAAAAAAAAAGAGACGGACTTGTTTGTGTTATTCTTCTTTACTATAAAAAAAAAATTAAAATATATCTGTATTGAATAATACAATCCTGTTGTGTATATATATCTGTTAATGTATAAACACATATATATGTATATATACATATAAATACACACACATGTGATTTGAGATTGCATGGCCAAGCATTAAATTGAAGGCTATCTCCCTTGAGATAAAGCTATTTTTTGACCTTTTTTAGCTCAGGATGATACAGCCTTCACACGGCTGTTGAATTGAAGGAATGTAGCAGCAGTGTCAAGTCCGTGTCATGCATACATCATGGGACTTAGAGTATCATTCAGTCCACAAGAATAGCTCACTATATGCTCTACACTGAAAAAAAAAAGATATCTAAATGTAATTCCACTGAAGCAGTGATTTTAAAAATCATTGTGTGTCCAAAATGAATTTCTTTTGATGTCAGTCCAGCCAAGTATAGTCTCATGGTCATATGCTTCTCACAGTTAACTTCCTCTTTGATAGAGTGATGAAACCCAGCTGAAAATGAGATATGCTGTGGTTTAAGAACTCGTTCAAAATTTAGGCTGTGCACTGTCAAAGTCATATTTTAAATAAGGGATTTTTGAATTCTGAGAAAGCATCAGTTCCTGCATGCCTCCACTTATACTTTCTCTAGGGACAGCAAAATCCATTTCAGAAGTATCACTGAAGTCCAGAGAGAGATGGGCAGGGGTGTGGGGGTAGCACCCTGGCATAGACGTGCTGTGCCAGACTAGCCATGCCCTGTACCATAGTCTGCTTCTCACTCTCCCTCTGTCCACCGAGACTGCAAGCGAAACGTATTTACAAATAACCGAATTATCTGTACCATGCGATTAGTTAAACTCTTTTTAAAAAACATGTGGGCTGGCCCCCTCTCCACCACAAGCTTTATAAATAACTTGCTTCCTGGCTGTCATGTTGACAAACTGAACTCCTTCCACCACCTCTGCCACCCCCACCTTCTCCTTTCACAAACACATGCTACTTCTCCCAGTACTTCAAAGTTTATTTCTCAANTCAATTAAAACCAAATCCTTTCTTGTTGTATTCTGGGACATGCAGGAACTAAGCCCCAACCTGTTTTGAGAGCAACACAAAGTATTAACATGGAGATGCTCTGCAAAGATTAGAAACCTTGAACTTCAGAAATCCTGCAGTACTTTTTAGGTGACACTGGAGTGGACTGAAATCCACCCAGGTGACGCACAGAACATGCTTCCAGCCTGTGTCTTACTTATCTGTTCAAGTGATGTTCATTTTACCTCCTCTGCCAAGGCTCCATGCTTTAATGACTGGCCTTGTGAAAATCCCCCTTCAGTACCAATAATTTGATCAGCAGCATATTGGAAAGCAAAACATTCCCCAAATTAAATGCAGAAGCCTTACTTTATACTGCATACACAAACATTAAATACCTTTGAACAAGTGCTTCATGTCCAGTGCTTTACGTATAGGGCCGAAGGGTTCTTTTTCTGCGTCGGAGTCATTAAGATACAGAAGTAACAAGAGGTTCCAAGTAACCCACCATAAGCATGCAGCAAGTTCAGGGAGCAAACTTCACGGCAAGGAGGGAGCTCAGTATCTCTGTCTCTTGTTCAGGAGTCTCCCAAATGCTGACTTGTTTTTTACCTATACGAAGCATCTGATGTCACTTTTCTGTGTGGGTGGAAAATGCTGTACAAAGGTTAAACAAGTTCTTTCACCCTTGTTCATGAAAGTAAGCTCATATTGCATTTCCAGTAACTAAGTGCATTACTATAACAGGTTGGGGATTTACTTTATGTATGCGTGTGTACCTCTGGTGACTAACTGGCCATGTGTTCTCTCCCTTCCTCTTAATCTTGCTCAAATTATTGCTTAATTTGAATGTTCTTTTGGTCTAAGTTTATAAAGATAGTGCAGCCAATGCTTCTAGCTGTCAGTAAGTAGGCTTCAGAGCACAGGACTACGGAACCTGTACCTGCCCTGCATGCTACGGAAAGGAATTTTTAGAAATTGAAGTGTAAAGACTTACATCCTGGTAAAATAGCCTATCTCTTCAGCTAAGTGCTTAAATAGAGAGCCATTGCTGAATATAGCATAGCAGCATCTATTTGCATTTCAGCATAACAAAATCCCACTGGCAGTAGCTTAATACTAAGCAACTGATTAGAATTTTGTTAGATAGAAACCTATAAAAGGCTAGAATCAGTGGACTTACCTCAGTGAATATAATGCACTAGAACTATCCAAAAGCCTTTGATTTTTTTTTTTTCCCAGAAAGGCTGTTTAACACATGTGGCAGACCAGGATGCTGGAGAGACCTTCCTCATGGCCAAGATATGAAGGTCATGAACAAGTTACCCTTAGAGGTGTGGCTGAAGGTTGAGGAACTTTACGTATGTCATTTTTTGCTAGCGTAGTTCCCGTACCGCAGGAGGGTAGGTGTATCAGCAGAGAGATCACCACAGCTACCTAGAGGAGGCTGTGCAAACCAGGAGGGCTTGCAGCCTCCCACATTGCCTACTGCTGCCAGCTTCACCTGAGCTAACAAGTTCAAAGACAGCTCAGATGTGCCTGCATGAGCTCCGGTAACAGCTCTGCACTAACAACTGCAGCACAGTACAGGGGTGTGAAATGAAGCATAAGAACAAACATCCTACAAGGCCTGGCAGAAAGAGAGACAGGGTGTCTCATGTCTTCTAGCAGAGCTCTTATTGGAAATGAACCCAAGAAAGGGCTATGTGTTTATGTGGGAGCATCTGCAGAGCACACACACACACACAAAATATTGGCCAAAATTGAGGAAAAACATGGTGAGAACCTTGACAACGCCAGGTGAATGGCAGCCCAGTACATACCAATAAATAAAAAGCAACAACAACTAGCAGAAGTGGTTGGAAAATCACAGACACATTATTGACCCATAAACTGTGACGTTCTGGAAAAGAGTTGGATCACTCCTGACGACAGCTTGGTAGGAAAGCTTCTGTAGAGGATGTCATCTGTGCAAAAAAAAAAAAAATGCAAATGATGTATTATGAGACCTAAGACACAGGGTGAAAAATACATTATAAACAGCATAATGTGATAGGTAAATGAGTAATACACTGCCAACTGGGATGCTGCATTTAGTTTTGGTCAGTGCTTTTATAGGAGATAATACAGTAACAGAGGGGATTCAGATAAAAAATAATTAAAATAAGTAGAGGAATGAAGAATTTTCTATATGAAAAGATAAAAAGGATTAGGTCCATTTAATTTAAAGACAAAATAAGAAGGAATATATTAGAGGTTGCAATATGATGACTCTAATTCAAATGAAATATCCTGTGCTCCTATTCAACATTTCTCTCATTCAAAAAGTGGAAACATTACATGATAAAAATTTATAAGGAGTGATAAGAGAACACATTTTTTCTCACACAACACAAAAACAAAATTATTCTCTGGAACTCTTTGTTCTAGCAGGATTAAAATGGACTGAACATTTATAAAGAAAATTAGAATATGCAAATTGATTAAGTTCAAGAAATATTTTTCAAGAGTTTATATAAACCATCTTTAGATTAAATAGATCCTGGTCTGATATCATATGCCAATTCTAACATACATTCTGGAGAGGAAAAAGGAAGTACAGGAGGGAGAGTGCCATGAAAATGTTTTTTTCTGTAACTAATGGCATTACTGCTTCGGATGTGATATCTCATGCCCTGTTGATATCAAATGCAAGAGTCATCAGTTCATGAAGGTAAGATTCACCCTTTTCCAATGGCAAAGCTTCTGGTCCTATCCTTGCATTGCTGCCAGCCAGTGAGCTTTAAATTCTGCATATTTGCATGTGGAGAACCCACTGCCAATGCAGACCCAAGTCATGTCTGCTCTGTGCCTCAGGCCAGAATAACACAGAGGAAAAAATCCACTGCTGGCGTGAAGAGGAAAAAAAACATTTTCCTGACAAATGATTTAAAAGAAAATAATAATACCAAGAGCTATTTGTAACTGGAAAAAAACTGAACAAGTCCCAGTAGACACAGACTGGCAGGCAGAGGGTGGAGGAAACAGTGCAGAGCTGATTAATTTATTACATAAATCCATGGCTTATCAAGTGATTATCACTCCATATAAATGCTGTGAGCAAAAAAGGAACATTAGAGCTTTCAGGAACATCGATCAGCATCATTTTGGAAGGGTAGGACTGGTGTAGTATCAAAACTCCAGGAACAAGTGATTCATGACATGCTGCTTGTATTGGCCAGATTTTTCCAAAACCAGAAGCTCTTCCTCCCCACTACATTAAAAAGAGAACAAAACAAAACCCCCACCAAAAATAATCCCCAAGACCATAAACAGTACAATGAGAGAGAAAGAAAGAAAAACTCTAAAGCTCCTGGTCTTCATAACCCAGTTCCTCCTACATGCATTTCCCACAAACTGTCAACATCCCACAGGAATCTACCCACGTTACACATCACAGCACAATGCTCCCGACAAAGGCATCTCAACTCATGATGTTTCAGGCAGCCTTTCAAACCGCCTTCACTGTATCTAGGTTCACCAGCTCTGTAATTAGGTGTTAAGTTTAAGCAATCCAGGAATTTATGCAGGGAGATACTTCTTTGGCTGTTCAGCATGATTTACACCTGCATGGTCTAGCAGGAATGAACAAAGGTTCATCCCATGAAGAAAATGAGACTTTCCATATCTCTAGCAGGCTCCAGCTCAGTGAAGCACTTAAACGTATGTTCAGGTTCATCTCTATTTACAATAGCATTTAAATAAGCATGGGTATTTCAGCAGTCCTTTCGTAAAACATGCATGTAACTGCTCTCCTAAGCAGGCTTTAATTTATAAACAACATCAATGATGATGTTAATCATCATCATCATAACAATATCTGCTCTGTTTGGCTTTACATGACAACATCAGACCTCAGAAGTGAACTATGATAAATTGTAAGCATAGGTTCTTGCCATAAGCAAAGCAGGAAAGACAATATCATGAGTAACATTGATCTTTGCCAATACAGTTTTCTTTGGTACAGGCCAGAGCATTTCAGTATTAAAATGACCATTGTAAATGCCTCTTGGATGTGTCATTGACTCTCAGCGAGTGAATATTCCTACCAATCCAGAGAACTGAAGGCTCCATCGTGTATTTCATTTCAGTCTCTAACATCAGGAGTTAGGACAAACAAGGTGGAAAAACATCTATTTAGGAGACCAGGAGACAAAAGACAAAATATGGCAAAATGTAAGACAAAATTACTGGGTCACGTGAGCAGCTGGTTCTACAGAGGACTGCATAGCATGGTTTCAGATGTTTTGCTAATCATTACACTAGTATGTGTTGAGAGAAGGAATGTTAATGACTCTTCTCATATTCCCAAACATTTGCCCTGAATGGGAATAACAACAAATTTGGCAATCAATTCTTGAAGTTTCAGCACGTATCACACCTAGCGTAACTCACTAATCTAAACATGCATCTGCCTCTGTTTTCACCACACATACCTTAATTGCCACAAAAACTGATTTACATTGTTATCTCTGAAGTGTATTAGATGACTTCTGTGGCCCCTTCCAACTTTCAGATGAACTTCAGATGCACTATATGCCAGACAACACATTGTAGCTTTACGTCTTCCAACACTCTATAAGGGCTGATACTCTGATATTCCCTTTATTTTATTTGAATTACCTCCCTGTGTGTTTCAGTTAACAGTTATGAGAAAAGTGTGAGCCACTAGCATGCAGATCGCAGTAGTATTCAAGGACATCTGCCACGCTGCCATAGCTGTAGGTGACTATGCAACTGCACTGTGATAAAGAACAATAGTTAGCGCTTACCGCTGTGGCATATTTTTCCAGGGGAGTTTTTGTTTTTCTAAATCTAATCTTTATTCTTGATTTCCTGTCTTCCAAGGAAAAATGTCAACATTGTATTACCGGTTAATTTTCTGAAGTAAGTTCACTTTTGTGGTTACGTCTGAAAAAGCCAAAATCTTTGTACTTACTATGTGTATGTATGTAAATACAGATGTAGAGGTATCTTAATTATGTTCTTTTGCCAGGAAATATTCAAAATGACAAAATAGTAAATTTGATGGTCGAAAGACTCATGTATCTCAACTAGTACACAGTACAACTTTTCCATTTGATCTTCACTGTGACCTTATGCAAACCACATTTCAGAAAATGTTCTGATCTTTCTAGTCAGTGATTCTGAAGCAACATTTTGAAAGAGGGTTTTCAAGCATATTACCAGTTGCTTTTTCCATGGAAATGCAGGGGAGGAGAAAAAGCACTCTTACCCTACTTAGTCATTCAATGCTGGCATTAATGATACATTCATGTTATCTAATAACTTTCTGGGGTTTGTTTGTATGCTAATATTAATGTAAACCAAATTTAAAGAAAAATCATAAAAGTGAGATTTTTTTTATGTCTGAGTCATCACTGAAAGGACAGAATGACATGTGGAGTTCTATTAGCTGGTCTGAAACCTCTAAGACTTCAGATGTGCCTGACTGTAGCACCAGACCTCAAGGTTCATGATAAGTGAAATGTGAAACATCTGGTTTGCTACACAATTATCTCTATAAGTGTGAGCTTGCAAACATCCAGAATACAAACACTTATTTTTTAAAAAAACTGTCTTTGTTTCTTAATTGCTTAAAGTATCTTGAAATCGGGGAGGTTGCAATGACCATCGAGCACACTTTGGAAGATGATTTGGAGCCAGAAATATCTGTGTTGGCTTGCTGCAGCTCTGCAACACACTTAGCACTGTGGATTCCCATCCACTGCATCCTTTGACTTTGCCATCTCAGTTATTACACCCTTGTGAGCTGCTGAGCAGGAACATAGGGACCCACTCTACCTTGAAGCAGGCATCTGCAGGGAGCCAGGCTGGCAGTGCCTGGCGAGAGGTAGCAACAGGCAGCGTCACTTTTGCAGGACAGAAAAAGGCAGAATAACTGTGGTAGCAAGAGACCTTTAAGATCATCAAGTCCAACCATTAACCTAGCACTGCCAAATTACCACTAAAACATGTCCCTCAGCACTACATCTACACGGCTTTTAAATACTCACAGTTACTTTCCTTTCTCTTCTGTGAAAGTCAGCCCAGCTTGTTTGCACTTTTCAGCCTTGCTTTAAAAGTTATTTTAAAAGCTGCATTCTTTTGCTTTGCAGGTTTCTCTCCTTCTATGAAGCAAAGAGGAATAACAGTGAGGAACTCAAGCCCCACTTGAAGGAGAGGCACCACTTCATTTCTGTATACATGCAGTTTTCTTCTTGTGTCAGAACACTGCCTGAGGATGTGGCACAGAGGGAGGAGGGGGCAAGGTGGATGCGTTCCAGTGTGTTTCATGCCTAGGCTATGGTCTGAAGAGATGCAGCAATGCCTGATAGACAGATATGCTCAGCCTGCAGCTTTCCCATAGTGTGGCCATGGCTCACAGAAACCAGGAGGAAGGGGACAGATTTGCAAAAAAAAAAGAATGGGCTTGTCAACATGTTTTTGTTTGCTTTTTGTAAAACTCGTGTTGACATAAGCCAACATAAATTACAATTGCTTATCATATCTGCAATTACTAGGATGAGCTGTTCCTAGTTTCAGTCCTAATTATGGTCCTAGTAATTTCAGATTCTTTTTTTAACACAGTATGAAAGACTGCACAAAATCTGCCCATGAAAATAAGTGATGACCATAAAGGTGTAAAATTAAATAATTACAGCCTGAAACAAAAGAGGAGATGTTAGTACTCAGTTCCCTCAATGAAAATTGAAATTTACACCTGATGGCCGTAACTTAAGTATCTAGTTAGAAACAGAAACCATTTTGTTCCTTGTTAGTCCTAATTTACATTCCTACAACAGTGCTGGAATAAAAAGACAGACCAGTGACCAAATGGAAAAGTCTGCACAGTCTTGAAGAAAAATATCCTTAGGATTTAAATTCCCTTTGCTGCACTACCAGTTTTGTTAGGGCCAATCGGCCCTTTGCTTTCATTCAAAACAATGTGGAGGCAACGAAGTTCAGGTTCAAGAGTCTCTTGAAAGGCTCTTCAAGCCCACGTGCCTTTGTCTTTCTCTGTGGTGTGAGAGCAATAGACTCTCCAAGCTCTCCCATGCTGCTGCAGCACACCTGCTACTGAAAAACTCCAGTGGGAAAGACGAATAGCAGAGCTGCTTCCATTTTTCAGGTGGAGAAAAGTCTGTTGTCAACAAAGTCCTCCATAGAAAACAAAAGAAGGACAATTGTCACCAGAGCAGTGCTGGAGGGTGACAAAGCCCTTGCCCACAGCAGGTATGGCATCTCTCTCTGATTAACGCTGACAACAAAACCCTGAGCCTTCATCTTTTTTGCTTTCTCCTGAGAAGGCATGTTTAGGGGCTTCTCCAGGAAGGCTGGAGCCTTTTGAGCGCAGCAAGGTGGGACCAGCCCGTCCTAAGGGAGGGTGAGCCATCAGCTGGCCCTGGGTCTCCACACCAGCTCCCCAATGCCACCTCCCCCCCCGCCCCCACCTCCTGCTGTGACAAACAGAAGACAGCAGGGGCTGTACAATGGGAGAGAATAAGGCAAAAGGAGGGAAGAGAGCAATTATGAGAAGCAATATCCAAATGATCACATCTTTATATATTTATTTGCACTTCTTTTCATAAATTTCACCGACCACGTTTCTAATTCCCAAGATTCTGAAATATTGAGCAGAATAGTTATGTTCCCTAGACTGGGATACATTCACTAGCCACCTCATTACTTAGAAACCCCTTCACAATTAAGCCTTTATTAAAACTTTTCAGGATAAATAGCAGATAAATTTAGATCATGTTCCTTCCAGTTTTTACCAGTAGAAACGCAAGTGCTGTGTGCCCTAAGGGACAAGTGATTTGCTGCCAATAATTTAACAGAGGGCTCCTCACAAAAATATTTTCCCTTAATCAGTAACAAGCTCCATGTCCCAGACATCTGCATTTGTGCACACTTCTAAAGTGGACAGGTGAGAGAATGGGCTATCTGTTTGTTTGGGGCTTTTTCCTCCTTTTAAACAAAAACACTTTTAAATTGAGATAATCCAAAAAAAGAAGGCAGTATCTTCTCCTTTTATACCATTAGCTCTGCAGGAAAACAAATAGTTCTACAGAACATTAGCAGCAATCAAGGGCAAACAATCTATAATCAATCAAAATAAAAATAACAGATGACCAAATCTGCTTTCACTTACAGGAAATGAGTGTATATATATATTTATATGGGTAACTATGCTTCTCAGAAGTTTCTTCTGAAGACAACTCATAACACTTGGAAATGCCAAAGAGATATCCTTATGTCCAACTGAACAGTCACTCATAAACTTCATGTACATTTACTGTGAAAGTAACATTGCCATTGATTATCACTGACTGAAAGCAAACCAAATATTTCTTTGAAACAATCACACAAGGAATATATTTGCAATATTTTAAATAGCTAGAAGTAACTAATCATAGATGTAATTAAACAAAGCCATTTGTTACTGCATTATTCAAATGTCCTGCTACCACGCAAGATGTACTTTTCTCACAATACGCTAATCCCAGCCACACCGGCCCTCTTTTGGCAAGTGCTTTTCCTGCATTGTTCTAGCCTAGCAATCACTCTGCATATTGATGTTTCTGTTCAAATAAAAAGATGTAGAAATGAGGTTCCTTGGCATTTCCAGAACTTTAGAGTGTTTTCAAGTGCTCTTCCTAATGCCTTCTGCACTTGATAAGACCTCATGTGTAATTTTAGAGAAGAAATATAAATTCTCACAACATGAAACATATGCTTTGTGAAGAATGTAAATTTTGCAACATGTGGCATAATATACACTCAGAAGTCACACGCTTGTTTCTCTTGATTATAGTACTATTCTGTGAGTAAGTCACTGTGAAGTCACTGTGAATCAGTGACCTCCTCCTACTGTATTGCAGTACAATAAAGTACTGCACAAGCAGCTCAATAACAGAACAGGGTTCAAAGAGCTGCAAACATTAAGTAACGTGGTAAGATGGAGATGGTCAAATACATAAGGTGTGTATTTAACTCTGGAATATTTAAGAAACTTTCAGCCTTGTTTAGTTACTTATAAAAAGACATTTTCATGCTGCTTTGCAAGAGCGTTGATCAAGGAGTATAATGGTTGTCTTTCCCTGCACCTGACACTTCTACCATTACATTTGTAGTAGGTTATTCTTTAATTTGCTCAATTATTATCTGTTTTTATGCCTGTGAAAATGTATGACAGAACTGAAGGGATGCATCCTTAGTGATATTCAGCATAGCTCTATCATCCTTGTTTTACACCAGCAATAAATCAGTATAATACAGTGATAAATCAAGCCTGTAACAGCTAATCACTCATATCTCAAGAATGCATAGTTACCCTTTGTTTTTTTAAGGTACTCAGTTACTGCCATAGTTGCTTTCATAGTCGCTTTTTGGTTTTTAATTAAACTTACTGTTCTGTTTCACCAGTCCCTTACATTTTGTGAAAGCCTGTGTGATATCCAGTGTATAGAAGCCTGAGTTTGCTTAGTTTTGAGAATATTCATCAGGCTGGGGGATTTGGTTTTGCAGATTCCCTCTCAGAGGTATCTCACAGCTGTGGCTTACTAAACCCAAATGCTCACGTTTGTTCATCACACAGAAGAAATCAAAACTGAATTGCTAAGTGCAGCATAGAAGTAAGCTTTTGTAAGCCAGATGTAGAAAGACAGTTCTGGCTTCTGGGACGCCTATGGGTAGGTACAGGAAGGATATTTCCCATCATATCAGGTTTTGACGACTGCCGCCGCAGTGCATCTGACTTTCTCGGCACTGTTTCGACACCTAGGTTGCCATCACTGTTAAAGCTGCAGTTTTGTGATAGCTGTCAAATACATTTTGTTTTCGGCTGGCTTCATGTGTTTTAAAGTCAATCCAACAGCTCTTGCCATACGGAGACATTTGTTTCTTAAGAGAAGAATGATGTGGAGAATGATGTGGGGAAGAGAGACACGGGGAACATTTCCAGGGGGCTCTCAAGGATGCAATCGCACAGCTAGAGCTCATGATGTCCTCTGGATATTTCAGTGGCACTTCCAAAGTAGCTCAAGCCATCTGCATCTTGTCTACTGTGGTCTTGCATCCTATGCTGCCTGCTCCCTTCCACCAGGGAGGGTGGGCTCTTGCTTGCATATGCAGCAAGTAGGGGAATGCATTTCTGCCAATCCAGCTGAAAACTAGTACTGCAAGAGAAGCATTGAGCTTTCTGGAAAGTCAGCTCCTGCAGCCAGCCCACGCAGCTGAGCCCCAGAGCTGCTGCAAGGACAGGACAGGAGAGCAGATGGGACAGGAGAGCAGAAGGGACAGGAGTGAGGAGGTACTGAGCAGGACAGCTGCAGCACCAGCTCATGTTGGCTTAACCTGACACTGAGCTTCATCTTCTGGTTATGATTTCACATCTTGCTGAGACTTGCCAAGGAAGAGGGAGGAGGTCCTGTTCCTCATGCTCTCTCCTCCCCCAGCCACATGCTCCCACCCTAATCCCCTTGGGGTGGCTGCAGCAATCAGATAGCCCTGGGGCCAATCAATTTGGAGAATTGACCCAGAGGAAATCTAACAATGCATGTAAATAAATATGCAAATAACAGAAGAGTTTGCTGCCAGATATGTCAACCTGTCAACTGAGCCAATTCACCCTGAGGCCACAGAATTGCCAAAGCAAATATGAGGAGGGAGGTGGATACCTGCAACTGAGGGAAGTGGGCAGGGAGGAGGAAGCAGGACCTTCTTTTTCAGTGAAAGGTGGGTGCTGACTTGGCAGAGCTGCTTTTAATGTGAAGGCATTCCATCTGGTTCTGTGACATCTCTGGTTTGGATGGAGGAGAGCTTAACTGGGGACAAAATTCAAAAGCAAATTCTAGCTCCTGGAGGGTCACCTTCTAGGATTGATCCTCTTATTAGTGGAGAGAGATAGAGTACTCTGGGCAAGTGACTGGAGATACTCTTATCCCAGCTGTGATCATGGAGGGAGCCCAGAGACACTACTTCTAGGGACAAGGTGGTCTTTGTGAAAATAATAGCAATGTAATTGCTGTAATAGCAATGATTTTCAGCTTGTCTCATCATAGATCCCTACAGTTTTCCATTGGAGGGCTGAAAGCTCGTAGGATGAGCTTTACCCCACTTATCAGGGACATGCCTGGCTGGCCGGCTGGCCTCCTGGCAGCTCTTGCAGAAGTCATCTGTGAGCTCAGGAATCTGTGGACCTCAGGCAGAAACTCACAACCCCAAAAAACTACACACTCAACTCCCTCTGCACAGGCAGGGCAGCAGAAATTAAGAGGGAGCAATAGTGGTTCTGTGCTATTGCTGCTACTGAATTAAAGAGAAATAGTTATCAAAATAATTATTTCTTTTTTCAGTATGTCTATTTAAAAATAGGGAATAGCGGTATTTAAATAAAATGATCCACGTTTTTTACCACACACACAAGATACTTGCCTTGCACTTTCCCCATGACAACTTGTATGATTTATTATGACAAACCACTAGCCCTAGTAACAGCAGACCCAGATCTTGGCAGGAAAATATGCTACGTATTTTGAAGCTGTTTTATACTAAACACATATATTTTCAGTTCAATGCAAGGTAGAGAGAAAACCTCTAATATTTTTCTAAACGGGTACAGTTTTGATAACTTAAGAAAACCAAATTTCTGAGCCTTTCATATGTAAAAGAAAATTGAAATAAACTTTAAATAAACCCCAAACAAACCAAGTCTTCTCAAATATTCCCCAAAGAAATTGTTATATTTTGCTGTCATGGAATTTCACCAGGACTCAGTGAGTTCTGTTCAATTCTAGTTTTTTTTGCATGACCAGTCTTTTGTTCTCTAATTTGCACTGGGTTGAATTTGTAAGGTCTGTGTCCTGGATTGAGAGACACAGGACTACCTTTTCTTCTAATGCTTGGGAAAACTGCACTTTTAGAAGACTCTAGTGTCTGAATTCATGAAAATATTTACTTTATAGCCAGCCAGGCACTGTGAGATTCAAGGTCTCAGTGTTTTCAAGCCTTGCCAGGTGCAAGGATGAGGAGGAGCGAGGCCTGAGCACTTGACCCAGACTGGCCAACTGGGTTATATCATACCATGAACGTCACATTCAATATAGTTTAGAAAAGTTGGCTGCGTGGCTCTCTCCCTTGATGGCAGTGGTCCAAACAACTCCTAGCCCCAGTGCCGGACCCCTGAGCCCTTCCCTTCCTCCCAAAGCCATTGAATTCGCAGTGTCCCACATTAGCTGTCCACTGCTGGGAGTGCACATCTTCCCGCTGATAGAATTGGATGAGTATAATTCTTGTATATCTTATATCAGTATCGGGTTTAATACTGGTGCTCTAATATTATTGTTAATTATTTAGTCTTAGTCTATTAAATTTATTTAAATTTCAACCCTCCTGTTTCTTTGTGTTCCCTGATTCGCCTTTCCTGAGTGAGGAGGGGTCATCGGGTGATAGAATAATTGCCTGAACAACAATAAATTGTTATGGGTTTTCTCAAACCATAACAGTCTGCTACCACCTTTTTCTGTTACTAAAGTCAGAAAGATTCCTCTTTAAGCAGTTTTGCCTGTTATACACATATTCTGAAATCATTTAACTGCTCATTAATTAAACTAAAGATTCCAGGATTGCTTTGCATGTGCAGTGTGTGAACACATTAAATCCGCTGTAGTTAATAAAAGGCTAAAAATTTTGTGAATATGTGTGCATAGGAAGAAATAAGTGGTAACTCCTAAGTTAGAAACATTTGGACAGTAAGAAATGTGGTATGTTTGTTTCTGCTTTATGAAATTCTTAGATTTAAGCAGTCCTATCTCAGATGCATATGGTCTGTCAGTATAGTTTACCTCGGTTGACTCACCGTTTTAATCAGTGAAAAGCTCATCACCTGTGCCACATGCTCATTTATTGATAAACAATATATGTGGAAATTAGTTACTATTAAAGTATAAGACATTGCTAGATTACTAAGTTCCCATTATACAGAAGAAATATGTTTAATTAAGATCATTTATCTGTAAAATGAATAAGCGTTTGAACTCACCCATGATCTGTATCACCCAACATCACAAGAAATGATAAACAAAACCACATAGAAAAAAAAAATCCAAACCAAAATCCAAAGCAAAACAAAGGAAAGGATATGTTTCCCTACACAGGCAAGATAAGGGAACTTTGGAGATTTTGAAAATTAAATGCTACACACTCAAACAAAATGTTTTATTTATTCCAGATTTATTATCCAACATTAATATGAAGACTGAAGAATGTTTTGTGAGCAACTCAGTGAAACCTGCATGACATGGCATCATATTATTCGCTTTTTTTCAAATGTTTGCTCAATGCCGTGAACACACAACACCTGTGCTTTATTTCAAGTTCTGCTGGATAGTTCAGGGCGAGTCATTTCATGTCCTCATGTCTTCATTTTCTCCTGGTGATAATACACTGATCCCTGTGTTAAAGGATACTGGGAGGTAGTACTGAAACTATTAAGGGTTTGATTATATCTTCCTGAGCATCATTTCTCTTGCCTCAGGATAGCACAGAAGAGAAATGACAAATACATGCTGTTGTCCAGCTTTCTGTGGCCCTACTTAGGAGAAACAGTTTTGTCAATTAAAGGATGTTGCTCACCAACAAACCAAACCAGGTGAAATATATTCACAAACACACCAGCGGTGATATTCAAGTTTTATTAAAGACAATAGGGTTTTTGCCATCATCCCTGATGGAGTTGCATTGCATTAGTCTTTGATAGGATTCTGCACACTGCCTCATTTCAAATTACACTTATTATGTATTTCAATAAAATATTAACTTGTAAGGAAAAAGAATCTCTTCTGGATGAATGTTGCCCATGAGAAAGGCTATGAGAAGGATCACTTTATAAGGAAAGCCGAAGGATGATAGTCTGGCTTGAAATTTACAATGGAAGTAAAATAACAACCTAAATTGTGGACTTTATTATGACTAAAACAAACATCTTTGCTCTATGCCCGGGTTTCCATTGAGGTATCAGATTTTTAAAATGTTGCTCAAGAACAGGCAGTTTATTGCTATTCCCTGCTTCTGCTTTTTCCCAAGCTGCAGCAATCAAACAAACAAGAAAAGTCATTTGTACAAGGTGGAGCAGATATCTGTGAACATGCATGCTGATTTTATGGTGGAGTAGAAAGAACATAGCTTTAACTGCTCACTGAAGAACACTCTTAAACTTGCATTTATTTACATTGCATCTATGGCATTTAGCTGACTGAAGAGAATTGATTAGCAAGAAGGCTGTTAAACAGCAGTCCTATAGCAGGCACTGCACTGAGGATTAGAGGTTTATTTCACTAATTGGTGCCCTCCTGTAGTCTTTATGAGTCAATTGTAAAAAATAAAGGAGCACTCAGAACTGCATTTAGAATAAAAGCAGAGTGATGGTTTTCACTGCACAGAAATCCCATAGCTGAGCTGTTCCAGAAATAAGTTCAGTCAAATTATTCTCTGGTGAATTCTTGCTTGCAGCCCTATATCCTTACCGTGCTGCTTTGGCAAACCTCAGCTAGGTTGGCATGCTGAAAATCAGACCTGTAGCTGCCCCAGTTGGCATGATGTTGCCTTAATTGTCCATGGTGGCTGACCTGAATGTAGCAGCCATACACCCCTGTGAAAGCAGAGCCCTCACATGGCCCTGGCTCCTGAGCTGGGCAACAGCACCTCACTCGGCTTCCACCCCACAGAGGCAGCAGCACAGAGTCTCCTTATAATGTCATCTCTGCAGAATTACATACAGTGTGTGCACCTACAGGTCTGACTGACGCCATGGGAGCATGGCAGCTCCTGCGAGGTGGGAACTGGGGAGCTGCAGGACACCCACCGAGGAGCAGGCATCTCTTGCAGATGAACTGAGCTTGTATGGGGAGAACTAAAGAGGGAAAGACGTTTCAGCCAGTTCCTTCTTACCTTCTGAAGGATGTTTTGTCGTGAATAGGCAGAAATAAGGTTCTAATCTCTCTGTTTTTAATAGTAATCTGAAACAAAAAGATGCACGTGCTGAACCCTGAAGAGTAGTGTTGGTACTAACATGCTGGGCAAAAGGGCTTCCTGGCTCCTGGAGGGTTCCAGGGCATGAAGAGCACCACTAGAGGGCTCACAGAGTATTTAAAGGGTTATTACATGTGCTATGCGAAAAATACTCTCATTTTACTTTCTGTTCCTCCATTTGTACGCAAAACGCGTTTCAGAACTAAACATGCTAAAGTGCACCTTTACTTTGAAGGCAGCTTCACAGGCTCACACGGGCTCATCTCCATATGAGGACACCACCACCCTCTGACCCCTCCTGTGTAAACAGGCCTTCTGTGTAACACAACTTTGACAAGATCATGCTGCTCATTACCCACTAGTCACTAACCAGAGGCAGCCATTCAGCAAAAAACCAACTGCCATTACCAGCACTTGCAGAGGACTGAATGAGTTCAGTGCATCAGGTACCACAATATCAGTGTACTGCATACACCAGTCTTTCAGAAAGAAAAGCAAAAAACATCTCACAATCTTCTTCCCCTTTCACTTTCCCCAGAGAAACCAGGTTTAGTAAAGGTAGCTGGAAAGAAGGCAGACATGACCCTAATACTTCTACCTTCCCTGATTAGGGGATTCACATATATAAATTCTGGGACAACTGGCTGTCAAGCATATGAAGATTTTGGTATATTGCTCATGGGGTCGGGGAGGTGGCCATCCCTACAATAAGATATGAAAGCTATTTGTGGCAGCTGATAAATAGTGCTAACTACCCCTAAAACACGTTTCCTCCTAAGGATCAAGATTTACTTTTGTAATGGGGGAATACAAAACTAGTATGACGGGTTTTCTTTTCCCTCTCTTACCACTCATTAGCCCCAAGGACCTTGTTACAACATTTGGTGTTGAGAGTAGAAATGTTCTAATGTATAGCCCCAAACTAAAAAATGTGAAGGCAATAATCATGGGAGTATTTCAACGCTAACTAAAATGAATTTCCTTCTTTTTTCTACTCTTTCTTTTCCCTTTCGTCTCCAAAAGAGGCTGCCAAGGGAATTATTATGATTACTCTGCATGTTTTGCAGATGTTTGGCTGCTGCACAGGGTTCTTGCGAGAGGTTAAGATCCTATAGGATCCAGCTTGGATGCTGCCCTCCACATCAGCTGATCTGTGGAAGTCCTTAGTCAGCAGAACTTTTGCTGACATGCTTAACTGAAACCTCTGGGACAAGTCACCTCCTCAAAGCTCCGTTTAAAGTACTTTCCTGAACTGGGCCTTAATTCTGCTCTCCTATTAAACTTGATGGAAATATTCCACTTTCCAGGAATGGAAGTTGAAGTAGACTTTTAATTATTATTTTTTGTATTTATATATGCATACATATGTACACAGAAACACATACACACATAAAAGCTGTAACTTTGGTGTGTTCAGAAGCCATGCTCAAGGGTGTCTCCAGAAGTTTCAGCTAAACCTTGAAAGTTTTCTTCTCAGGAATACTGGAGGTATGGACACTGGTTCTATCATGCCAACAGTGTGAGGACAGGAAGCTTTACTGCCTTTTGCCTTTGTTACATGGCATGCAGACAAGCAGTTCAGAGAGAGCCCATGGTCACAGGCTGGCGGGAGCAAGGAGGCTTTGTGTTTATTTAATCTGTAGCCTTTTGGTAAATAGTTGATAAATGTGCCTTCCTGGTACCACTCCACAGTGAAGTGGATGAGAAAAAAGAGGCAATACTGACATGATGCTGTAACACTCGCTTGTAGGGTCCCCCACTTTCCATATATGTGCTGGCAATATGGACAAACTATTTAGCCCCTCTCCAGGACTGATCTGATTAAGGACCAGCACAGGACTAGCAATAACCACAAAGGTTGTTCGGTTAGGATACTCACCACTGCTCCTCCTTTTAAATAAGGGAGATGATACAACAAATCCAGACTTCAAGCACCAAGGAAGGGTAGAGAGGATCAGCTGCTGCAGGTTCTCTTGGGGCCAATCAGCACATGTGGCTGATAGGAAGAATGTGGATATGGGTTAGGAGCAAGCATTGCTGCTTGTACTAAGACTTTGCTTCTGCCCAAGCAAATGTGCTGGGATGGCATCAACTCGTTGCCCAGAGCTTGGGGAAGGGTTCCAGGGCTTTTGTTTTGGGGGAGACAAAGAGTGCTCCATCATTCCAGGTCCCCAGAAGAGGAGAACATCACTGCATTCTACCCCACATGCATCCCGAAAGAAAACTGAAAATCTGTCTTCATTACAGCAGTGTCACCCTTCAGTACAGGAACATGTTTCCCTGACACATCTGTTTCACAGGGATGAATGCATGGAGGTGAATATGTTGAATAAACAGGCTGAGATTTGCAAAGCCACCTTGAGTAATAACTTGATTTTCACATCCTTTAGGTACTTAGAGTCTCTGCCCTCCTTACCTGAACTGCTCCCACACAGGCAGTCCCTGCAAATGTAGCATTTTACAAGTCTCGGTTTCAGATTTATTGTTTAAAACTATTTTGAAACCAATTACTTATAACACAGATACATCCACTTGTCTGCATCAACAAGTCATAGTTCTTATAATCTGGGGTTGTATGAATCTTAGATTTCTAAAATACAAATTACATATTCATGCCAGAAATTGAAGAATCCACTATGGTTTATTTCGAGGTGGGCTTTTGAATTTTAAACATTTTTCACAAAGATGCATACCATTATTTAAATATGATGAGGTTAGCATAAACCAACAAAAGCAAAGAAATTGTAAGCTAAGATTGATGATACATTCCTAACTCATGCTGTTGTGCCTAATTATTGCAGCACTGCCAACCAGCTCATAATAATTACATACTGCAAACAGAGCTGTGGGGGGGAAAAAAATCATTGTTTTGCGTTCATATTACTTTCACTGAACTTTACTGGCATGTTTGATTCATATCTCCTTTCCATGTTTTGAGCTCCTAGAGCCTGCAAACTCAAACATAAACCTCCTGACGGATCAGGAAGAACAAGGATGGTTTTCCCTCCAGACTCGTCTAAAGCACGATGACAATCTCGTTCCATTTATTAACACAAAAACATGCTGGTTTTGCTTCTCTTTGTGTACCACTCTTGGCCAGCCTCATTATTGCCAGAAGGTCCACCAGCCAGTCTTGTTTCTGCTTGTAGACAGCATATGAGAAAAGGAGGGGGCATTGAAGAGCATGGGGAGAGAGAGCTGTGTTACACGCAGTGACCGCAGGTTTTTGTCAGTCTCTTTTTTGCTGTTTCCTAGAGTTCAAAAGCTCTTACTGTTCTCTTACTGGATATGAGTATAGTTTCAATCCCAGAGCAGCAGTATCTAGAGAGGAGTTTAATCATTTTTACTCTCTCATTTTACACTCATATGTCCTTAACCCAATTTAGAT
Organism: Nycticryphes semicollaris; assembly: GCA_013400055.1. Taxonomy (NCBI): domain Eukaryota; kingdom Metazoa; phylum Chordata; class Aves; order Charadriiformes; family Rostratulidae; genus Nycticryphes; species Nycticryphes semicollaris. The sequence continues at coordinate 698,565 of VXBJ01006365.1, forward strand.
GGTCAAAGCACTCTGGGACAGCTCGTTCGCTCAATATGTACACAGACCCTAGCACTACAGGGTCCCACCTCATTGGAAAATAGTAAGTGCTTCTCTGATCTAAATGCTAAATAATTCATCACAAATCCCTAAATCATGCAATGCAATGTAATTTCTTCTCCTTGATTTTGTTACGCTATTATTTATATCAGCATAGGGTATTGATATAAGAAACTTGCAATGAAGTCCCAGAGACACTTTGATTTAATGTGGTTACAGGGACTATCATTGCAAGTGGCAACGAATAGCTCTAATGGATTTTCTAGTACCTTGTTTTCATCATCCATAATAGACTCTTATCTGCACTGGTCGGAACTGTAGGACGCCCGTGTCTTCAGCGCCCAGACTTTAACAGATCTATATTTTATGGCCCTACAGTAAAAGTAATTGCAGGTTTTATAATGTCTGTGTTCTGCTCCGACTGAAAGCAGTCCATTTAGAGACTTCCGGAAAGTTGAGGTGTTTCAGTTACAAATGCATGGGTTGAGCTGGACTCCGGTTGTGTAGCTGGCTGGTTACCAGCCTCCTTTTAATAAGGACACACCCCAGACACCTAACTTTCTTTTCTTTTCCCTATACCAAAATCAAAGCTATTTTGGAACATGAGGGGTTCAAGCTGAAGGAATCCTGCCCCTGAGTTTCATCAGTTCAGAGGAAGTGCAGAAACATGGAGACCAGTCAAGAAGATGCTGACAGCTGGAACTACCAGCAAGGCTCACCCTCTTCCCAAATCAGACCCTTCGGCTACAGCTCACAGTTGACAAAAATCAAGAATCAATTTTGACTCACTGTCTGACCTCAAATTAGCTTTCAGAAGCCATGCAACAGTTCTTGACAATCTCACTGTAGGAAAGCAGGAACTAAGGCAATCAGAGAAAAACAAAATACCTTTTTTTCTTTTTTCTTTTCTCTTTTTTTGTGTTGAGTGACAGAGTAATTATACCGTCTACCTAAAATTCAAGGGCTCTGCCAAACATTCATACCTACACAACCCTCGGCAGGACTGCCTCCTGCCCCCATGGTAACAGCCAGCCCTGCAGCAAGAATTTGGCCCAAAGAGCAGGAGAAGGTAACAGGGGCATGGGGCTTTTTAAAGGCACAAAAGCCCTCTAAGTGCCGAGTTCTGCCATTTGCACCCCTTAAGACCAAGAATAATTCAGTCCGAATGTTAGCAGTGTCTTTTTACTCTATGTGATAAAGGGATTAAGCCTGCTATTATCAGAATAATTAATCTTGCTTGACACTCCAGGCAAAAAATCCAATATGCTGTATTCCACAGACATGGCACTGCTTTACAATATTTTGTTATCTTTTCATTGCATAATTAAGAAGATGAGTAGGGAATCGAGGAGAATCATCCAGCAATAAAATCATCAGAAAACAGAAAGTTAAGGTATCTGGAGTTGAGTCTCAGCTATTTCAATGACAGTATCAATTGAAAGGAAAGTCCCCAACTGGGAGATGAACAAGTTCCAGTTGCAGCTGGCAACAATACAGATGCCACTTGCTAAATTATCTGAAACCATTTTTTGTCATAACATGAATTATATGCTCTTAGTGATGAGATTAATTTTAAACAGCTATTGTTTTCACAGTATAGTCTCCAACTGGACTGCTCCAGATGTATGAACTGGAGAGAAAAGGATAGCCAGCCTAGACCCTTGGCATCATTGGGCTCCTGAAAATAGTCATTCAGCATGAAAACCTACACATAGCTAAGTAGAAAAAAAACTGTGCTTAAGTCTCATGGGTAGGCAGTTAGAAAATCCTGTACTAATCATGATTCTTTATTTTCAGAGTAGCATCCCAAAATTACAGACTTTCCTTGACCCAAACAGTGACTATTCTTCCTCTAACTCTAGAAAACCCTGTGGATCAAACAGTTATTTCCAAACGCTGCAATTTTTTTGGCATAAAAACAATTGCCTCCCCTCCCAGCACATACACATTATCTTCTTAAATCCATTTTAACCCAGAGGTTAAATACTCTGAGGATGCACAGATGACCATACAAAATTAGTTGCATGCTTGGTTCGGCTCGCTACTTGGAAAATAAGCAGTAGTGTTGTACTTGAAGTGCTTACCTGGACCAGTGGGGGCTGCCCCTCTGCTACAACCTGCACTTGGCCTGGAAACTGCTGACCTACTGTGGCTCAGAAGCTGTCCTCAGCAGGGCAGACACCACTTCATACTTTGTTGAGTGACAGGAAATCTTTTATTCCTATTTTCAAGAAAGAACTGTGGCACTTCAGGAAGAGCTGCTAAATTACACCTTAATTTTTCAACATTCCCAGATGAATGTATGACAGGGTGATTCTGTGTCGCTACAAATTGCTCTTGAGAAACTGGTGTGCTGGTACACAGACCCGATATGGGACTTAGAGTGATTAACTCCTACATATCACTGAATCAATTCCCAAACAAACGTGAACTCATCTTGATGAGGAAGAATATTTTGTTTCTACAGCTAGTTCATTTGGAACACAGAGGTGACAAACCAAAACACAGCTCCAGAAAGTAAACAGACAATGTGTGTGCTTGTGAACACCAGGTTAAAGTCAGTCCTCTAGTCTTGCTTTCAGGCTGTGCAGATCCCAAGGAGGATCTTGAGAGCAAGATCCTAGAGGAGCAAGAAATAAGTTTGGCATTTTATAGGACAGTGGGAAAGATTCAAAAAAGAGCTTCCTGCTTTTCTAAAGGACTTGCCATGTTGGTTTGACACTTTCTAATGCTCTATTTAAAAGCATTATTATTACAAAGCAACATGATTTGTTTCCAGTGGAGCCTACCACTGTGGTAGCCGTCTACCAGACAATGGAGTAGGACAGTCCTGGCCAAGTTTCTGCTTACCTGGTTTGCACACACAGGTAGGTTTCCATGGGACAGATACTCAGTTGTGGTCACTTGGCATGGCCTCACAGACTTCAGCTGAATAGCTTTATGCAGCAGCAGCAGGGTCTGGTTCCTTGAACACCTGAAGGGAGGTGGGAGGAAGACTGTAAATGAGAAAGCCATAATCACAGGGAGAAAATTGTTTATTGGGAAGCTCTATGTGTTCTTGGATCAATGTGAAAGTGTGTTATACTATACAAAGGTGTAAAAATTACGTACTCGAGCACCTCCATTTGTCTACTAACCAAAACCCTAATATATTATTTCTCTTTCTCGTGAATGGCTGATGGCAGCAATGCCATGCTTTACCCAGTTTCAGGTGCCACTGACATTAGCAGTTCTTACAACTGTCTTTCACACAGAACCCCCAACCCAGATATTACTAGTAAGAAATGTGCCCGATTCCCTTCTACAGTAAGCAGACTTTGTTAGGAGGATTTCATGAGCTCATGGACGTTCTTAGGTGTTCAAAACATGTTGTGCAACCAATCAGGTCATTATCCCGTGCTCCTTTGTTTCTTCTATTCCCTTCACCCCAGTTATTTTTGTTATGTCCATTTCAAATGCCCTTCTCTCTCTCACTGTTCAGATTGTATGGTCTGCATGAAATGCATTCAAAGTCCAAGCAGTTGCCCAGCAGCCATTTAATGATAAAATGAGCCTGACAGCTTTAAAAAGGCACTCCCACTTCCCTATTCTAATGGTGGTAACTACAGCTTTTCTAGCTTTGGCTCTTGAGCCTTATGTGTCCCATGAGAAAGGTAGCTCAGGTCAGCAACCTGTCAGGAAAGTGAACCAGTAAGAGCGATTAGGTGGAGAGGAGGCTGGTGGTCATGGCAGCCACTGGTGCCCACAGAGGGACCTAGGTGCCTGTGGAGGACGTGTGCTGTGGCTGGCCACAGTGCTGCCATGTCCTGACCCTTCATCCCTCCGCAGGCAAGCCCCCTGTTGACTATGCCCCCCTTGACTAACTTAAACTGGAAAAAGGACTAATATAAAGAGTTAATTTGGGGTTTCATGACTCCTCATGGACCCTGCTATGCTCCTTCCCATGTCTCAACTCCAACTGCTATGAGTAGTCCCTTTCACTCAGAGGTTTTCCATATGTAGATTACTGCAGTGTCCCTGACATTCCCTGTGGGTTTTTAGACCACCTTTTATTTTTAAATTCTACCTTGTGTTGTTAATTTCTTACTGTGAACTGTTTTATCTAAATGCCACTTCCATGCCTACTTTGCCTAATCACACTTCTTCTATTCACACCCAACCTTTTCAACATGTATTTGGGGAAAGAGGAGATTCAGAAGAGGAGGGGAGTTGCTATTTACTTTGCTTTTTCCACTATCTCCATTCCTTTTATTTCCCTTGGCTCAAAGAAAGGATACAAAATTTCTCAGTCCTAGTGAAATATAATCTTCTATCGCTATATTTTCTGTACTGTGTGATATTTATTTGCAAAGTGTGTTTCCTTTATATCTCAATCTGAAGATTCAAAATTCATTATTCTTTCCTTTCCAAATCTTACATCTCCTCAATTTCCTGTGATCTCACAATGCAAATACTAATAGCTAAAAAAAAAATAAAATAGAGAAAGTCAGTACTCTTAGGTCAGGTACAGCTTTCTGCAGGAGGGAAGAAATAGATTTTTTTTTTAATTATTGGTTTCTTTCCTCAGTACTGACTTGGGCATTAAAACCTTTTACCTTGATCAAGTCTGGCAAAGGAAAGCAGTGACAAGAGGGACAATACAATCCCTTCCGGACATCTACCACCTTGCAGAGAGATGACCAAACATTTCAAATATGAGTGGACTTCAAGACTATGGCAGTTAGTGGGAACCTGTCAGCTGACATTGATACTAAAATCCTTAATTATTTCCTTCCAAGCTAAGACAAAAAGAAGAAATTCCATATATTATATAGCAGGTCTTAGATCATTAGGTGAATGGCAATTTCTTGAAATAGATTCTCATGATCTCTGTGGCACCCAGCTGCTGGTGCTCATATCAACCCATCTTCTTGACCCAATTTGCCCTCAGCCACCATACCTCTTTGATCAAAGATGGCCATTAAGTCTTAATGGAGTTCTCATGAAAATATACAAAGCAGGATCACTGTTGCCCTTTCAAAGTTTCCCAAAAATCAAATGTATTTTGCAGCCACAAGTTCTATCAGACACCTGGCAGGGGTTATAGAATCATTGAATGGTTAGAGTTGGGAGAAACCTTAAAGATCATTGACTTCCACCCACCAGCCAAGGGTTAGATGTTATGATTAGAGATCATCAGAGTTTTCCTAGAGGAAAACTTCATCAACAGCAAGAAATGAACTAAACCCCCCAGTGGTGTACACTCAGTGAACACTGGGAGACTGAAGACACGTTCACAGGGACTCTGCCTGGACCCTTGGCACATCTCCAGGGACTCCTGCACTCACAGGACCCAAGGTATGTTTGTAGCATTTTCGAGACGTGCTGTTTGGAGGTAGTCATCCATGGAGCTGAACCAAAGGTCTTAAAACTCTTAATCTGACTGATTTCAAGCTGTGCAGCAGAGAGCCTGGGAATTTCTGAAACCTTTCTTTTGATGGAGTCTCTTTGGATGGCCATGTGCTCTCCATAGGAGCAGGGTTGGATTTTGAGAGTCCTCTCCAGAGCAGTGGATATGTTGGCAGAGCCAGCTAGTCTGAGGCTCAGCACACTCTCAGTCCCACCATAAAGTAGCTTGCAGAAGTGTGCAGGAAGGGAAGGACAGGACTAAGAGTACAACCACCAGCCACAGAAATCCTGTTCTTAAGCAGCAAGGATCATGAGATCCAAGTCCATGTTTGTTAGTACCCTATATCAATCATTCTGCAATCATTTTTTTCCATTGGTTCACAACTTCAAAAGTTTTGTTCCTGTTTGACTGATAAATATGATGTACAGATTATGTCTGGGTTTTTAAGGAGCTTTTTTGTGAACTAGAAATCCTGTGTTTTCAGCTGTGGCAGTTGCAGACTAATCCAGCCACTGATGGCTACAATATTACCTTGTTTTTCTGCACTCATTTTGTTGTCTCTAGCTGGTATTTCTCATTGTAATGTTCAATTTGTAACAGGACTACCCTTCAGCTTATTTGTGTTCAGAGATAGCCACAATAGAGTCCTGTTTCATAATTGTGTTGAGGTAATGCCCAAGGCTCTCAGCAAGAAATAATAATAAATGACATGACACAACTCTGCTGTGTCACACCTTTTTAAAGCCCAGGTCTTTTTGAGGGACACAAGAGCATAGATAAAAACAGCCACAGGCGGCAAAGAGCCCCTTCTGAAAACAGCTCCTGGTAACTCATTCAAGTCAGTGGTCATAAAGAACAATAGCACAGCTGTCAGATAAATGGGATGCTTACAACTGCACACAGAAAACCTAAAAATTTCAGCAACAAACCCATTAGCCTTTACTACATGAGTGGTACAGGACCTGCTGTTTCAGTAATGCTCTTCTGGGTCACATAAAACCTGTAGAGAAAACACAGAGATGTCTGGCGTCCATCCATTCCTCCATCTGCCTGAGGGCAGCTGGGAAACTGCCCCAATCAGTCCTCAGACTCAGGGATGCTCTAGTCCTGCAGCCAGTGCCAGTATATGAGGAGTGTTACATGACCAATTTGCTCACAAGCCCCAGTTTGCAATGAATGCCTTATATCGTTTCTCATTAACAATTAAAATAAAAGCTCTATTTTTTACAGCTGCTTCAATCAGCCCTGCTCCTAGGATATATGTTCCCAAAATAGGAAAATCACAGATCATCAGCACCACTTCTGGATCATCTCATCAGCCTATGACCTTACCCGGCACAATCCTTTTTACCAGAAATTTTAAAACTGTTTTGTACCACATTCCAGTGCCATCAATAACCCCTTGCTATACACAAGACAATGGAGAGCATATTCTGAAAAATACATAGTATATATTAAAATCACATCAGTAGGGACACATCAGAACATAAAGCAAAGATATCATTAGCCTGGAACTACAAGTTGTCTCCTAGGATTTTCTTTTGGGTAAGGTGGTTTTTCTTTTGCACTAGATAGTCCTCCTAATTTGTTATGACTTTAAAAACAAAACAAAACAAAACAAAACACAACCTAGGAATGAAGGAATTAGATTAAGTCCTTCCATTTAGTTAATTTCCATGATCTAATATTCCCCTCATGTTCCAACACAGCTCTGTTCTCTGCTGACGACATCAGGGATAAGGAAGTCTCTTAGAAGGCAAGTTTCAATTCAAGGGCAAGGCAGACCAGAGACCACTTCTTTCCTTATACAAAGTATACTCAGTTTAGTGTGCTTGTGGGCGAGCCAGAAATTGCAACAAGAACACTTAGGTAACCAAGTCCCCTTGCATATAGATGATCAATGATGTTCTTGATAAACTTGAAAACATTTCAGAACATGGTGTCTCACCAACTTGTACTGTGTAGTTACTGCAGTCACTACGGATCTCACTTCTGGCAATATGTTGAAAAAGCAATCAATACTTGCCCTGGGTACATTTTCCCTGCCATTTACTCTGCTATCCAGCCAGTGGCAACAGCAATCATTTAAGATTGACTGATATGTTGCTAATGACGAGTATCTACTGTATGGATAACAAGGATCAAGACCCTTCCATGCTAGATACTACAGAAGATGCCCAAATGCCCATTGCTATAGCATCTGAGGAAATTTTGCATAAAATTAGTAGCATCAGCAAAAGACATGAGTGGGCTTCCTCCCCTCTCATCCCACAAATAAAAATGTTACTACAAAGATAGTAGACACTAAAAAGAAGTGGACTATCTATCAAGTGGACTGAGCTTGTATGGAGAAAAGAAAAGAGGCAAATATTTTAAAAATATGGGGATTAGGGTTCTGTGGCAGCAAAGTAAAAAAAGGTTGATTTTGTGGGACTGACTCCTGATAGGCACTCCTTTTGGTTTTGTATTGGTCTGTATTTGATGTTTGCCAAAATGTGTCAAAGTGTGAGACGTAAGATTTTGGTTTATGTCCAAATACTACAAAGGAAGTAAAGCCAACCAATCCATCAATCTAGTGGCTGATGTTTAACCTCCTTTCTTCCTTATGCTTGCATATGTCTGCTTCTCCTGCACTTTTGAGAAACTGTGGATTGTCTCATCCCCAGGAAATAAAACAAATCTTAAATTGCAGATTTGCATTGAGCATTTGGGAACAAATGCAACACTGCCCATATCCTGTGGCAAAACATTCTAGCAGAGACAGATGCAGCACTGGTGGAAATGACTGGCAGAGGGATCTTGCAAAATCCATGTGACTGCAGGACCTAATATGACTGTTTCCCTGACATAGGGGAGCTGAACACAGGAACACACTGAAGAAAGCACTGCGGTGTGCTGGCATTACTGAATACTGAGTCGTTGCAAGAACAGAGCACATGTGGCAAGAGGAAAACAAATATATCATCTGAAATAATGAAGCTTAGTTAAATACATGTTCACTGCTTTCAGGTGACTGCTAGACATTAGTAAAGAGCAATGCTATTGTTGCCCAAAGCCAGTCCAAGTTTATGTTTTTCAGATCTTTCTTCACTGAGATCTCAAAAAAACTTCAAAACAACATTTGCCTGGTGGAAGACAGAAGATGTTGGACTGAGTAGAGCAGCTTGGCCCAGAAGCTGAGGACAAAGAAAGGTCTCAGACAGACGGACTATCATCACTGAAATTGGAATTAGCCAAGACACAGCAATAATGTTCAGCCAGCGGCTGGATTTGTATACACTTTTAAGAGGGTAACTTATTACACTATGATTCATCTAGGTAGAAAACTTGTAAACAAACTCTAGACCTTGCCTACACTTGATTTCTTGGCCCAAGGTTTCCCATCTCAGTGACTTGACTCCACCAGTGAGAGCAGCACTGCCAGAGCTAAAAGGGATAAGGCCCCTAGGATGGTGACACCTTCACCAAGTGGCCGCTTTCACCTGCCAGGAACAGGACAAGGCACTCTGCAACCCTCTCAAGCACTCACAGCCTGTGAGCTGGGTGGTGGTGCAGGTGGATCCAGAAGGAGCTCTGAGACACATTCCTGCCACCCTGCCTTCTCCCTGGCTCTAAGAGCAAGCAGGAAAGGGAGGATCGAGCTGCATAGTGCTTCAGGTCACCTACCATGCCACCCCCAGCTCTAGGGGACAGAAGCCGAAGCCAAAGGTGTTTCTCAGTTCCCTGGGCGAGAAGGAGTTACTGCCAGGTGCACGGCTTTCCCTTTCCTCCCCATACACTCCCACAGCACAAACTCCTTGTACCCTCTAAATCTCCAAAGCAGAGTTGTGTCAGCCTTGCCCATGAAAAAAGTTGCAAATTCTCTTGCCTGGGCTCCTCTGGGACATGCACAACCCAGGCCCCCAGCAGAAGACAATCCTGAACTGTGAAAACTGAAAACAGAGACATTGTTCTCTGCAGCAACACGGTCTGCACCACGTGAATTTTGTCTGTGTGATTTCCTCCAGTTTATCGTCTGATCTCTAGCCCACAGTTAAACCAAACCTTAAGGGTTACAGGTGAGAGAATGAAAAGTGCTTTTGCATCCCTCCTTCTTCCCACCTCCCAGCCTCTCCCTCACCTGAATCAATCCAAAGTTACAGAAGTAGAATCACAAGTTAAAGAGCAAAAAATAGGGACTATGGAAAATGCCTGTCATAAAATGAGGTTACTCATACCATCATGAGGAAGCAGGGTGATTATACACACTTTACACAGAATGATAGAAACAATAGGATTACTCATACAATCTCAAACTCTAATGAGGCGCATCAGTTACACTCCCACAGCAACCTGGAGAAAGAAGGAGAGTAAAACCTGCTGGTTTAGCCTAATAAGGACTTTATGAGAGACTCACAGTTAATATGGCATACTTACTTATGGCATACCACAAGCTTGCCAGGGACAGCAGTCCAGAGTTTCTACATGTGCCATCTCCTACTCCACTGTCATCCTTAACACAATTGATTGAGGACATAAGGTTGGTACAAAATCAAAAGAGGAAGCTCACCAGTAGTTATACTGAGATTTTGAAGAATACAGCTATTATTTTATTTTAAATAATTGGTGACACATTAAAAAGCCATTCACGTAAAGACAGAAGAGCAGGACAGATCTTCGTTAATGCGCTTCTACAACGATACCTCTTACAAAGCTTGCGCTGGAGAACTTTACTTGTTTGTCACTGTGAAGGCAGTATCTGTAAACGGTGTCAGTGAACCAGTGAAAGAAACCGTATCATCTGAAATTATACATCTGTAAGATTTTGTAAGACCTATTTTTGTAAATAGATTATGTACTACTTGCCAGATTTCTCTCCTGGATGGACTTTTTTTAGTGAAATTTAGAAAACAACTGAGAATCTCCTAGGCACAATTCATCTCATTCTATCAGGTGAACTTTCATCTCCTCACCTAGTAGGTGTGCAGGAACCCCAGGCAGCTGCACTGCAGGTACCCACAGCAGCTTGAGATGGATATGTTCCACTTTTCTCAGGAGCTAAGCTTCCTTCACAACTCCTTTTACACACCCGTTTGAGCGTTCAGATAACCACAACATTAAAGTACATGCTCAAATTCTCCCTCTCCCTGACAAGGAATTCCATGTGTATTTACAAGCCTTCCAGCACAAGGATGATTTCCACCTGAGACCCAGCACATGGGAAACTGCAAGGCTTTAAAATCTATAAACCTTGATTTTGTGTGAGATTGAAATAATTTAAAATTAACAGTTCACTTCAGACTTACAAAAATCCTTCACTGATGCTTCATATCATTTTGACATTTCTATTCTAATGTTAAAAAAGAGATAAATCTAAAACGTAAGCATAAAAATAAAACATAAAGTGAATATAATGCATTTTAATTGTGTTGAAATAAAACAATTTTTTTCGTGAAGATGCTGGTGAAAACATTGTGTTTTGTCAAGTGTATTTGTGTTGAATCAGCATTTTCTAAGTGTTCATCCATCCCAAGGCTTCATGTGCTTCTATTCCTTTTCAGCAGAAAAGCTTTCCCGAAATAGCAATGGCACCATGATATCTCCTTTGTAGCATTTCTGTCTAAAATTCCCTTCACTTACATTGAAAAAATAATCACATAGCTTATTTTATTTTCTTCTTGTCATTAGAGCATTATCATCTTCATAAGAAAGCTGCTTTATATCTGCTTGGAGCTCTAATCTCAAGGAAAATTAGGCAGAAGATGCCTCGGTTTGTGTTTCCACTTCATTGAGTGCCTGACCTCTCCTAATGCATAACCGGAACACGAGACATCAACCCAGACTTTTTGCAACAGCCCCTCAGAGTTTCTGGTTATTATCATGCCTGATGTTACAATACGCCCTCTTTTAGGAAAAGCAGTGTTTAATTGACCAAACAAGAAAAACAAATGCTTCCCCAAGGCAAAAATTCCATGAACTGTTTGGATGTTTTCTATGAAGTTAACAAGCACTTCTCTCAGTATTTGAAAGTCTTAGACACAGTTTTTTGAATGGACTGAAGTAAAGAAGAGACAGCTTGAATAGGATTTTACAGTTTCAACATGCTTAAGGACATTCCATGCTAAAATATTACTTGTTTAAAAAACATTACTCATAAATAAATGAAGTTTTTAAGATGGATTTTGTACTCAAATTAAAATATATCTTAAGTTATATCAATACAGCTAGAATAACAGAGGAAGAATATGGTTACATTCTAGACTGACAGGGAAGGTTGACAAGTAATGCTTTTGAAACATTCTTTTTAATATATTTACATTTATTATGACCCTGCAATCAGACTGCATGTGAAACACTAAGTGCAGCTTTATGGACTTTTGAGGGTTCAGTGCAGCTTCAGGGATGTAATCCACATATGATCAAAACACAGGAAAGGAAAAGGCTTCAGGTTTTTAAAATACCAATGTCATTTACTGACTTTATGTTAACAGTGTAGGTGAACATAAGATTATCAAGAAGATGACTAATTCTTCATCTTCCCAACCAAATAAAGAACATGAAACCAACGTTTTCACTGAGAGAAAATTAAAAAAAAAAANATGAAAACCAACCAATCAAAAAAACCTCTTCAATTTTCCATGGTTTTGGGATAGCAAAATCATTGGCAAGCTGGAACTCAGATTCCAAAGCCATTGAATTCTTGCAGAATGTCTCAGCACTGTCCTTAGGATCAATGAATCAAAGACATACCATTGTCTCACACGAAAGTTCCCTGTTTTTTTTCCTTGCTGTTCCCCTAAGGGGGAGCATTCCAGGAAGGATGTTGTTCTTTACCTAGAAACATGATACAGTGGGCCTGGAAGGAAGAAACACCTGACTGGGATAGGTTTCGGTTACCCAAGAGCTGATGTTTTTCCTATTATATCTGAGATGATTTATGAGTGCTCTGATGTGCATAACTATCTGAAAACTGAATGCATAATACACCCCATAAAAATACGAGGGGTATAGGTGTGATTTTAAGTTGATTGAAAACAGAATATCATCCCTTACTCAGGAGTTTACTGTGGAAATTCAGATCATATTTAGATCATATTCAGAAAGTGAATATGGAATAGCCATAGTGCCCAACCTGTACACTGCTAAGCAGAGTTAATCCTAATAGACTGAATTATTGAATTATGATTTCCCTAGCATGTTTTAATTATTTCAGTTTACCTATTATATTTCAGGTCTAAGATTTTAAAATGCCATATTCTACCAAGAGGTAGTTATGGCATGAGGTTTGGTGACAGAAGTTCCTTAATATTTTGGATGTCTGCAATGCAGCCAGCTGTGATTATAGTCTTTAATAACATGTGAACTGCTGTAACCCATTGTGCGTGTAACCTGTTGTGAACAGCCCAAAGATGACTATCTCCAGTTCCACCAAAACATGAGACTTTCAACTCTTCCCTACTGCCTGTTTGTCTAAATTGGAGGCTGAGAAAAGAACTTCACTTCTTCGTCTGTAGACAAATATCTGATAAGCCAGCTGAATATTCATTTTGGAGAAGCTACTGAACATATTTTCTCAGAACATGATCAGTTTAATTAACATTTCTTTAAATTGCCTGGGTTTAAACCTGCAGACCTGAAAACTACATTATCTTCCTTGACCGCACCTGAGTAACTTAGATTTCTCAATACTGTTAATTTTTGACAGAAAGCTAGAAAATCTAGTATTCTCATCTGGGGTTTGGTTTTGAACAAAATCAAACCTTGGGGTCAAGTTTTGCCCTCAACCTTATTCACTTGCAATCAAGTCCATGCTTCTGCACGGATTCAGCTCGGAAAAGCAGATGGTCTTCAGAAATCTGAACAGAATACAGGGGGTGAAAGACTACTCACTTTAAAGCCAAGAAAATATTCCTGCATGACTCTTAAGCAGTGAACTCATAATATAATCCTGAATATAGAAAAATGCAACCTTGAATAATATTGGTTTCCAGTTATTGGTAACTAACTAGAAATTAGCAACACTATCAAAATGCCATTTTGCTTTCCATGAAAGATTGATAGATTTGGGGAGAAGATTTCTGTTTAATTTGGATTAAGGGATTCAAAGGATTGTGTATCAGAAAATTCAAAGGCAAAACTGTTTTGCTCATAATTTTCCTATTTATAAGCATCAGGCAATCAAAATGAAGAAACTTAATCCTATGCACTCTGTATGACCAATTATATAACCCAAGACAGGTATGTAAACAAATGAAGGACAGAAAGAAAAAGTTAATAACTTGAACCAAGTGTAATTAATTATTAAATAATTAACCCTGATACCAACAATACCAAGAAACTCTTCTGCTCTCTTTGTAAGAGAGAGATTGCAAATTCTATGTTTTGATTAGTGATGGGTTTGTCCCACGTGATTTGGAGTGTTCTCAAGGTAAGCATGTTTGTCTTCAGAGTTTTATGATATGAAAATATGAAATGTTTGCAAAATCTGCAGTCTGGTCTGATCTTGAGTTCAGATCACATCTTCCAGAGGCTGCATGTGCTCAGATCTACAGACCGCATTTTCAGCTGTAATTTATATGCAATTAGAAAGTGAAAAAAAATATTCTGTAAACTGGCTAAATGAGGTTTCCCAATCCAGTTTGCAGGCTTTTAAACCCACTTCATCATTATATCAAATCTTTTGAAAAGCATTTTCAAAGGAGAAAAAAGAGCGCTGCTGTGTCACGGGCAGGATCTTGAACAAAGATGTTTTAGTGGTGATAGCGGTATACATCTCTCACCATATCTATTTAGTAGTTATGCTTAGGTAGCAATAAAAAAGAAGGGTGGATGATTATTGATTATGGGATGAAGCCCAGACTGGTGTCTGAATGGTTAGCAATCTGAACTGTGTAGACTGCTGGACGCTCATCTGTGGTATCGAGTACAAGCTAAGAGTTTAATGGAAGGAGTGATTATAAATAACATCTCTTCTGCTTTTTCTCAGGCTGAATAAGTGCAGCCACCACAGTAAACCAGTATTATATCCCAACTGAAAATGCTGCTAAGATTATGCATAAATAAATAGTGTTAGTTACCTGAGGTACCTTATAAAGAATTCTTATTTCATGCAGTTCCAGCTTACTTGGTATTAAAAATAAAATTTGTCACAAAAATATTATTCATTCTCATATCTCATTTTAATACAAAATAATTGTCATTGAATCTGCATTCCATTCTTTCCCAAATGCTCTCTATATTACTTTCATTTGCATCAGCAAGGTTTTACTTTTGCTGCCATCAGATTCAAAGATACTTGGGGGACATTTTTGAGAAGTACTTTGCTTGGTTTTGCTATATCATCTACTACACAAATCAGCTCCTGGGCATTTCTTCTTTACTTAATTAAAATAGGTATATATCGCTATCAAAGGATATCTTATGTCTATGAGTAAATTCTATCTGGAACATATCTACACTTCCACAGTTCCACTAACACCTCAAGAAATACATGAAGGAAAAATAGATACTTCTCCAGGTATGCAGAAACCTAACTGTGCCTCTTAAATAATATCTGGGTTTTTTTTAACACTGTTTAAACTACATTTCTGCACCCTGAAATGTCTAGGAAAACCTCTCTTCACGTCTCCCTTTTTTACCTGAGCAGTGAATACATAGAGGAGTTTTCAAAGACTCAACAAAGGATGTGTTTATTAATAATACAGACCTCTTAGGCTTACAGAGAAAGTTACAGGCATTTAGTTAACTATAGCATTATGAATAAGCACTCAGAAGATGAAAGCGTGAGTGCAGTCTTCATATAATAGCACTGCCGGCTTAAAACTGGGTATTCATCCAAGGTGTTTTACTTGCCAAGGGCCAAAATCACGTCGAAAGACACACTTCGATCTCATCCAACAGAAACACACAAATAAATAATGTATCTCTGAGTCATAAAAAGTGAAGCTGAATACCATAACTGGCTGCATGTTCCTTTCCCCACTCATGTTTAATTGTGCAATCGATAGTAAAATGCTTAAATCAATAATTTTTGATGTTGTAAGCACAAAGCCAACACCAGCGGAGGAAGTCCTGCAGGCTGTGCAGTGCCCGAGCTACATTTTCCTAATAGTTGTGTCTTGCCTTGAGTGCATCAATCTGTAGATTAGCACATCGGAAGAGAAAATACACAGGATTTTCCCATGAAACTATATCCCTTTCCTACTCCTTTGGATTCAATCTGTTTTTCTGTCTTGACTTTAATTCCTTTACAGGTGATGAACATGCTTAAGGAAAAAACCTCCAAGCCTCACAAAGATACTTCAAACTAGAGATCATTCAAACAGATCAGGGCTCTCAGAACTTTCCCAGAGCAGTGCTGTTGCTTTTCCCTATGCCAAACTGCTTCCAAATACGAAACACTGAAACAGCTTGTAAATAAATGCTATTGCGAGGGAGAAGAGCGGAGTCTGTATAAACCGAGCTAGGTGAGGACAGGGTGAAGCAAAGGGCCAAGAGGTCAGTCCCTGCCCCAGCCCTGTCTGGCTGCAGACCCAGCCCGTGCTCTGTGGTCAGTGCAAAGGGAGAAGCTGCAGCCCCCACACAGCCGTCACACCAGCCGCAATCGGAGTGAGCAGCTCTTTTTGTCGAGCATGATGTGAGTCAGGCTGCTGCCGAAGGAAATAATTTTGTTTACAGCAATGGGAAGGGAATTGCTAGAGCAATTAAAATAATTTCTTGTTTCATAATACAAGCCATATCAAGAATGGCTGTTAGCTGCATTTCAGTCTCAGGTACTGAGCAAACAATCAATCAGGAAAAGTAGGTTCTAATTTCATACAGGATTGTTAGTAATAGGCAATATTTATTTAATGCCCTTAAATCTTAGATGCTGCTGTGCCTGGCAGGCACCCAGTCCACATTCTTGCTACTGAGGAGCACCCCATTCCCAGGTAGCTGGAGGCAATGGGTGGACCAGGCTGTCTCCAGGGGTTGCTGTCCTATGCTGCCAACCTGAGGTTTTACAGGTTGCTGAATGCTGTGAAGCCACTGGAAGTGCAAGTATACGTGGAAGATAAGAGGAGAGGTGAAACATGAGCCTGTCACCCACTTTTCCTCACCAAGGCAGCTGTTGTCAGGGTGGTCTCAGACCTCTGGTGACATGGATGGAGACATGCTACAGGTCCTCAGGGCTGGCCTGGCTCCGGTAAGGTGCATCCATTTCATGGTCTGCCCGCACATTTTGCCAGTAAACACAAGATTCGTAATTTTGATGTCTCAGATAAGGCCTGACTGGCCCAGAAAAGGGAGATTTTGATTGTTTTGTTTCAATTTATTGAATTTTCTAACCATGTGTCTGCATGACAGAACCAAAGTCCAAATACATTCCACCTGCTGACAGAACCTGTCAAGTCCAGAAATAATACCAAGATACTGATTCGATCCATCATAGATAACACATCTCAAGACCCAAAAGTTTACAGGGAACTTTCCAAGCAATTCATTGGCAAGGAATAATAATATCTCTCTTTCTCTCACACACAAATGTACAGTTCCATGGAGGAATTCTGAAGAGCCGTATTAAATAATGTATGAGCTGCTCATGGACATTTTGCAGCAGGGAAAAGTGATATCCACAGTGTTACATATTTCACTATGAGTTGCTTATTCAGTCCCATTGTTTGCTAGCTAGTAGCAGTAGAGCCATCTCCCCAAGGACCCTCCAATGCACTTGGGATTAAATAAGGAGAAATATTATATCCTTTGGGATGGAGGAGGCACAGCATGAACATACAGTCATCCTTGCTAAACTGAACTAAGATTACTAAGATTACTAAACTGAACAGACCTTTTTCACCTGTAATTCTGAGTAAACATACAGTCAGCTTTTGTTGTGGTTGTTTTAAAGGAACTGATAATAGTTTATAGAAATGCTGATAATTAACATTTATCAGCCACAGAGTATTGTGATGGATTCTCCATCACTGGAAATACTTAAATCACAATTGGGTACTTTTTTTTTTCAAAAGACTCATTGTAATTCAGACAAGAATCAATTCAAAGAAGTCTTGTGTTACTACAGGAAACCTAAACAGATTATCACAATGGCCTTTTGCCATGATTATTTGTATTATCAAGGCTTCATGGGGCACAACTACCCTACCTTGGGCATAATGTCAGAAGCAAAAATTGCTCTGTGACTGAAGACCAATTCATTGCAAGACTGAGATAAGAAACAGCACAGAGATGCAGGAAAATACAGCAAACTGAACTACACAATACCAAGGCATAATTCTGAATGTGTAAATGTATTTGACCCCATGATCCTCTGAAGACTCCACAAGTTTCATATATTCTATAAACACAATATATCAATATAAATTTCCTAATGTGTTCTTTCTGGAGAAAAAAAAAAATTAACTAAGACAACGCAAAGCTGTTAAATAGTAACTTTCCAATTAATACACACAGGAAGGTAAATCCAGAAAAATCCTGCAAGGCTTGCTTTCAGTTTAGACTGGCTGTATCAACCAGACATTTCAAACATCAGCAGAAGGGAAAGAACTGCTTTTTTCTTTTGAACCAACACAGCTTGACACCACAACTGTGTTAGATCTGACAGTCTAGGTAGGGCTAGGTCTGGACAATGCTTGTAACAAACATCCGTTGCCTCAGAAAATATTATATATAAATGTCACCGGTGCTAGAGCACAGGGTAGAGCAGGGAGAGGCCACTGTGAGATGCATTACTGGAGACCTGTCTCTCTGGTCTTCTTAAGGAATCCGTATCATTGGTCTCTTTCCAAAAAGGCTTTAGCCATGGTGGAAGATTGCTAATGAATACATACCTGCATTTCTTGCGCCCTGTCAGGTTACTTGTAACAAATCCCACAAATACAATGTTCCTATGAATCTGCTGAATATAGTTTGTATCTATCCTAAAGAAGATGAAATTAAATTAGATATTGGCTTATGTTCTCAGATGTAAATTATGTAGCAGGATTTCTATTTAACTACCAAAATATTAGATATAACCGAATTTAAAAAAAATAAAATAGTTAAAATGAAACATATCCTCCAGTATTATTTTTTATTTATAAATCTTTATGCAACTATGAATCCCTGAAACTAGTTTTAATTGATTAATATTGCATAAGGACTGTATTCAATCTCTTTTTTAGAGATGATCTGCATTTAAAATGGACTATAACCCCATAATATAGGCTTATTTATAATAAATATTTAAGCAGACATATATCTTCAGGAATTAAATATCATTAATGGCAATGGAAAGGACACAGCTTGTGAAATGTACTTGGAAATCTCTTTTCCATATGGCAAAAACATCAGAGGGAAAATGGTGATGATACCCAGCCTAGAACATTGCAGCCTGAATTCCAGCATTTTAGAAAGAAGGTTAATAGCATTACCATCTTCAGTTAGTTTTTTAGAGACAAGCAGAAGTGGTGTTGCACCTGTTACCCTGAAACTGAGGCAAATCCAGGAATTACAAAGTTTCCCGAGACTTAGCATCCAGCTTCCCACCTGTTAAAAGACAACTGGAGGTGTTTGTTGCTGCACCTCCACATCTGGCACATGCATCTCTAACACACAAGAGCCTGGATTTCCTCAGCTCTGGGTGCAGTCACAGGTTTACTTATTTGACAGTGCAGATGTGTTAAGGGAGAAGTTAACTTGTTAAAAGACATTGCTGTTGTTCCGGGTTTGGAAAGCATTTGAGGATCATTTAATTAATCTCTTTATTTCCCACTACATATCTGACTGTGTTTCTAAGTGCTGTTGGAGCCCTCTGCCCTTTTGTAGCTCTCAGAGTACAAATTCTCTTCATAGTAAAAAAGGCAATTAACAAATTGCAAAAGAAATATTCCATCATGGGAAATACAATTTTCCATGTACATTATAGAAAAAAAGGAACAGAAATCTGATCTTGACTGTGGTCATTTAAGTTAATAACACTATTCCTATACATAGCATTAACTAGTAGCTTCATATAGTTGCTGGAATGGTGCCTACAACTGAAGGAAAGATGTAAATTGGAAGGAGTGATGGGAAGAAAGAATAATAGAAAAAGAGACACTGTATTCTTTCCTCAAAAATTTGTTGCTTTCCTTCATTTCTTCTCCCTTTTTTCTTTTTTTCTGTATTTGGGATTTTCTCCCTGTAGTCACAGATCTAAGCCACTATTTTAGTAACTCCTGTGTTTAAAGTATGGAATTTTCTTTCTACTTACACCCACCAACTGCAACAAGAGACAGAAAAAAAAAGTTTGTTCTGCCTCAAAGGGCAACATTAGTGTGAAAAAATGACAGTGTAAAAGTGAAATCCTCTCACTGAACAAATCTGCTGCTTTTTGCATGAAGGGAAATTTTGAAAAAATGGAATTTGAATCCTTTTTTTTTTTTT